>CM069157.1:23790395-23869091 GCA_035221665.1 Okamejei kenojei
GCCTGTGTCCCCCCAACATATATTTTAATTTAGTGATGGCGTGGATGCTAGTGCTTAAACTATAAAATCTGGAGAGGCAAGAAGAAAATTCAGATGATTTTGTTATTCAAATTTGACAGCTACTACAAGAGAGATTGAATGCATCCAGGGGGATTACAAGCAGGTAGTGCTGATGGGTTGGTTCCAAAAGACAGCGGATGGTTGCAAATCTTAACCCAACCATTCGGATTGCATTTCTTTGTGTAATCACTCAAAGCTGAAAAAACAGGTTGGGTGCCAACACAGAGAAATTAATCACGAGAATACATAGAAAAACCATGTCAACATGAGGTAAGAAGCTTGTTGATGTTTTAGTAACAAGTCGTGAGATATAAGTGGCCAGGAAAGTGGTGGTGTGAAGGATACCAATTTGATTCCTGGAACATTTTCTGTCAGGGACAAGGCTGGGGAAATGTGTGACATGGTTTAACTGAATACTGTATCACTTCAAACAGGAAAATAAATATAAACAACCAGAGATTTGTTGTCTGCTGGCTTCCACTACTCCATTTCAGTACAGCAGAAAGGTGAAACATTGCTTCACTTTTCAACCCATTTAGTTGCTATCTATGACTAGTGCGACTCATCATACATTACTTGTTGTCAACAATGAAACGACCCCCACCCCCAACCGACAAACATTTATTATGGTAACTACAGAATCAGACATGGATTGGTTAGAATAATCTTGAAAATATAAATGGTAATAGATGATGTGTTAAAAGTGACCAGGATCCTCGTCTTGCCTGTTCTACCTGTCTCTGGCCTCGCTGGACTACAAACTTGCGATTTGCATTATTGGCTCAGCATAACCGTTTTCCACTTTACGCCTCAGGATTGATTTGGAAATTTTGCTACGCTAATGTCAGCATCCTAACTGAAGGCAAGGGCACGCATTGAGGATCAATTTAAACCCCTGTCTCACTGTGCGAGCTTGGCCCAGAGTGACCCCGAGTTGTCACTCGTTGGTGATCACGTAGCGGGGAACCGTCGGAACTCGCGACGAGCATCTTTATGACTCGTGGCGTAACGGCAGGTTCTCGGGAGGGAAACATGTTAACTCGTGAAAACAAATCAAAAATGTTTGATTTTTTCCACGAGTTCAAATTAACTGTTCAAGTGTAAAAAATGGAAAACATTTTAACGCGTTGCCAATAACGTTAGTGGCCCCGTGCGTTTATCTTTAGTGTCTCGTGTGTGTACCGTGGGAACTTTAATAATCTGTTCTGTTTGCTCGTAAGACTGAAACAAACGAAGAACAAATGCTGGAAGTTTATAAATCAAGGCGGACAGGCAAGACATCTCTGGGGCAGAAGGAATAGAGTTGAGACCCTTCTTCAGACTTTCGATTCGATTACAGAGATGCAGCTGTCCCGCAGAGTTACTCCAGCATTTTTTATTTTTTCGTGTCCTATCTTCGGCATTTCTGCCACTTGTCCACAGTGGCTTCACTCTGTCTCATATGAACGGACTCTTAAAGACCTGCCGAAAGGGGCAAGTCTGGGGTGGTGGGTGGATGTGTCCACGTGTGATGCTCCATCCACCCCCGGGGCCGAGAGTGTGGGATTGGGAAGGTACGCAGATGATGGTTCACACCGGAGATAGGGACACACACAATGCTGGAGTAAAATCGGCGGGAAAGGACTCAACCATTCTGGAGCGAAGGAATGGGTTGGCATTTCGGGTAAGACTGTAGAAGGGTTCTCGGCTCTATTCCTTCTCTCCAGAGATGCGCCATGTCCGCCTGAGTTGTGTGGTTTGTGTGTCTTCTTCCCTCTCGTTATCTGTTGTGTATCTGTGTGTGTGTGTCTGCTGTCGGGTCACCGGTGGCCGCTCCAATGTACCCTGAGCTGCTTGATTCCTCTGAGTGGTGGCCAGGGGCCTGCTGTTCTGTGTGTGTGTGTGTGTGTCGTGTGTGTGTGTGTGTGTGTGTGGGTGTTCTCCCGCTCTGTTCTATCTGTGTGTGTTGTGTGTGTGTGTGTGTTGTTTGTGTGTGTCTCTCTCATCTCCCCTCTCTGTCTTCTGTGTGTGTGTGTGTGTGTGTGTGTGTGTGTGTGTGTGTGTGTGTGTGTGTGTGTGTGTGTGTTGTGTGTGTGTGTGTTGTGTGTGTGTTTGTGTGTGTGTGTGTGTGTGTGTGTGTGTGGTGTGAGGTGTGATCTCTCCTCTACTCCTCTTGTATATCTGTGTGTGTGTGTGTTGTGTGTGTGTGTACTGTTTCAGGTCCTGGCGGACTCCACGCTACCAGTCAACCGCGCTGCTTAATCCTCTGAAGTGGTGACCAGCGCTGTCTGTGTGTTATCTTATCTGTGTGTGTGTGTGTGTGTGTGTGTGTGTGTGTGTGTGTGTGTGTGTGTGGGTGTGTTGTGTGCTGTTTGTGTGTGTGTCTCTCTCTCTCACTCTTGTCTATCTGTGTGTGTGTTGTGTGTGTGTGTGTGTGTGTACTGTCGGGTCTGCGGCGCTCAGTCACCCGCGCTGCTTAATTTCCTCTGAAGTGGTGACAAGCTGCTGTCTGTGTGTATCTCTATCTGTGTGTGTGTGTGTGTGTGTGTGTGTGTGGTGTGTGTGTGTGTTGTGTGTTGTTGTGTGTGTGTGTGTGGTGTGTGTTGTGTGTGTGTGTGTGTGTGTGTCTCTCTCTCTACTGTCCTATCTGTGTGTGTGTGTGTGTGTGTGGTGTGTAGTGTGGTGTGTGTGTACTGTCCGGGTCCTGGCGGCCCACCGCTCAGTTCACCCGCGTGCTTATTTCCTTGAAGTGGTGGCCAGCTGCTGTCTGTGTGTATCACTCTATATGTGTGTTGGTTTGTGTGTGGGTGTGTGTGTGTGTGTGGTGTGAGTGTTTGTGTGTGTGTGTGTGTGTGTGGTTGTGTGTGTGTGTGTTGTGTGTGTGTGTGTGTGTGTGTGTGTGTGATGTGTTGTGTGTGTGTGTTGTGTATGCGTTGCTGTAGGGTCCCAACGGCCGGTCATTTCAGTCCAAACGGGCTGCTTCCTTTTCTGAAATTATTTGTAATATAGAGGATCTCATTGCAAAAAAGTTCTTTTAAAAACATTAAATAACAGGAAAATGCTTGGTTTAGAATGCTGCGTTTTTCCCAATTGATTAGGTCATATCAATAGATTGCAGGCCGCGCTGAATAACTCAAAACCACAGGATGGAGATGTATTTTAACATTGTTTGCTTTATTAAACCATACCTTCATTCACGGTTGGCTCAAGAGTAACGGGAGAGGAACTTGCTAACTCGGGAGAGGAACTTGCTAACTCGGGAGAGGAACTTGCAACATCGCAGCAATTACATACCCGTGGGAACTCGGCCACACACTTGATCATACACTTGCAGTCTCGTGGGCAGCCACGAGTCTTTCACTCGGGGTACCTCGTGGGTCAACTCGCACAGTGAGACAGGGGCATTACTGATCAGATCCTGGGTGCCGATGTCAGAATCCCATGTATTTAAATCAATCCTCCCCCCCCCCCCCCTCAGCTAACCTAGTGTCAGGGAACCTTTGGCAATCTGAAAATCATGGATAGGCACAGGTAGTACATGTCAGAAAAAACCCCATCCATAGACAGCACAAGCTGGGATTCAAGCTATCAGTTGGCCTCAATGGTGCTACATTCAATGTCAGGCTGTAGACTGCAACACAATGATCTGCCGTCAAAACCGTATTGAGAGTAAGAAGTAAGAAACAACAACAAAAAACCCTGCAGCCAACCGGCAAATGACCTGCCAGTAACAACTCCTCTGATAAAATTGCAGTCTCAGCGTTGAATCATCCTAGATCATCCATGAATTTCTGAAATAAATCATCACAAACAAGGACTGCTGCCTCCAGGAAAACCACCAACAAAAAATGGGAACTGTTAAAACAACGTCTGCTTGTAATTAATCGTTTTTCATTCAAAATTAACCAGAACCACTGTGGAATTTTCCATGAAATAGATCCCCAATCTTAATCAACATAAATTCAACCAACTCTTAGATATGAAGTAGTAGAAAATAATCATGAAACGGATTGCCCAGCAAACCCATACTAAAATCATGGTCTGATCACGATTATCAAGATGTATTTAATACTTATGTCTGCTGACTGCTTTTTACTTTAATCAACAGGGATAATTAATTTTTATTTAATCTGATCTTCCAACCCATGTAGAACTACACAGATGGGCATTTGCTGGAATGAAACCGCTGACTGAGTCATTCCCAGCATTGTTGTCTATCTTCGTATAAACCAGCATCTGCAGTTCCTTCCTACACATTGAGGCCATGATCGTATTGACTGGTGGGGCAGCCTCAAGTGGCAGACTGGCCCACTCCTGTTCCTGCTTTTTATGTTCTAACCAGAGTTGAAGTGCAAAAGATCTCTTTCACAATGCGTTCTGAAAATGTTAACGTAGCTAATCAGGTTTCTACACAGACAAGGAGCACATTGATCAACTTTTCAGGGAAATAGATTTGTTGCTTCTTTATGGCTGTTTAATTCAAAGTCTTCTAATCAGTTAATCTTCAGTGTTCAAAAGGTTTGTAAAGGAAGTGTGTGAAAGAGACCGATATACTGTATACATCATTCCAAATGGATTATTTATCAGAGTGCTCTTCCTTTACACAGCTTCAGAAAGAATCATCCATTTTTTTTTTTTTCAATTCCTGCAAATATTTGTGAGAGTTAAAAAGGAATGCAGATAATAGGACCATGAAGCTTAGTTATCCCTAAGATTAAAAGCAAGAGTTACAATAATTGCAATCAAATCTAATTATTGACAGCTATTTCCAGCAAGAAAAGCTGCATGAAGGCCAAATTCTGCAGGGAAGTGCTGATAGTTCATTGTAGAACACAGTCATGTCCCCATGAATATGACAGCGCACTCATGATTTTTTCACGTGTATGAATGCTCTTATGGTGCATGAATGGCCCTGATGGTGGTCCATCATTGCACCCTTAATGGAACAGACATCTTGCAATTATTCAACAATCTGTGGAAACAAAGAACTGTAGATGCTGGCTATATACAATGAGACACAATGTGCTGAAGCACCTCAGCAGGTCAGGCTGTTGGAAAAAAACAGGATTATAGTAACTTTCTCCAATTGCAATTGGTGAAGTGGTGGCAAGCTATCTTTTCGCATTGCTGCATTCATCACGTGAAAGTGCTCCATAATGATGTTGGCCTGGGAATTCCAGGAATTAGATCCAGTGACGAAGAAGGAACAGGTACTGAGATGTGCAACTTGGATGGGTATCCAATGCGCATGGTGCACTCATAGATTTCAAAGGAGATAACAGTTGTAGAGGATTAATTATTTTTAAGATTAGTTATGTTTCACTTGTTTAAATGTTGTAAATTATTATTAAAGTTTTCTATTTTTTAACAATGAAGGTCCAGCCCAAAACGTCATCTATCCGTTTTCTCTAGAGATGCTGCCTGATCTTTCTCCAGCATTTTGTGTCCATATGTAGTATAAACCAAACATTTGCAGTTCCTTTTGATTAGATTCATTTTGAATAGTTTTTGTTGTTGGAGAAATCCCATCAATTTTACATAAAAGACAACAGAAGTGGTGCAGCAGTGGAGTTGCTGCCTTACAGCGCCAGAGACCTGGATTCTATCCTGATTATGGGCACTGCCTGCATGGAGATTGTACGTTCTCCCCCTTTCCCCGGGTGCACCATGGATTCCTCCCACACTCCTAAGACGTACATGTTCGTAGGTTAATTTGCTTGGTATAAATTGTAAATTGTCCCTAGTGTGTGCAGGATAGTGTTAATGTGCGGGGATCGCTGGTTGGCACAGACCCGGTGGGCCGAAGGGCCTGTTTACGCATTTCATCTCTGAACTCTAAAAGTGTCTGGAAAAGTTCCGTAGTTTCACCAGCAGGGAACGCTCTGGCATCCCTCCCAGTTATTATGCAAGGTACAAGCGTAAAGATTGCACAGGTGCTGTTGCAGATCAGGCTGGCAGCTGCCAACAACTTCTCACGCAGGAGCGCATCCGGAAAGATGCAGTGTGATCTTTGTTCACAGGTTCACGATGAATTCCGGATTGACGATTCTGTGGTAATATTAGACTAACTATTCGCTACACCTGAATAACAAGAATGTTCGCTGGTAATCAAAGACTTGTCCCATCCTCGTTTGTTTGTGACATGGCAGGACACATTCAACTAATTGGGCCAATGCTACCTCTCCATTGTATATTTATAACGATAAACACAAAGGAACAATGATTTATTTTTCATTTCAAACAGATTTTTCAATTGGTTGTAGACAAATACAAAAGCAAGGAGGTTGTGACAATTTTTCAGAAGCCACTTTTTTGCCTTTTTTAAAAAATAAAACTGAAAAGGAGCAGGAATAAGGATTCAGTGCTTGTTCTGTTCAATATAACCTTGACTAATTAACTCCCAAACTCACTCTTACAAACCTCTATAGATGCACCACTTATAGAAAGCATTCTGTTGGGTTGCATCACAACTTGGTTTGGAAACAGCTTTGCCCAAGACTGTAAGAAATTGCAAAGTTGCAGATGCAGCTCAGTCCATTACACAGAGAAGACTTCCCACCAATGACTCCACCTGCCCTTCATGCTGCCTCGGAATGGCAGCCAACAAAATGAAAGACTTACAACACCTTGGTTATTCCTTCTTCTTGCTGCTCCTGTTCGGCAGAAGGTACAGAAGCTTGAAAGCACACACAACCAGACACAGGAACTGCTTCTTCCCCTCTTATCAGGCTTCTGAACAGTCCTTCCATAAGCTCGGTCCTATTCACCTATACCCTATTGAGGACATTGGACATTGCCTTTGGAACTAATGCGTTCTAATGCTGAAAACTATATTCTTCGCCCTTTAGCATCCCCTTTGCTAGTATCTTTTATACTTGAGTTTGACTTGATTGTACATGTATGGTGTATCTGATCGGTTTAGATAACGCGCAAAACAAATCTTTTCCCTGTACCTCGGTACGCATCACAATAATAAATCTATATACCCCATAGTCCCAGATTGTCCAAATGCTGATAGATCCTGTCCATCAGGACCCCAACCAGTAACTTACACACCAGGCTCACCCTCTGTAGGTCCAGAGTTCTCCTTGCTGCCCATCTTAAATAATGATACAAGTGGGCAGAAGAATGGCGAACGGAGTTCAATGCAGATACCTACAAGGTAGTGCATTTTGTGAAGTCAAATCAGGACAGGACATTCTCAGTGACTGGTAGTATTCTGGGGAGTGCTGCGGAGCAGAGGGATTTAGGACTACAAGTACATAGTTGCCTGAAAGTGGCATCACAGGCAGATGGGATGGTAAGCAGGCTTTTGGCACATTGGCCTTCATCTGCCAGGGAATTGAGTGCATAAGTTGTGATATTATGTTAAACTTTTACAAGATGCAAGGTAGGCAGCAGTTTGAGCATAGTGTCCAGTTTGCTGTAGAAAGGTTGTCATTTAATTTGAAAAAGTGCAGAGAGGATTTTAGAGGTTGTTGCCAGGACTCGAGGGTCTGTACTATAGGGTGGCCTAGTGTGGGTGGACTATGACTTTATTTCTTGGAGCATAGGAGGCTGAGGGATGATCCAATAGAGCTGTATACAATCTTGAGACTTCCGGTGGCGCCATGTTTTGGTAACAGTCACCACACAGAGCTTCACTCCCGAATATTTGCGATTTTTCGCATTAAAACTGGATTTAGAGATCGGGACTGATTAAAAAAATGTTATCAGAGGCCTTGAATGCTCTGCTGATGGTGTCAACAATAAGTGCTGTGCATTAAACTCTGGATTTAACCCTTTAAATGTAGAATCCGATTTTTGCTCGGAGTCCTCAGAGATGCATTTCAAAAATATACTGCAGCACCGAGAGAGCCTGAAGAGCTTGGAGAATTGACTTTTGAAGGTGCTCTTGAAGGAAAACTGCCTTCCAAATTGTCTAAAAGAGCTAAGGCAGATAAGGAGAAAGACTTGGAGAACTTAAAGCAAACGGTAAGAGAACTGAAAGATGAAAAGGTGGACGGAACGCACATGGAAAAAATGATGAAAGATATGACAGATAAGCTAATGCTGAATACGAATATTGGCAATTTGAAAGTTATTGAGTCTGTGCAGGATTCGATCAACACCGTAAATAAAAGAATTGAAGATGTGAGAGTTGAACTATTGGAGCGAATGGACAAGGGGGAAGAAGACACTAATAAGAAGTTTGTTGCAGTGCATGAGACTGTCACCTCATATGTGAAAACAATGAAAGAGATGGAGGAAGAGATGGGACGAATGGCCGAGGATATGAAGAAAATGAAGACACAGCACGACCTCACTGCAAAACAGCTGGCAAAATGTTCGGATAAGTGCCTAGACTTAGAAATGCTTGTGCCGAGACGTTTTAATCTAAGGCTAGTAGGAGTACCCAAGGAAGCCGAGGGAGATAACCCTTGGGAGTTTGCTGCGGATCTAATTAAAGAAGCTCTCAATCTTCCTAACCTTCCGAAAATTGAAGCGGCACATCGAATTCTGCGATTCAAACAAAAATCCCAAACAGGCTCAGAATACACACGTCAGATCATTGTGAAATTTCGGGACATCTCTGGCGTGGAAGAGGTGATGAGTAATATCAAATATGGAGTACCACTGAAAAACGAGCAGACAACCTTCAAAATATTTAGAGATTACCCCTATGAAGTGGTCCAAAAAATAAATCAGTTCTTCAAGGTAAAGCACGCGCTCCAAGGCGTGAAGGGCGTCAGATACGGAGTCTACATTCCAGTGAGAATGCACATTTCTTACACCGATCAGCAAAAATAGTTTACAAATCCGGAGAGCGCATATAAATATGCCTTAACCATCGTGGAAGAGAATAAGTAACTTAAAAAGCTGTACTGTATGGATACTCTCTTTACTATTTCAACATGAAATGTGTTCAACAGAGGATAGAACTCTCCCTGTGTTTGGACTCGACGGCTTATCGAGGAATGTTAATTCAAGGACATACTGGGTTCCAAGTGAAGTGGAAAAAGATAAACACTGAATACAGAGCTTTACAATATAATCTGAACCGATCAATTACCGTTGTTCAAAATTTTTAACTGAATAACCTAATGTTATAGAAATAACACTTTTAACACTTAAACATAGAATACTATCATAGAAATTGTAATGAACATTAACCAGATCGGTAGTAAGGGGCTGATTTACAATCTAACATCTATACCTTAATATCTTAATAAGTTTTAAGCAGATTTATAACCGGGTTGTGAGGGGGATGACGGGCTCCTGGCTCAGATCCAGAAGCCTGCCCTAGGTAGCCCCTTCAACCAATAGCTGATAATTATCTTGGTAAAAACTGATGCTTAACATTCTGTTGATAAAACAGTTAGATATATTTGGGAATACATATGAAATGGACATATGTACTGCAATTAGGTATTGTATAGTTGATTTGGAATTGGCTCAGTTCTAGTACGGATATGTTATGACTTATTGAGGGAATGGAGCTATTTGTTTATTAACATCGACAACGGAAGTCAATACAATGTTTTCTCCCACCAACAGGTGGGCCACTTATTACAGTGCCGACAAGCTCGGTCACTGTATTTTCACTTTTACTATTTTTTTTAAACTATCACAATTAATCACATGTGTGTTTTTTTTATTCAAGGATAATCGCAAAAGAAATCCACAAACTGAACTTGGTAGGTTGACTGTTCCCCCATTGCTTAAAGACCCGAGGTATGGATGCACCACAAGATACATAGGTACTAAACCTAGTTAAAATGCAAGACACTAAACAAAATAAATCGGGAGGAATCTCATTTTGCAGTTGGCATATTAGGGGGGCTAACGAACATATTAAAAGGGGTAAGATTTTAGCACAGCTGAAAGCATTTAAGTCAGATGTTATCTTCCTCCAAGAAACACATCTTAAAGTTCAAGATCAAGTTAGATTGAGGGCCAACTGGATAGGTCAAACTTTTCATTCGTCATACACGTCAAAATCCAGAGGCACGTCCATCATGATTCGCAAAGATATACCATTTAAACAGAAAAATACCTTAACAGATAAGGATGGGAGATATTTGAGATCCATGCGATCCCAATCACATTGGTAAATATATATGCGCCTAACTTTGATAATCTGCATTTTTAAAATAACATTTTGAATATAATTGCAGAATACAATTACCAGAATGTTATAATTGAGGGAGACTGTGTCTTTATAATTATTTAACTGTGTCTTTATAATTATAATATACACATTATAATTAATGAAAAGGGGTATAAGAATATTAGAACATCTTAAACTTGTGGGAAGAAAGAGGCGTTAATGATCTGGAAAAGTTCCAGAGGTTTGGGCTGGAAGATGGTTGTATTTAAGATAAGAAATGCAATCCTTCAAACAGGCTGGTAATTAAGGTACTGATGAATACTGTATATTCGGAAAAGGGACAGGGCAGGTGTTCTCATGTTTTTTTTAATTCTAGGACTCGGGGATACCGAATAAGTAACATAGGTTTAAAATCGGGGTAGAAAAGAGAATATTTGAAACATTAAGGATGACTTTTTTTCCTCTCCTTAGATATATTAAGACATATTAAGATATATTTAGATGAAATGGCATGTAGTTATAAATCCTAATGTATTTAGGTGGCTGAACTCAATGTATAATTCCATCTACAGAGGTCAATCAATTTTTAGCCATCATAGATGGCTTCTTGTATTTAGGGTATCACCTTTTTGACACTTTAAAATCACGTGGTTTTTTTGTTGTTGTTGCATTTACTCTTATGTGGCTCAATTAAATATTTTTATTTTTTTCCATCACTATTTTTCAACACACCTTTCTCTTTTTATTATGGATGTTCAATATACGGAGGAGAGGTAAAATAACATCAGAAGTGTGGGATGATACCCACATACCCAAAAGTCTGAGGTACCTAATTACACCACATGAAGTAAAATTACTAAAACCTGTTTATAATGCAGGACAATAAGGAAAATAAGAATGGAGGAGTCACATTTTGTAGTTGGAATATTAGGGGTGTGAATGATCCAATTAAAAGGGGCAAGATTATGGCCCATTTAAAATCTTTGAAGGTGGATATAGCGTTTCTGCAAGAAACGCATACGAAACTACAAACACAGATAAGATTTAGGGCAAACTGGATAGGCCAATCACACCACAAACAGCTTACAATGGCTTGTTCCCTTTATCATCGATAATTTTGTACATATCTTTCATTCATTGTTCTTTATCTCTCCACATGACCGTCTTATCTCTCGTTTCCCTGATCCCTGACCAGTCTGAAGAAGAGTCTCGACCCAAAACGTCGCATATCTCCTTCGCTCCTTAGATGCTGCTGCACCCGCTGAGTTTCTCCAGCCTTTTGTGTACCAGGCCAAATGTATCATTCGTCATTTACTGTTAAAGCCAGAGGAATGACTATTATTATTCGGAAAGGTATACCGTTTATTTAAAGAATACAATATCTGATAAAGAAGGAAGATACACGATAGTGGCGGGAGAAATTTATTCAACTCCACTGACTCTGATAAATATTTACTATCCAAACTTCGATAATCCCCAATTTTTTAAGAAAATTATGGATCAAATAGATGAGTATATTTTTCAAAATGTAATACTAGGGGGGGGGGGACTTTAATTGTGTTATAGATCCATACTTAGACAAATCAACAAAATTTAGGAAGGGTAGTGCTAAATCCAAGTCTAGTGAATTCTTAAACACATATAAAAAACACTAATATAATAGATTTATGGAGAATAACTAACCCAACGAAGGGAATATTCTTTTTTCTCATCAGTACACAAAACTTATTTCAAGAATTGATTAGTTTTTAGTGGACTTAAAACTAATACCATATACGATTAATCCTAAATATCACAACAGTATTATTCCTGATCACTCCCCGCTGACTTTTACTTTAAAACTTGAGGGAATGCCAGGTACAAAAGTATTTTGGAGATTTAACACACAAATAGCTAACGACTCACAAGGTTACGAGTATTTAAAACAAATGAATTTTTTTTTTAAAATAAATGAGACTCCAGGGATTTCACCATCCCTATTATGCGAATCTTTTAAGGCATGGAGTGATAATTTCATATCAAAGTTTTCTAAATAAAAAAACAGGACAGAACAAGGGACGTTAGAAATGGAAATTAAATTATTAGAATTAGGAAACGCAAAAGACCCAACCGTAGATAAACATAATAACATAACATTACTAAAATTTTAACTTAATCGAATATTATCGGCAAGAGTAATAAGATTTCAGATCACAAAACAAGTACAATTTGAATTTGGGGATAAACCACATAAACTTCTAGCACAACAATTGAAGAAACAAGGAAAGGAAAAAACAATTAGTAAAATTAAATCAGAGAATGGGGAACTATTAACTTTACCTAAGGACATTAACAAAAGGTTTGCTCAATTTTATCAACATTTATATACGTCTAAAACTAACATTGAAGACAATAAAGTTATACATTTTTTAGATAAGTGTAACTTGCCAAAATTGGATATCTTAGAACAAGAGGAATTAAGAGCCCAGATTACAAGTGAAGAAATAAGAGAAACAATAAAAGAATTGAAAAATGGGAAGACTCCAGGGCCTGATGGTTTTAATAATGAATTTTATAAAAGATTTCAGGAGGTAATGGTCCCACTTAAATTATACAGGTTTGCTTTTACTGATAAGAAATTACCAGAAACTGTAGCAGAATCTACAATTACACTTATACCAAAAAAAGATAAAGATCTATAAGATCCGGGCTCGTATAGAGCTATATCACTTTTAAATACAGACCAAAAAATTTTAGCAAAGATTTTAGCAAGTAGATTGAGCAAATATATTAATAAATTGGTAAACCAGGACCAAACGGGGTTTATACCCAAAAGACAATCATTTAACAATTTGAGAGGACTTTATAATATAATGTATTCACATAAAGCGGAAAAGGAAGACTTATCAGTTATATCTTTGGACACAGAAAAAGCATTTGATCAGGTTGTGTGGCAGTATTTACACATAGTATTCCAAAAATTTAATATGGGAGATAATTTTATTAGATGGGTAAAATTATTATATGATAAACCAACAGCAACAATATTAACTAATAATATGTTGTCTCAAAAATTCCAATTATCACGGGGCAATAGGCAGGGATGCGTTTTATCACCCCTGCCATTTGCGCTTATGATAGAGCCACTGGCTGAAAGGATAAGAACTCATCCGAATATTTAGGGATATAATTCTAAGGACTCTAATAATAAAATTTCATTATACGCGGATGATATACTTTTATATATTAGAAATTCAGAAACGAGTATGCCGAACATATTAAATGTAATAGAGGAATTTGGTTCCTTTTCTGGATTTTGAATAAATTGGAATAAAAGTGAAATTATGTCATTGCTTCCTCAGAAAGCGAATCATCTATTAAAATTTCCATTTAAAATTGCAACGGAAAAATTTAAATATTTAGGTATTCAAGTTACCAGAAGATATTAATCATTATTTAACGCTAATTTTAGTCCTCCGTTAAATAAATTGAATGCTTTGATTACATTTTGGAAAAGGCTCCCGCTATCATTAATTGGCAGAATAAATGCTATAAAAATGATAGTGCTACCACTAATATTATATTTATTTCAATCCATACCAACATATATACCAAAATATTTTTTTTTAAACTGGAGTCTAATATTACAAATTTTATATGGGACTACAAAGCACATAGAATTCAAATAAATAATTTGTGTAAACCTAAAGATGTAGGGGGACATGCACTGCCTATTTTTTTATATTATTATTGGGCAGTGCATATTAAGAATATTATTTATTGGTTGGATTGTCCTTCTCAACAGATGGAATGGATAAGAATGAAAAAGAGGATTGTTTTCCTTATGATTTAGGAGCGATCCTCTTCTCCCCGATAAAATTGAATAATATATTATATAAGAATCCAATTATACACAATATAATTCAAATTTGGAAACAAATACAATTAAACTTAAAATTAAGAAACTTATCTTCATTAACACCAATAGTGAATAACCCGGTATTTAAACCATCTATTATGGATAAAACATATAGACAATGGGAAAGACTGGGAATTAAAAAGTTGGGTGACATGTATGAAATAGGAAATTTATTATCATTTCAACAATTAAAATCAAAATTTAATTTGAATAATAACCAATACTTTAAATATTTACAGATATGTGACTTTATAAAAAAAATATACCAAGATTACAGAATATAACGACAGACCCACTGGAAGAAGCAATGAATAGTAAGGCTCACAAAAATTAATATCATATCTATATAACAGTATTCTTAATAGAGAAAGAAACATGGGAGAGGTATTTGATATATATACATAAATGTTCGATTAACTCGACATAATTTAATTCAATTTAAAATATTACACAGACTATATTATTCAAATGTTAGGTTATTAAATTTTATTCAAATATCTCACCAATTTGTGATAAATGTCTTTCTCAAAATGCCAATCTTACACACTCTTTCATTTCTTGCATAAAACTTCAAAGCTTTTGGTGTGATATATTTGATATATTCGCTAGTTTAAGATAGAAATGGAACCTAGCATGGAAATGATTATCTTTGGAGATGTAAATAAATTAAATATATCCCAAATTTCATTTTTTAATTATGGTTTAATAATTGCGAAAAAACTCATACTTAAATTTTGGAAAAAGGCTACTATACCAACACTCAAAATGTGGATTGGTAATATGTTGGAAACGGCACATTTGGAAGAAATGAGACTCCTCCTATTAGAAAAAAAAGACCAATTCTTAACGAGTTGGTCTCCATTTTTTGACCTTGTGGAATCATGCGGTATAATATCATCATAAAATTAAAAATTCTGGGTTTGACTGAAAATTGATTAAGAATATTTAAAAAAAACATCGACTGGTTGCGTGGGAGAATCTCCTTTCTGCTTTACTTTCTCACATTTCTTTCTTCACTCTGCACTCACTAGTCTATTCTTCACTACTTCTTTCTTTCTCATTTCTTTCTAAAAGAAATGTTTTTTTTAAAAAAGAAGTTGTACAAATAATGTTTTAATAATTCTGGGCACCTGTAAAAAGGTACCATTAAAATGTAATGTACTTCTAATAAATAAAAAAAAACTAAAAAAGTCTTAGATCCTTATTTAAATAAATCCAGTCAAAAACAACGAGGTAATACGAAATCTAAAACTAGTGAACTTTTAAACACGTATATAAAAAATACTAATATAACCGATGTTTGGAGGATTGCAAATCCGCCAGGCAAGGAATATTTGTTTTATTCATCGATACATAAGACTTACTCACGTATAGATTATTTCCTGGTAGACACAAAATTAATTCCGTATACTCTTAACCCAAAATACCACACAAATACGATTTCAGATCATTCCCCCCTAACTTTTTTTTTTTTTTAAAAAGGCATGTCCAAGAACATCGTTCTGGAGGTGTAACCCCCAAATTTTAAAAGACCCGCAAGGGAGTATATATCTAAGACAGCAAATGGATCTTTTTTTCGAAATAAATATACATCCAAAACGACAACGGACACCAACACAATCACTGAGTTTCTGGATAATTGCAATTTTCCCAAACTAGAATTGCAGGAACAAGAGGAATTGGGAGCACAAATCTCAAATAAGGAAATAGAAGAAACAAGATTCTCATTAAAAAATGGAAAAACACCAGGTCCCGACGGATTTAGTAATGAATTCTATAAACGTGTTTATGATATGTTTAGTCCTCGTCTACAGAAAATGTACACACACGCTTTCAGAGAACAAATATTACCTGATACACTAGCAGAATCTACGATTACATTAATACTTAAGAAAGATAAAGATGAGGAAGAACCTGGATCCTATAGAGCTATCGCGTTGTTAAATACAGATCAAAAATATTAGCAAGAAGATTAAGTAAGTATGCCATTAAACTAATACATCCGGATCAAACGGGCTTTATCCTTAAGAGACATTCATTTAATAATTTGAGACGTCTGCTAAATATAATGCACTCACACCAAACTAAAGAGCCAAATCTTGCAATTATTTCACTGGATGCAGAGAAAGCATTCGATCAGGTTGAATGGAAGTATATGCTTAAGGTATTGCAAAAATTTCAACTGGGAGAGAATTTCATTCAATGGATTAAATTAATATATAATAAGCCAACGGCCAGAATATTAACTAATAATATTTTATCCACAAAATTTCAACTGCCAAGGGGTAATAGACAAGGTTGTTCATTATCACCATTGTTATTTGCCCTCATAATTGAACCACTAGCAGAGAGTATTAGAACTCATCCGAATATCCACGGGTATAAGACAAAATATTCAAACAATAAAATATCATTATACGCTGATGATGTACTTTTCTACATCACAAAGCCTCATATCACTATACCCTATATTTTAAATTTAATTGAGGATTTTGGTTCATTTTCAGGTTACAGAATAAATTGGAATAAAAGTGAAATCATGTCAATAAAACCGAAAGATTCTATACATCTCGTACAATTTCCTTTTAAAATAGCTGGTGGAAATTTTTAAATACTTGGGCATTGAAATTACTAGAAGATATCAAGACATGTTTAAAGTAAAACTATAACCTGTACTTAAGAAATTACATGATTTTATTAAATTCTGGAAAACGCTCCCGATGTCCTTAATAGGTCGAATAAACGCCATAAAATAGTAAGATTAAACGAGGAACTCACCTGTTCGAAGTTTGATCGTTATTTTACGAGGAGTTACGATGAGGGATTACGTGAAGAAGAGCCCGCCTCACGCTGGTAACGGCATACTTCAAAGGCAAACGGCATGAAAAAACACAGAACACCAAAGCCGGAGTAGTAACATAGTAAGGCTCATAAAAAGACTTAGAAACCACCATTTGATCATTTTATTTTACGTGGGTGGGGAGTGGAGGGGCACGTAATCCTCATCGTAACACTCCTCGTAAAATAACGATCAAACTTCGAACAGGTGAGTTCTCGTTTAATCTTACTATTTTACTTCGGAGTCACGTGAGTGACTACGTGAAGAGTTTTAAAGCTTTCTGTGTTTTTTATGTCGTAGAATTTAATCCGTTACGACAGTCCGGCTAAGTAAACACTATAACATGAGAAAGCACACAAATGTTAGATCTTTTCATAATTAAGTTTTTTAAATGGCTGAAAAAACCATTATAATACCCTCCTTATATTTGAGGGAAAAATGATTACAAGTGACAAAAGATATCAGTGACTACACAACTGATTATAGCAATTAATAGCAAACAAAGCAGGTGATTATAGTGCTCCCACACCGCGTGTGTCCAAAGCTTGTCATAGTGTGAACAGGTTTGTTGTAGAACTTTGAAAAAGTTTCTTCTTTACTCCACCCTGCGATTTTTAAAAATATGCTCGAGAGGTACGTCCCCCTTCGCCGCGGACGTAGCTGCCGCCCTGGTGGAGTGAGATTTGAAGACATCAGTGTCTACTCCGACGCTAAAACCAACACCTGTTTCAACCATTTTGAGATAGTTTGAACTGAAGCTTTGTATGTGGCTTTTTGTGCGTAAGCAGCAATGTCTTTTCGTTTCCTCGAAAAGTGTCCGTCACTTTAATACATTGGTTCAAATGTCTAACCACACACAAAGCAAGCTCAATATGAAAAGCTTGAAAGGTTACCTTTGTTCCAGATCTCCCTGGTCTACTTTTGTTTGATCAGATCGTAAACATAGAATACAACGTTATCTGTAGTCACATGCATACAGTCTAAACGCAACATTTTGTAAAGTGTTTTGCACTCTTTGGGCTGAGACCAGTGACATTAACATGACCAATTTTCAATGTTAACCTATCCAATGACAACCCTTCAATTGGCGTCCATTCTCTAAGTAGAGCAAGTACTATGCTCACATCCCAAATCTCTGTATATCTAGGTTTTGGCGGATTCATGTGAAAAATTCCTTTCATGAATTCGTGATATTAATGGATGCGACCCCAATTGATTTCTCACCAGTCATAAGTCCTAATAGGACTACAAGGCACTGCGTAGCAGTGTTAATGGCACTGTAACTTAAATGTTGGCCAAAGCGCAAATTGGCAAGGAATTCCAAAACATGAGTAAACATTCACATAATCATCAGAAATATTTTGACTGTGTGCAAAATTCTTCCATTTCTTAATATGTGTCATATATTGTTTCTGTGTGCTATCTCGCCATGATGCGCCAATAACTGTCAAGTTTGGTCCGACAATCCCAGTTCCTGGTAGTGGTCTGGTCAAAACCTGCAGATTAACAAATTCATATATGACATAATAATGGGTAATCTTTATTTGTTACTGATTAGTCCAAGATATCACTACAGTTAAGAATCTGCATATACGGTTCTTTAATCATATTCAGCATAACTGGGAACCAAGGTTGAGTTGGCCAATTTGGCACTACCAACAATCCGAAGCTGAATCTTGCTCTATTTTCTTCAAGCATCTCTGGATCAGAGCAAATGGTGGAAAGCATAAAAGAACATTTTTCCCCAGTGTAATAAAAATGCATCTACTGCAACTGCGTCCGGATCGTGTTCCCAAGACACATAATGAGGCACGTGATGATTAAGGCCTGGATGCAAACAAATCAATTTCTGGCAACCAAATCGTCGAAAACAATATTCTTAAATATTGCTGGCTTAATATCCATTTCCGTATTATCTTTAAAAATCCTGGACACTCCTTTCATCTGCTACCACATTGTCTTTACCTGGAGGTATAAGCTTACTGCAATCAATATACTGCCGACCAATACACCATTGCCATATCTCATTGACCAGACAATCACATGATACTGATCCAACTCTCCCCATGTGATTAATGTAAAACCACAGCTGTTTTATTGTGTAATTGTATTAACACATGCAGGTACCTTGTTTAGCACAACAATATGCTTTAAGCCATAAAAGGCCCCCAATAACTCCAAATAGTTAATACCATACTCTTGGAGAAAACACTTGTTCTTCAGTTTTCCATCTACCTCCACAACTGGAGGGATAAATCTGTGGCCCCCATCCGAGAGGCACTAGCATCTGTATGTAAAACCATTTCAGGCTGTTTGATCATAATATTTATTAGCAGCTTGTGGGACATTTTCCTTTTTTTAACCCACCATTGTAAATTCCAATACAGCTTCTTTTGTTATTACATAGGCCTGTCAAATGGCATGCCTTCTCTTTGAGTGAGCTTGTATCTTGTACCTTCGAAGATATCAATAAATGTAATGAACCAAATTCTACTGCAGGAAATGCTGCTAGCAGTTCACCAATGGTTGTCACCATTTCTCGGATGGAAGGATAAAGTTTTGAATGAGATAATGACAAGTTACCAAAATATCATCGACTTTAACTGTTGGTAAAGGTATTAACATAGTCACTGAGTTAATTACAAACCAAAAGTAAATTGTTTGTGCTGGCTGCAGCTGGGGCTTTAATTAGATGAATTAAGAACCTTAGCTTACCACAAAGCTTTAGTAACTGAAACTGAGTCCTCAGCTGACTCCTGATAATCACTAATGACCAGAATGTCATTGAGATAAGCCATAATGATGTGCATTTTGTGCTCTAATTGGGCTAAACTGGTTTCAACAGTTTCGTAAAGAGTAAAAAGCTGAACTCAGTCCATTTGGCAAAGTTAACTGCCATAATTGTCACAACCAATTAAAATTTAAGTACTACGAAACCTGATGCATAGGTACAGAATAATAGGCGTCTTTTCATCAATCTTAGCCATATAACAACCTGCTGAATTAAATATTTTGCAGTATTCAATGACTCCATTTGAACATGTTTGTATTCTACAAAACTTATTTAGACCTGTAAGGTCCAGAATACTTCTGCAACCATCATCTGTAATGCCTTCTAACATTAAAGACAAATTTATGCTTGTGTTCAAAATCTTTTCCATTACCTCTTTTCCAGATAATTAGGCAATGTGAACATAAATCTCTGCTTTTTCAATTGCAGAAAACACGAAACATAAGCAGGTTTATTCTGTTACAGGAGGATTAACCTCTTTTTTTAAAAGTAATAGTAGTTAATGAAACTGCTCGTATATATACTGATCAAAAATAATAGTAAGCCAGTCTTAATAAACTTTTTGTAATCTCCCTCTAACTGGAGATTAATCCGCAGTTTCTTTATAGCAGGGAAAACAAGTCTTTAATTCCTCTGCATATGAGCGTGGTGGTCTCCTTATCCCCTGAATTTAGGGTAAGTATTTGGTTGTTGCAATACAATAAAACTTCCTTGACATATTTCTGCTCTATTTGCAATATCAAATCCCTTCTGGGCGAAAATACCTTTTCGTCCAAAGACGAAGGTTTCATGCAGCTAAAATATTTAAGCTTTTCATCCAATTTCATTAAGTTAGGCAGATTATTCCAAAACAGATAACCAAGAGCTTAAACACCACTTGCTCGACACAGGTATGCAACCTTTGGGTGAAAAATGGGCCAAATAGCCATTTTTATTATATAAAATTTCATAGAAAGAATTGCACAATAGCGTCTTTATTTTATGTTTTCCTTTCATCTGCCCAAAAGCCATAATAGCAGCAGAATAATTTGTGAGGATTTTTAAACCTCACTATTTGACGCTCTCATATTTGGAGTCATGGATGCCCATATTAACGGATAAACCGTAGGCTCTTCCAATGAGGGCACAATTTCACTGTGCTGTGCAATTTTAATATTTCAATCATCACAAAATCATGAAGTTGGTGAGATACCATATATATATGTTAGGCAGCTAGGATTTCTTCCATAGCCTCACCACTTCCTTCATATATAGCAAAACCTTTTGCTATTCCAGGCATCTTGGCCTCTTTTCATAATTTTTTTCATTTTATTTTTATTTTATTTTGTCTGGTGTGCTTTTCAAAATGCAAATCACCATCAACAGGGTCTGCCTTCTGCAGCCTAAATCAATTGGGATTTCATCCCCATGAGACTTCTTCCGGCCCAAATCCTGGGTCCGGAGTTCCAACTTCCAATTAGGCCATGGCCATATTCAGAATAATTAAACCCCTCAGGGCTAATTTTAGGAACCTTCAGGGTACTTTGACCCTAGTCTCATAATTATTTGTCGAGAACTTTCTCATATGCTCCATAATCAGTTCCACATTAGTTTACTTATCTGGAGGACTTTTCAATGTCAGAGTCATCAGAACCACGGGCCTCTCAGATTTTTTATTTTATTTTATTTTCCATTTTTCATATTCGGGAGCATTTCTCTCCGTGGTTATCATTTTTGTAAACTAATTCGCTAACGGGTATATCTACGGCCACCGGTATCGGAACCGGCTCCGCAACTAGCTTTCCCGTATATTTATTTTTCACCCCAGGAAGCATTTAAACCGCGAATATAAGTTTACTTCATCATCTGTGCTTATCCAGCACTAAATATGACTCTGACCTGATTTAATATTATTTCACTATACTGCTGGACCTACCAGCGCCCGCTAAGAAATCCCAACTTTACTGTTCTTACCTGCGGGCCGTTCCGACCGCTGCGAGGAGCTGCTCCTTACTGCAGCTCCACCTTCTGCCGTCAGCGTCGTACGTTCATGCCGTTACCAGCGTGAGGCGGGCTCTTCTTCACGTAGTCACTCACGTGACTCCGAAGTAAAATGATTATTCTACACAAATTCTATACTTGTTCCAATCAATCCCACTATATCTACCAAAAAAAGTTTTTTTTTTTTTTAAATTGGACTCAGATATTACAAATTTTTATTTGGGATTTAAGACCCATAGAAATACAAAGACCACACCTGAATAAACCCAAATTGTAGGGGGTTATCAGCACTCCCTAATTTTATGTATTAATATTGGTCGGTAAACATTAGAAATATGATTTAATTGTTGGATAATGCTCTTCATCAACTGCAATGGATTATTATGGAAAAAGAGGACTGCTCCCCCTTTAATATTTAGTGTGATCCTTCTTTCACAATGACGGTGAATAATACAAACTACAACAAAAACCCAATTATACTTAGTACAATCAGAATTTGGAACAAATCAAATACAATTTAAAATTAAGAAACTTATCTCTCCTATCTCCTAAAAACCCTCTGTTTAAAACCCTCGATTATAGACAAAGCATTTCATAACAATGGGAAAGAGCAGGAATCAAAACTTTGGGAGATTTGTATGATACGTGAAAACTATTATCATTTAAAATCAGTTACAACAAAAATACATCTGGTTAACAATCAATATTTTAAATAATTTCCAAATATGTGATTATTTGAAAAAAAAACATGCACAAGAGTTTCACAAAATGCCATTAGTACTTACTAGATGAAGTAATGAATACAAAGGCAGAATCACCAAATTTAATTTCAACATGTATATTATACTAAATGCAGTAATACCAACAACAGAAGGTATTAGAGGTGAGTGGGAACACGAACTAAGCATAAAAATATTTCCAATGAAAGTGGAAAGAATACTTATTAAAATTAAAATGTGCACAAATGCTCAATTAACGTAAGACACACTTCAATACAATTTAAAATTATACATAGATTATACTACTCAAAAAAACTAAATTAAATACATTTTTCCTGAACGTTTCACCAATTTGTGATAAATGCCACTGTCAAGGAATAGCTACAATAGCGCACTCATTCATCTTTTGTACAAAAAATCAAAGTTTTTGGATTGAAAATCTTTGAAATTTTCACAAAAAGTGTTTAAAAATAAAAATGACACCCAAAGCCAGAATGGATTATTTTCAAAAGTAATGACAGAAGGTTAGTCCGGAAAATTAAATGCGTATCAAAAGAATTATTTGATTACGGCTTAATAATAGGATAAAAAACTAATTCTTTTAAAATTCTGGAAAAATGCTCCTATGCCAAACATTAAATATGTGGATTTCAACTAGGTTTGAAACACTACATCTGGAAGATATTTGAAACTCCGCTTGGAAGGAAAATCAGAACACTTCTTTCAGACGTGGTCTGCATTTTAGTACTGCTACAAAAGATAGGGTGCAGGAGTACCTCAGGCCTTGGTAGGGGGGGGGGGATGAAAAACTATGGAGTTGATGGATTCCTATTGCGTGATATAAAAAAACATATATAAGTGTATCTGGTTCTTTTTGGGGTACACAAAAGGCTGGAGAAAACTCAGGGGGTACAGCAAGCATCTAAGGAGATAGGCGACGTTCGGGGTTGAGACCCTTCTTCATGCTTTTTTTTCCTTTTCCTTTTTTTTAGGGTCTATCTCTTAACCCCCTTTTCTCTAAATTCTTTGACCAAGGGTTTCTTCTCCCTTTTGCATGCTCTTTCACTATCACAACCTTTTCACCTATTTCACTCTTTCTTTCTATTCTTTTTCTTTGAAAAGCCATAAAAATTATGGGGTACAATGATTGTAACAAGATATGTGAAGTACATTGATGTATTTACCCCTAACAAATAAAATTTTTAAAATTTGTTTTTTGAAAAAAAGCAGTATACAATCTTTTTTAAACTGCCTCGTCCCAATTAAGTATACCCGTTCCCCCAAACATTCAGACTTGTCCTATTCAAAAACAATCTTAAAACATGGAGTTGCAATCACTATCCCAAATTCTTCTTACACCATAACACCAGTCAACTGACGAGGCTCGTCTCCCAATACAATGTCCTGTATGGACCCTCCTTGAATAAGACGAGCGTCATGCTGATTAAGGAAACCTGACAGATAAGGAGGAATGAGTAGAAGAATGAAATATAATGCTGGAGGGAGGAATGTAAATGGAAAGGGACCGAGGGGGGGTTAAAAGGGAAATGGGGACTTGGGGTATGCAATGAGTATATAAAGGGGGGGGGGGGGGGGGAGATTGGGGTGGACTGGAGGGGTGGAGATAGTGGGAGAAATGTGTGCACACCCAGTGGGGCACAGGAAAAAGAGGGATGTGGGATGGTTATCTTGTAAGTAGAGAATGCTTATGTTGAATACACCTCGTCCCAAACACCCCCGGCACCTTTTCCCAACTCTTTCTCCATTTCTGCACAACTCGTCAGCTCTATGACTTTATTAGCCCTTAAAAGACAAATCCTTCTGGCAGCCAGCCACCAGAGGCACATGGCAGAGAGAGAGGTTGCAAGTGAGAGGTGCAACAAAATGTCATTATATGAAATTTGGATTTAAAACATTGATGTTATTAATTTGTTCCTATGTACTAATGGACTTCTGCATTTCAAAGTTACTCTAGACTGCAGGCCATGTGCATGATCATGGTGGACCAGCCTTGCCCCGACCACCACCACTCACTCAAACTCTTTTGGGCTGGCACCATAGTCATGCTTACTGTTTACATCCATGTGCCTGCTAATGACCAGTCAGCGTTGGTGCTAATGTTGTCCCTACGAAGGAGCAGCAACTACACCACAGGTGGTAGAAGAAACTAGAATCGTAGGGACTCGTCTTGCACAGAAAGAAAACGAGATACATTCCAGCCCTTGCTGAACTCGGCCTATCAACACACACCACATTTGTCTATATTAGACTTGTATCTCTCTACATCATTCCCTATTAAACAAAACACATTAAAATACTTTTTAAAATTTGTAACGTCTTCCACAGACCATAATGCAGAAGGTCTTCTTCACACAATATTACCAAAGGTTTCAAATAATCAGAGGCATTTAGAAACAGAAAAACACAAGTATACTTGGATATGAAATTAGAATGTTCATTAATTAGAAACCTTAAAATTAATTAAAACAGAGATGCCTTTTGCACTTGCTTGTTATCTTAGCAATGATTGTCAATCCTGTTCAAAATGAATGGAAGTGGGTTGATTGTGCCAGCTTTGGCTGGTATACAACTGGAGGTGGATGTGAACTGCCTCAATCTACTTGACTCATTGTGTTATGAAACGCCCCCATTCTGTGACAAGTCCAGGGGTGAAGCTGAAGCAAATGTGTGCTCTGGCACTTCTACAATGCTGTGTTAAGTACATCTATCCATCTATACAACCAGAATGCACTGTTGAGCATAGTGCATCCTGCCCCCCCCAAGGGTTGGCTCTCTGTGGAACTTTGTCTTTCAGTACCACCCACCCAACAAGACTGCAGCTACTTCAATTGAATTCTTGCCAATTGGTTCATATTAACTAAATAGACTAAGCAGACAGAAATACTGATCAATAATGCTTTATAAGAATTCTTCTCAACAGGAAATCATTGCGACAATAGAAATTATAATCCAAAGCAAACTACCAGAATGCAAAATATCAAATACTCCACTGCCTCAACTGAATGACAGATTTAAAGTAAATCTTGAACCAAAGATAAAGTTTGCATTCAAGCACACACTCCTGAGCTAATCTTGTGCATTGGTATTAGCACATGGGGTACAATTTGGATACTACTAGCAATTTGGAATTACAATGCTAAACTGGTTAATCAAACTTTACTAATTTCTTTCTGCAGGAAGCATCGTTCAGATCAGGTTTGAGCCACTTCAGTGGAACATTCATCGATGTGTATCTTTGATGCAGTATCTATCACATACATATAATTGTAAGCAGAGTGCTTTTTGCAAGATATTCTTTCCAAAAAGAGCGATTGAGAGATGAGGAACAGCATTAATAAGCGTTATCATCTGCAGAATGTCAAATGCAACACAGCCTCCATACATCAAGGTCCTCCAACTTATTTACATCGATGTGTTGTAAGGGGTATTATGGTAGAAATTCAATAGGTTTTAAGTACATCTATTCATCAAGAGGCAAGTTATTTTTTACACAAAGGATCGTAGGTATATGGAACGAGCTGCGGGAGGAAACTGTTGTGTTGGTACTATTGCAGCGTTTCAGAAACATTTTTTTAGACAGGTACATTGGTAAAATAAGTTCAATGGAGATATGGGCTAAATGCAGGCAGGTTGTGACTAGTGGTCGATGGGGCATGTTGGTCAGCATGGGCTAGTTGGGCCCAATGGCCAGTTTCTATGTGGTATCATTCTATGACTCATTCTGCCTTCTTGACTTATTCTGTCTGACTCCCTTAACGTCATTTCATTGTACCTGAGATTTAACAATCATTTAACAACATAACATTAAGATATTTGAATGGAGGCAGAATAATTATTGGGTAATATTATTAAAAATCATCATTAAATTCAGTCAACAGCTTGAGTGTATATGCACATAAAAAATAAAACAAATCTTAATCAAAGAAATATTGCTTATATAAACAGCCTTCAGCAACCCAATATCCAAATTCCAAAAATGTAATGTCACAGAATGCAAACTTAATAATTGAAAAACTGCAAAATGTTTGTAGTTACCTCAACACATGAAGTGTTTTTTTTTGTTTTTGGTTTCAAACCACAATCACAAATTCATTTCCACGCAATTCAAATGTATTTTATTGTTAAATGACAAAACTTGAATCGGGAAGGATTACTACGTCTCTAATGCATTAATCTATTTCTTTCTGATATTCTATAATGTATTTAATGTTGAGACATAAAACATATGAGAGGCAGTATAGTTCTATCATCATTGATCAGTAGGGACCGCCAAATTTACAAAAGGTCACCATGTTTTTGGATTTAAAAATGATACGTGATGTCCTTGGTCTGGAATAATAAAGTAAATGCAAGCCCTTTGCATCAAATGAGGCATATCTAAAATATGACGGACATATTTTTTATGACCATGACGGCGGCCTTTGGCAGCAAAAAAAGGACAAAGATAGGGGCAGTGATGAGAAATGGAATTAACCCATTAGGTATTTAAATCTTTGCAAAAAAGGTAATAAAATATCGTTCCTACAAAGCGTGTTATTTTTTCAATTTCTACTTATGAGTCTGGGACTTGCCAATGGTTTTCTTGATACTTATTTACATCAACTGTCCCTTCTTTTACCAAATATCCCAATATAATGTGCCTACATTCTTAACACCCCCCCCCCCCCCCCCCCCCTTACCAAATAATTTGTTCCACAATTAGTAATATTTTGTATTCTTCACTGCGAAGTTCACCTTTATCATAAACTCCTTGGGACGCATTCATCTGCAATATAGATTGGTGTAATTAGAAATGCTTTATCATTCCTTTCTTCGTTTTTCTTTTTCCTAATTGCAAGTGACCACTTTCCAGAAATTCGATCCAGACAGAATTTTTTCATGAGCTTATAATCAGACATAATTCAAAACAAATATCTTTTTCAGAGGCGAATTTAGTCAGGTCATCAACTTGTTCCTCAAACTTATGCAAGAGACTTTGTTTTTTTCCCAGGATGACAATTAATCAACCAACATTCAGGTAAATCGTAGTATCCCTTTCAAAACTTTTCTTACAATACTGTGACAAAATCCATCCCAGTTAAAAAAGGGCTCAGTCAGGCAATAGTGTGTGAAGACAGATAAGGCAAACCATCACAATAAAACAATAATCCATGGCTACGTAATGACCATCTCCACTTATGCAGAGGAACCAATCATCAATCTCTGTCACTTAAAACATCCTGATTTCAGCTTCCTCTCAAGTTTATCAGGGGGAATGCAACCATCACCTTTATAATAGATTTGTGCTATGTAGCTCATTTTCTCTTTATTTTCATTTGATTAAAAAAAAAAATTCAGTCATGCACTGCATCCAGTGATAAATGCAGTTGAAAAACCCGGCAGAGGGAGTACTGGGATGAAATATTACAAAAGTTGTTATTTCTGCTACACACAACCCTACAGGATTTCAAACCTGAGATAAACCTGGGAAAAATGGATTGTTGGGGTTCCGAATATCACAACAAACAGGCATCATCTCGAAATCAAAACACCTCAATGTGTCAGTAGAGTCGCACGGAGGGGTTCATAGGATCCTTTTCACAATAGATCAAAGCCAGATCCACTCTGCGGTAAAACACTATTGGTTTAATGTAATAATATTTAATTTTTACACTTGCCATGTTGACGAATCTTCCGTCCCGCTGACCTCCAAGAAGTCATATCCATCTTCCAGTTGAAAGTCTGTGAAGACCAGTGCAATGGTGTCGCCAGGTTCTGCCAGAATAGTCCAAGTGCAGTCTGCATTATTGTCATAATCTGATGGAAAACTAGGGCTCGAGATAACCCCACTCTGTCCTCGTAGGGTCCCTCCGCAACCATCGTCTGCTGCAGAGTAACAAACAAATATACTTCAGGAAAATAATGTAATACCCCCATCTTGAAAGTATGAACTATAGTTAAGTTGTTACAACTTGTATGAAAGTACAAATGCACAACAAGGAATAAATAATTTTTAATGACCCAAGTTAACTAATTTGTCATAGTTACATCAGTCAAAAATGTCTGGTTTCAAGTGTAATAGCCTAAAATATGCCCAGATAAATCTATTTTATTTGTATAGGAGTAAATTTGATAATTTATATTAATTCAACTTGATTTTAATTCCAATAAATCTCCTTGTAAACATTTGAGCTAATTATTCCTCACTGATTAACAGTTTTGTACCAAAATATTAATGTTGATTGAGACTTCAGAACACAAATTAACAGTTAGGAAAGTCAAACAATGACTAAGTGCTTAAAACATTGAAATAGCACTGTGAAATTTGCTCTAATGATGTCAGCAACAGAGCAAGGTCTATTTTTGAGCTCAAGAATATTTAACATAATTGCAACAAAATATAACATCCTTGCCAAATTAAAATAAAACACAATTTGCTCACCCACTCTTTTACCGTTAAATGACACCTTTTAAAGGACCAGTCATGTACAAACAATATTCTTTGACAGACTCCCCCACAACAATCTGCAGTCTAATAGCTCACTTTATAATCTGCTCACACATAAAAGTGAGCCTTGCTTGAACCTTCAATTATGCTTCTGCACTCAAAGTTTACGTTGAAGGAGTCCCCCTTTAACATTTGTCCTGCTGAATAGCATGGAAATGGAACCTAAACACTGGAGACAGTATTGGTAGAGGTCCATTAGGGACATAAGGATCATCCCAACTCATCCACTGTAGATTCCCGCTACCTCTCCTTCAGCCAAAGGGATGAGATGACAAGGCTTGAATTGTCCAGGTTTACATCAAGGATTGGCACTCAGTGGCCACACAGATGTAGGAATTCCATCCACACAATCTCCTGCCAAGAGTGCAACTGTAAACATGGATAATCTGTGGGTAGATAGGCACTCTATCCCCAAATGTGAGCACCACAGTAAAATGCCCCCCCCCTGTAAAATGCTCCCAATTCCCTTGTCCTCTGGAACTGCCCTTCTTCACACATCACTATGCAGCATTGTCCCTCTGTGGCAAGACATTCTTGCCATAGAGGGAGTACAGAGAAGGTTCACCAGACTGATTCCTGGGATGTCAGAACTTTCATATGAAGAAAGACTGGATAGACTCGGCTTGTACTGGCTAGAAATTAGAAGATTGAGGGGGGATCTTATAGAAACTTACAAAATTCTTAAGGGGTTGGACAGGCTAGATGCAGGAATATTGCTCCCGATGTTGGGGAAGTCCAGGACAAAGGGTCACAGTTTAAGGATAAGGGGAAAATCTATTAGGACCGAGATGAGAAAAACATTTTTCACATAGAGAATGGTGAGTCTCTGGAATTCTCTGCCACATAAGGTAGTTGAGGCCAGTTCATTGGCTATATTTAAGAGGGAGTTAGATGTGGCCCTTGTAGGTAAAGGGATCAGGGGGTATGGAGAGAAGGAAGGTAAGGGATACTGAGTTGAATGATCTGCCATGATCATATTGAATGGTGGTGCAGGCTCGAATGGCCAAATGGCCTACTCCTGCACCTATTTTCTATGTTTCTATGTCCCTATGTTTAAGTTTAGTATATTGTATTGTCACGTGTACCAAGGTACAGTGACAAGCTTTTTGTTGCGTGCTAACCAGTCAGCGGAAAGACTATACATATTTACAATTGAGCCATCCACAGTGTACAAGGGACAATTTCAAGGCTGACTTATGAAGTGGAAGTGCATAGCTAATTGACAGCAACAAGTGCACAGATAATTGTTAGCAGCAAGTTGTCACATTGTCATATGGGACTCAATTACCTGCAACAAAAATGCTATGTCTTGTCCTACAGAGGCATCCACAACAAAACTATGGCCGAAGTAAACCATGCTGTACTGTTTTAAAACCCTAGATCAAAGCACGTTTAAGGACAAGCAGAAGGCTGGCAGTTGGATGCTAGCATTTCCAATCAGGAACACAAACATACATCAGCCTAATCTTGCCAACAGATTTACACAACATCAAACATTCGTCCCCATTAACTAAAATCAATATTGCAACAGATCCCGTCAGCTACATGTTTAAATTGCCTTGATATATGTCAAGCAAGAAAAAAAATGCCTTAAAGATGAGGCCACAAGTCAAGCAAGTTGACAGTGAGTATGAAGAAACAAGCACAATGTAGGCTGGAAAAAAATTCAGGAGCAATAATCTTAATTGCAGCTTCGAGTGTAAGCTAATATATCAATCTTTCTCCATATTTCATAAGAAAAATAAATCAATGCTCTTTACCAGAAATTGCTGTAACTATCAATATTTATATGATGTCACTGGAACCTATCAAAACCAATCATATTTAGGAAAATGGAAGCTAAAAGCCACTGGAATGCTTCAAAACGGTGAGACAGAAAGACTGGAGCCACTTGATAAAGCTCAGTTAGAGGATGGGAATGGCAACTGTCAAAACCAATGAAATGAGGAGCATTTTTGTTTGTAGTCAATGGGTTTCCTATCTCCACTGCAGTTCCTAGTGCATCTAAACAAATAATTTATTTCTTAAAATAAATTGAAAGGCTTATGTAACCAAGGATTTTACAGAAAGCAACTCACAGTAGGCTTTTTCCTTGCAAATTAGATTTTGTCACATCTGTTGATTGTTGTAAGTGCATTTGAAAAGGTTTCAGCTCACAAATAAAATACGAAGGTCTTGAATTAACAGAAATGAACTTTGCAAAGCAATAATTAAGCACTGGAGACCATTTTCTTTCCATATTTTTCATTCTTTGGTCAAAAGGTGAAATTAGAGAAAATTTAAAACAGACAAAAATATGAAACAGTCAGAAAATGTGCCGTCAAGAAATGAATATGCTTCAACATGGATGTATACATTGTTAAATCTAGTGAGAAAATAAATCCCCAGTTTTCTCTTCTCTTGCGCTCTTCAATAATAGCCAGGTTCACTTTTCATCAAAACCTCAGACTTCAGCTGCAATAAAAATGATGGATCTGGTCCATATGCATTGCTAAACATCTCATAAATTTATACACCTTGCTGAAGTTCAGTCTAACTCCTGGTTTTAATCTATCATTAGGCTTAATTCAGAGCCATTTTTTTAATGCTCTGAGCTGATTTACTAGCTTCAGTTCAGCTCATTCAGCGACGTCACTATGTGGACCGAAGGTCATTGCACCTAGCACAGATAGGAGAAAATAGAACAAGGTAGTAAAATAAATCAGAGTTTAAAAAAAATCTTATCCTAGAAAATAATGCAATCTGAGAATCAGGTATTGGATTTTTAAGGGAATCTGTTTCACAATGTAAAGCAAAACACTGTCCTTTAAATCTTGCTTGTCACAAGATGACATAGTAAAATTACAAAAATGTGTCTCCACCTCCCAGTCTGTTCTGAAATTACTTACTCATCTTGATTTTCTGATTAAAATCAATACACACTGAAGCAGTTCACTCTCATCATATTTTGCAATATGGATTTGCCATTGTGATTTGCTAGGTTAGCAAACAAATGGACTACAGGATTCCCACATGGTCAATTCACATGTGACTATTACATTCTTTCATGTTGGCATCCGTTTCATTAAATTTAACCAACATGACTTTTGACACCGTAATTTAAATTAAGTACTCAAAAATGCAGAAAAGATGGCACTGTTCTGGATAAGCTGCTTCTGCTGAAGCAGGAGGACATTAATAATGGATTTTAGACCTTAGTGTGATTTCATTAGTTCATAAAGCTCAAAAAGTGTTTTCAAATATCATCTATTTCCATCTATCAGAGGTTAGAACTGATTTCTTCAATTCCCAAAGCAGATAAAACTGGAACAACTCGGGTGTGGAAAGAAAATCAGTTCTCAGACCCAAATTGTTAACCATTTCTTTTTCTGCATACACTGCGTTAACTGCTGAGTTTATCCAGGGCTTTCTGTTTGTGTTACAGATTTCCAAATCTACAGCACAGTTTATTTTCAGTTCCATTTTCACGCCCGTTTTATTGATACAATGCAGATCTTCTTCTTGCCTATGGCATGCACAGCCTAAAGTTGTGGGACTATTTGATCTTATTTGAATGCAGATCACGATTTCTTAATGGGAAGTTTGCACGTCTTCCATGGTGGAAGATTATTCCTGTTGGCATACATATCTTGACCAGTATCCGAGCACGAGTGCATGGCATGGTGGCGCAGTAGTAGCATTGCTGCCTTACAGCACCAGGTTCGATCCTAACTGCAAGTGTTGTCTATACAGAGTTTGTACACTCTCCCCGATGACTGCATTAGTTTTTCTTCACACAGTTAACAGACGTACAGGTTTGTAGGTTAATTGGCTTCAATAAAATTGTACATTTTATTTAACGTGTAGGATAGTGCTAATGCATGGGGTGATTGCTGGTCGATGCAGACGCGATGGGCGGAATGGCCTGTTTCCACGCTGTATCACAAAACTAAACTAGTGTCCAATCCGTGCCACCCATCATGCACTCAGTATCAGATTGGCACCATAAGAAATGTAATTGCAGAGTGACGTTTCTCTGCACAGAAACATTGTGGGTGTATACACGAGAGAATGACAGTTAGCAGAAAGAACAATTTTATTGTTGCTGGTGTCATTGCAAAGAATATGGAGTGGACAGAAGCTGCACTCAGACTTCAGATGTCGTCAATTGGATCAATCTTTGGAAAAGTATTTGACTTAATTCAGATGACAACTCAACTGAAAGGACAAAAACAAAAACAAACTGCAAACAGAAACTGGTCCAAATTTGGTGCGACAGCTTCTCACAAAATTAACTTGCAAATGATATGAACAGCCATAGTTTACACTACAAAACTGACACTTGTTCATGCAATAAGTCTAACTTTCACAATGCGCATCAATCACCAGGCCAACTTAATAATCATAAACTCCAAAAACAACCTCATATACCTACTCTTCCATCTCACTCCAGACAAGTGCCACTTGCAGCCAAAGACTGGAAATGGGGAGGTGGGGCATTGAGAACAAAGTGCATATGTTCATTGATCTTGGCCTCCAGCTGAGAATTGCAGATAATTGAAGATGACTGTACACATATTTAAACTTTAAAAAAATAATCAGACAGCTAGAAAATACCTAGAGATGAACTGTACCAAATGAGTTGTAATGTGCAACATTGTGCCATTCCAAAAAATTCATATCCATCCCCCAATGATATTTCCCATTCTGGACAGTTTTCTACTCGAGGATGACATGGTTATTTAATCTTTTCCTCAAAGACAGCATGCATTATACCTGTTGATGCTTTACCTTCTTAGTGGTTTGGAGCGATTTGGCATGTCGCTGCATACTCTCCCACACATGTACAGATGCATAATAAAAAGTATCCTGACAAATTGCATCTTGGGCTGGCATGGCAATTCCAATGCATTAGTGTGCAAGAGGATTTAGAGAGTGGTGGACTCGGCCCAGCACCTCGCTTGCCAAGTCAAAAGCATCTACATGACTCGCCAGCTCAAGAAGGTAGCACCTATCATAACGATTCCCACCATCTAAGCCATGGCCTCTGTGCTGTTAGCATCAGACAGGAGGTACAAAGGCAGGAAGTCTCACATTATCAGGTTCAGGAACAGCTCCAATCATCCTACCTCTACAACAGAACACTATAGGCATTACTGTGACTTCCTTAGTTCATAAAGCTCAAAGTGTTTTCAAATATCACTTGTTTCCATTTATGAGTGATTAGATTCAATTTCTCTAGTTCATAAAACAAAATGCTGGAAAAACTTGGAAACTCATTAAATCTTGTCCTACCATGGACTCATTTTCTAATTGTATATTTTTGTACGATCTCTCCCTTTTCACCGTCTTGTAGAATGTGTGTGTAATCTATGTACAGTTAATGCTTTTGTATGTTATCTATGTGCTTGTGATACTGCTGCAATCAAGATTTTCATGGTACTAGTACCTCACCATACTTGTACCACTGACATTAACCTTGACTTGACTCAACTTTGGACAGCGTCGTTTCTACAGATTTTCATTCCCCTTCACACTCTTTACTCTGTTCAATACAGGCCCCATCCTAATCCCACCACTTCTCTCAGAGGCGTGCCCGATGTTGGAGTCAATCCATCCAGATTACCCTCCTCCCCAGTACATGTTGTGTGCATCTCTAACCGTCCACCAGATCCAAGTATCACATGCACATTAACAATCTCAACAGAATTTAAAGCTTACTGAATTAGGTTTTTCATTTAAACATGCTAAGTGCTGGAAACCTAGAAGAAATTTCACTTGTAACTAAATTCCCCATTCTCAACCTCATGCTCCTTTTCTAAAACACTTCATTATTTTTAAACCACTGCATTTTGGGAGAAACAGTTTCATTCATACACCCCTTCGATCTAGCCCCAAATGATAACTCGACTCCGCTTCTCAAGATGTAATGCCTCAGACACTGACAATTAACCATGATACTTGTCAGTCTCATAGCCAGCATCTGAATTCAGCAAGTGATGATTCTGTGTTCTTAATAGCAATTCAGCACAAGGTACAGCAGATGATGAACAAAGGGGGAACGTCTGGAAGAGTGTGGCCAGGAAATATAACCACATGTCACCAGAATCCATGATGGGAGTCTTCACACTGCGCCTTATGCCCTTTGCTGGAATTCTAACTCCATGCTATTGGGGGTAGGGTATTGACATGGATAGAACATTGGTTGGCAGACAGGAAACAAGGAGTATGGATTTAATGGGTCACTTTTCGAATGGCACGCAGTGACTAGTGGGGTGCCGTAGCCATTTACAACATACATTAATGATTTAGATAAAGGAATTAAAAGTAACATCAGCAAATTTGCAGGTAACACAAAGCTGGGTGGCAGTGTGTACTGTGAAGAGGATGCTAAGAGGATGCAGAGTGACTTGGACAGGTTGGGTGAGTGGGCAGATGCAGTATATTGTGGATAAATGTGAGGTTATCCACTTTGGAGACAAGAACGGGAAGGCAGATTATCTGAATGGTGTCAGGTTAGGAAAAGGGGAAGTACGAAAAGATCTGGGACACCAGTACATCAGTCACTGAAAGTAAGCATAAAGGTACAACAGGCAGTGAAGAAAGCTAATGGCATGTTGACCTTCATAATGAGAGGTGTACAAGAGCAAAGAAGTCCTTCTGCAGTTGTACAGGGCCCTGGTGAGACCACACCTGGAGTATTGCTGTGCAGTTTGTCTCCAAATTTGAGGAGGGACATTCTTGCTATTGAGGGGGTGCAGTAACAAGGTTAATTCCCAGGATGGCGGGATTGTCATATGATGAAAGATTGGAACGACTGGGCTTGTATTCACTGGAATTTAGAAGGATGAGAGGGGTTTGTATAGAAACACATAAAATGATTAAGGGATTGGACACGCTAGATACAGTAAACGTTCCCAATGTTGGGGGAGTCCAGAACCAGGGACCACAGTTTAAGAATAATGGGTAGGCCATTTAGAACTGAAATGAGGAACAACTTCTTCACACAGAGAGTTGTGAATTTGTGGAATTCGCTGCCTCAGATTCACTGGATGCTTTCAAAAGAGATTTAGATAGAGCTCTTAGGGGTAGCGAAATGGCGATGCTGGCTCGAAGAGCCGAATGGCCTACTCCTGCACCTATTGTCTATGTACCTATATGGGGCTCATGTTGTCGACCTCCCCGTGGTGAGCCTGTCAACGTGACTTCAGTCAGGCGAACGACAACAAACGTATACAGCAGCAAGCGCCGTAGCTTGGCGCCAAACCCGAAGCAAGCGCACTTTTTAGGGCGGGCACCTACGATGCCGAACCGGATGGCATCACCCGCTGCGGACTTCTGTTGTCTATGTACCTATATAATGAGGTGGACAGCAAGTGTAAACTTCACCTCCACAGGCAAAGAGCTTGGCACTGTTACTTTAGTTTCGTATGCCCTGAACCTCAAAATATTTGATGGCACAGTAATGCAGTGATTAGCACTGCTGCCTTACAGTGCCACCAATTTGGGTTTATTCCTGAACTCAGGGATGATATCTGTGTGGAGTTTGTATATTCTCCCTGTGAGCAGGTCGGTTTTCCCCAGAGTATACTGGGTTCCAAAGTACTTGCTTGGTTGCAGATTCATTCACCATTGTAAATCGCTCCTGATGTAGGTGCACGCCATGAGATCTTGTGGGGAATGGGAGGGAGAGTTAATGGGGAAGGTAGAAGAAGATACAAAGATCAATAAAGATGGTCGCTTGTTGCTCAGTATGGACACAGTGGATCTTGGGGTCCATTTCCACTGTGCATGACTCATGTACATCATGTCTGCCCAGGCTTGCTTGGAGTTCAACATACTGGTCCAGAGATGCTTGCAAAGAAAGCGCTATCTGCTGGATAGAGCCATTCTCCCCATCCTCTTTCTGCCTCCTCGGTAAACCCAAGTCCTGCCTTTAGTTTAATTCTCCTTGTTTTGGGTTTCACAAGCCGTATCATTTCCAAACTGAATAATCTACAAATATCCTGGAATTATGTAATGACCCCTTTAAATAGTGCAAGGGGAGAACTTCTTCCAGCTGCATCGGCCTGATTTCCTGAGCAAGCCCTTTGCAAGACTGGTATTAAAAATGTATTACAAAGTGACAAACCTGATTATGTTTGGGGCACATGTGCCTGGAAAGGTACAACACATTTCTTTTTTCAGTATCTCTGTGACATGTTGATGTTAACCTAGAATTGATGTCAATTCAATCAATCAATATTTAAGCCGAACACAGTTTAATTTTTAGGCCTCAGACCAAAAATTGAAGATGTGATCACAAAATGGTGTTAAAGTCAGTGTTAAATCATTGAAAGTACAATTAGATCTGTGATGTAAATATAAATTATGTAAACTCATTAGCACCTATTGTTTTCTCTCATGTGCCCACTAAACTGCAGTAACAAGCCCATAGCAACTATTTATTTGATATCCAAAGAGCATGCCAATAATGATGCATTTCAATCTTCAGGTTTACGTATTTTATACATTCAGTGGGTCAACAACTTAATAACAGAATACCAACATTAGGAAAAATGTACAAAATTATTTGAATGGATTCAGAGTAGATCTTTCTCTTGGCATCTAGAAATGGGGATGACTATCTTGAAATAACAGGTTTGTCTTTTTGAGATAGATCCGAATGGGGCAGCACAGTGGTGCAATGGTAACGTTGTTGCCTTACAACGCCAGACACCCGGGTTCGATCCCAACTACGGGTGCTGCCTGTACGAAATTTGTATGTTCTTCCTGTGATTGCCTAGGTTTTCTCCGTGTGCTCCGTTTTCCTCCCACACTCCAGTTTTGTAGGTTAATTAGCTTTGGTAAAATTGAAGACTGTCCCGAGTGTGGAGAATAGTGTTGATGTACGGGGATCGCTGGTCAGCACGGACTCAGTGGGCCAAAGGGCCTGTTTCCACACTGCAGCTCTAAGATCTGAAGAGTGGAGAAGAGCTTCTTCAGCCAGGAAGTGGTGAATTCTTAGAATTCATTGCCCAAGAGTTTCAGCTTCAGTTGCTGTTTATTCAAAACAGAAATTGATACGTTTTTCCGATATTGAGGGAATCAAAGAATTTGGACTTGTGCACATGCTGAACAATCTCATTGAATGTGAACGCATTGAATGACAGAGCAGTTATGAGGAATGGAATGGTCTTCACCTGGATCTTTTTCATGTTTGTCCTGAACAGAACATGAACACAAATCAAAAATAAGGGTCGATCTCTGACTATAGAGATTATTTACCGCCACTCTTTCCTGACACCAGGCACAAGCCTCACTATCCCATATCTATAGCTTATCTTCCAGCCACAGCACTTCCAACCTCCTGAACCAGCTGCCCAAGGTGAATCAAGAGCAGAAAAAGCCCTTTTCCTCAGGTGGTGCAATATGGACATTGCAGTGCCGAGGATAGAATAAGCTATACATGTAGTCATGTAGTGTTGTTCCACTGACTGGTTAGCAAGCAACAAAGGCTTGTCACTGTACTCTGTACATGTGGCAATAAACTGAACTAAACAATCCTAGAATAATTGGGACTTATCCACAGGACCAATCTGTTACACCTGCAACTGAGTGAGAGATATACCAAAAATACTGGGGCCCCACTCCTTGAACCCTCTCTGAACTGCCGGCTTTCTAATCACTTTTGCAATCCGATTCCCCCCTTTAATAGTGGCTCTCTTATTCTCCCCAGGTCCTGATTGCTCCTGGCCATCTTTTTATCTGCAATCACTATGGTCGTTCTCCCAGAATATAGCCCATCATCTGAAGATTTATAGATCGCGTAGAAAAAATGTCAAAGGCAGACACAAAATGCTGGAGAAACTCAGCGGGTCAGGCAGCATCGCTGGAGAGAACAGGTGACATTTGGTGTTCAGAACCTTCTTTATACCGAGTGTCAGGAGGGAGGGAAACTAGAGGTATGAAAATAATACAGAACAAATTAGAGGTGGCACTGATGGATATCCGATGAAATTAAAAATGTCGCCCTCCTTCTTCCATGTCACATGACAGTAGATCTTCCGCTGACCTTGACCTCACAGATTCGCTGCCTGCCCTTAGACCGTGCTGGTTTGTGGGCTCGGGTACCACCTTCCTTTAACAAGGTGTTGGTTCAAGCCAGTGCAGGGTGGAAACTAAAGCAGCAGAGAGTCTCTTCCATTAGGAGTAACCAACTGCACTCACGTAGTGGCTTTGACAGCCAGCAAGATCGCAAACCAAGAACTCATACATATCAATGGTAAATGTTTGTGAATGTCTTAAAGATTCAACAGGGTCTTCTCCCCTTTCATTCCTACCTGTTTCTTTGAGCGGGGCTACATTTGTTAGGTTAAATCAGCAGACAGATTCCTCAACACAAGGTTTGGGAAGCCTTTCCAAATTTACAATATCCTGATACACTCTACATGAAGTCCATCAGTGCAGCATAACTGGCAAAACTAGATTCCGTAACTACTGTGAAAGAGTGCGGGTGGGTCCAACAGAAGCGTTGATCGGGTGGGATTTTTGCCCCAATCACTTCCGGTTAGCATGGGGTCAAGCTTGAAATGGAAGTCAGCTTTAAAAATGAGTCAATAAACTAAACAAATATTAACTGGAAACACAAAGTGTTTAAGTTGCTCGGTGTCACTGGAGGTCATGGATTGGTGACGTTTTGGGCGGGACCTTATTTTGCCTATCCACGCCCTCGGGAGATGCTGCCTGGACTTGTATTCCAGTTACTCCAGGACTTGTATTTTTTTAGACAAGATTCCAGCATCTGCTGTTCTTTATTTCCGCAAATATTTATTTACTAGTCTTTTCCAGCAACAATCTTGTTTATAGAAGTGATGTTTTCCAAATATCTTAACTGTTTAGGTTTATGTGTTTTGAATATATCTCCACACTGTCAATGCCTGGTATATAAGCTCGTACAGAGCAAGAAAATATTGTCGTCTCAACAGCCCCACTTCTTCCAGAGTCACGCGGTCTTCTGGTGCACGCGGCGACGAATGGTTGCGCACGGTGACGTAGCCATGCATCACCACGCGATACACGTGAGACGTTGGGACGCGGCGTGCGACGCCAATGCGTCAGCGTATGTACCCAATGCGTCAGCGTGCATACGCTATACGTCATGCAGGTGGCGCGCGAGGATTTCATACAGCACAAAATCCTGGAGCACCGCGCGCAACTCCACACTCCTCCACGCGCCCGTCCCACGCTACCCGTGAGACGCGTAAATGAGGCACAAATGACGGACAAGTGGGACAGGCCCTTTAAGTTTAAGAACTTCTCCAATATGTAGATTGCCATTATCTTATCTCCTGAGAGAACGCACTCTGTTAACATCAAAGGCAAGTACTCAGCAGTTTCACATTTCAGCTCGTTTTCTGGTCTCCATCCAGTTCGTCTTACATTCCGCTATTAAAATTTTAAGTTTAAAACTAAATTAAAATCTGCTGGTCTAAAATTAAACTCAGTAATCTCTGCCTTCACCAGTGACCAACTAAATCTCCCTTTAATTTTGTGCCAATGCCTTCAGGATGAATGTTGCTACGTCAAAAATCCAAAAAACGGATGTTTTATTTTACTCATTGGTTGCTTAAACAAATCACTATGTTTGACAAGTATTGTTGATACCAGTGTGACATTGATAGGCAACTAGCTGAAAATAATTACATTCATTAACTTTGCTCCAGGGCCCCATCGCAAAGCACCGATCAGCAGTCTACTTGAAGGTTCTAATCCTGAATCTCGAAAGACCAGTCATTTATAGCTACAACATGAAAAAAAAAAATCATTGGACACACTTTCACAGGATACATGAGTGGCCTGAGGCCACAGCAATCAAACCTCACTGAATGCTGACACAAGGAACTACAGATGCTGGTTTACAAATAATACACAAATTGCTGGAGTAAATAAGCAGCATCGCTGGAGAACAATGATAGGTGACGTTTTGGGGCGTCTTCTTCAGCCTGATTTCGGTAGGGGGGAGTGAAGAGAAAGCTGGGGAGAGAGGGGGCATGACAAAGCCTGGTGAGTGATAGGTGGATACATGCGAGGGGAATTTTTTTGAGGCAGGTAGTTAGATAAAGACCTGAGATTAAAAGACAAAATGATAATTCACCCATTCTGTCTTTTCATTTCTAGCCTTTGTCCACTGACCTATCAAAGAAACTCTTCCACCCAATCACTTGCCATGCTTTGATCTGTGCCACCCCCCTCAGCTTTCTCTACCCCCCCCTCCCATCATAATCAGTCTGAAGGGTTCCGACCCGAAAAGCTGCCTGTCAATGTTCTCCAGAGATGCTACCCAGCCCACTGAGTTACTCCAGCACTTTGTGACTCCAAGCACTTTTAGCACTGCGAGTTCCAACTTGTTTGAAATTCCACCAAAATTACCATTTAATTTGGGCCTGGAATAACAAACTGGTTAAACCAGGGTCTGGAAGGTAAGTTGGCATTTCCAGATGCATTTCTTTAAGGTATCATGGAGCAAAATGGATTTTTACAATCCATTTGTTTCCTGGTCTCTATTACGGATGGATGCGAGGCCCCAAAATCACATTGTGCCGTGCAAAAGGTTCATGTACTTTATGGTAAGATTTTATCTAAACAGCCCTCCCTGACCTACGTAATACGCGACTTATGCAAACTTACCCTTGCATTTAATTATTTAAGTCTACTGCTCTATTTCGGAGTTGCGTGTCTCTGCAACGGTGCATTACTGCCGCCACATGCGGCTGTTTCCGCAAGACAGTCCGCTGCTCTGGTGGATGCTCCTGTACATGCTCCACATTGGAGTTCCCATGTGGTCACCACATCCAATAATAAATGAATGCGTGCACAGTAGTACTTCCATGGCCGACTTATATAACATCTTACTTACTCAAGGCCCATGGGACACAACCTTTAAGTAGCTCAGCTACAGAAAATTGTTGTTACAGAGGTCACATAAAATTGTAAATGAGCTCTCAGGAGTGTAAAGTGAAGTGACAGACAACAACACCAATGTCACTTTCATGATGACTAATGAAAATGCATGCTTCACAAATGGCACTGAAGCAGGCCTGAAATGAGTGAAAAGCAGCCCATGTGTTACTTAAAGGGACCATAATTGTGGCTTGTTTTTAGTGCATATTAAAGTTATGAAACATGGAAGTATTGTTACTCGTGTACAGAGTACTGGTGAGGCTGCACCTGCAGTAATGTGCACCTTTGGTCCTTTTGCTATCAACCTCGAGGCACATGTGCCATGATCATAATGAATGGTGCGGCAGGGTTGAATGGCTCATTAGCTTTCTCCTGCTCCTATATTCTCAATGAAGGTGAGTGGGTGGACAGGACCTGACATGGCCAATTATAAACGGCTGACTCCAGTGTACAGAAACAGCATCCACAAGATAAGTGGCACATCTTTGACCCCCCTGGACCAAAGCTAAGAGATAGGAATTTACAGAAAGATAGCTGATGTCAGGGTTGCAAACTCCTCTGGTACTTCTGTTGCCCTTATTCCATTAAAAACTGAACTATTGGCAGACTTAGTCTGTGATCGTCAAGCTTGTGAACTTGAATAAAAGACAGAGGTATTTTCAAGGTCAGTTGAGATGGACATCAATGCTGAAAGCAGCAGCTATGTAGTTGAGAAGAATTATAGAGGTGCATCAATGACAGAATCAGGTACTGACATATGTGGCTCACACAATATTGCAGTGAGAGGTTCAGTGAGTCAAACCCCAATGTTTGCAGATTAATACAGAGCCTCCACAGAAACAATAGCCACTTCCATAGAACTTCAAACAATTAATAAATGGGCACAAAGTGCTGGAGTATATCAACAGGTCAGGCAGCATCGCTTGAGAACATGGATAGGTAACGTTAAGTTGAGACTCTTCTTCAGACCGATTGTTGGTGGAGAAAGAAGAAGGCTGGAAAAGGAGAGAACCAGGACAAAGTATGGCAGGTAAGAGGTTGACATTGGCGAGGTGGAGCATCTGACAGGTATTTGGTCTCACTTTGGCAATGGAGGCCCAGGACAGAAAGGTCAGTGTGTGAATGTGAATGGGAGTTAAAATGGACAGCAACAGGGAGATCCAGTAGGCCTTTAGTTCCCAGTTGCTAACCATTGTAACTCCCGTTCCCGCAATGACCCCTCTGCCTTGGGCATCCTGCATTGCCAGAGTGAGACCGCATGCAACCTGGAGGAACAGCACCTCATACTCTGGTTGGGTAGATTACGACCCAGCAGTATGAACATTGAATTCTCTGATTTTAGGTAACCTCTCACTGGTACCCCCCCCCCCCCCCCCAACCTCCCCTTTCTTCCCTCCCTTGTGTCTCACCTACACTATCTATTTCTCCCCTCCACTCACGCGCCTTTGCCACTTCCTCCCTCTGACTTTACAATAATGAACTGTGCAAACCTGTCTCACACTGTCCTTCCATATCTCTGGTCTTTGTTCCAACTATCTGCCTATCAACTCCCCCCACCCCTTGCCTATGTTGACCTATTACCTGTCCCATTTTCCAGCTTTCGGCTCCCCTCCTACAATCACTGAAGAAGGGCCTCAAACCAAGATGTCACCTATCCATGTCCTCCATGGATGCTGCCTGGCCCGCTGAGTAACTCCATCATTCTGTGTCTCTCTCTGCAGAGTTACTCCCGCATGTTGTATCCTTACGGGTATTAACCAGCATCTGGTTGTTTGTTTCTACTATCATCAAGTGGATAGGTTCAGACCAGGATCACACTTACACAGACATTGCTGTTGCTTTATGCAGAATAACTTGTTATGCCATCTGTAGCTTCTCAATACATGTAGGAAGGAACTGCAGATGCTGGATTAAACTGAAGATAGACACAAAATGCTGGAGGAACTCAGCAGGACAGGCAGCATCTCTGGAGAGAAGGAATGGACGACATTTCAAATTGAGACCCTTCTTCAGACTGTATTCACACATTAAACTTCCTTATCTACAGTGTGCATCTCCCTCTTCCCTGACATCAGTCTGAAGAAGGGTCTTGACCCGAAACGTTCCCCATTCCTTCTCTCCAGAGATGCTGCCTGTCCCGCTGAGTTACTCCAGCATTTTGTGTCTATCTTCTCAATACATCATTGATTTCCACTCAACTGTGGCAGAGTGAAGAAGCAATGTGACATTGCCTCTGGATAGGATTGCTGGAGAAATGATATATGGAAGGAGGATTGCTTTCGTCATTCAATTTTTACCTATGCTTGTCGTTGTTGATTTTCACCTGTGAGCCTACATTCGACTTAGCAGAGCCAAAAGTTTTACCCCAGTTTACACCCTTACATCATTTGATTATGATCATGTTTCCACGACTTTTGGTTTCCTCACTTAGAGGTTTAGGTCAGGTTTGAATGATAAATTAATTTGGTTATAAAGGAAGAGGAAACTGATAGCCTATGTATCCCCTACGTTATTTGAAAGTTAAGTGAAATGTATAAAATGTTTCCTATGCAGTCTTAACTAACTGCATGTCATCTGCAATGGAAGTAACAAAGATCCAAGAAAGCAAGTGATTCATAAAATGCAATTCAACAATATTACTTTCACAATCCATACAGTTCAAGGTAATAATGCATCTGTGCAGGTTCAATTGGGAAAAATAAACGGGCAAGGGATGATCTAATAAAAAATAACTACAGGTGCAGCTTTAGACCAAAGCTGAACACTGAAGTAACTCAGTGGGTCAGGCAGGTTGGCTGGAGAAAATGGGATAATGGAAAAGAAACAAAAATCCAATTTCTCCAGAGATGCTGCCTGACCTGCCGAGTTACTCCAGCATTCTGTGTCTCTATCAGGCAAGGGCAGAGTTGTTTCTGATGAAAGTTACAATAGTATTCACTTATAGCTCTCCCCCCCCCCCCCCCCCCACAATCTGGAATGAATTATAGCAGTGACAAAGGCACTCATTTCAACATTTCTCAGCTCATCTGTTATATGGCCCTTTCACTTTAAGTTTACCTCTGCAAAAGGGAACTGGAAAATCCCATGAAGCACTGTTCTGTGTGCTGACCAGGCAAGTCAACACTGCATGTCCCTCCAGGAAGTGGCCGACATTACAGCTGAACCGGATTTTGTCACCAATATTGAATGTGGTTCCCTGCTGCAATCCATTCTGTACCTTGCCAGGATTTCCACAAGTATGACTCGGCAATACTGAAAGAAATAAAAAATAAATATTTTGTAACTGGACTTGTTGCTTTTACTTATCAATCATGATTGTATTTTCCCAAAATTTGAAGAAATGGATCTTAAGTTTAAACCATTTAGGCATTTTAAATCTCAATTTGGGAACAAGCAGCGCAACACCATATTTTAAAGAACAGTATGCTAGAACTGCAGCTATGACTGCAGTATGCTGGAACTGAACTGTATATCCACTGCACTAGGTTTCCAAAATTTAAAGGATTCGCATAATCTCCTGAAAGGTTTCAGAATGTTCTATAACTGTAACTTTATTCATGTAATTCAATGTGATTGTTTTCATTAGTGCTATCTACCCAACCAAACATTTTACAGATTAATAGTCCGTAATTTTTACAAACATTTGTTTCGTTGGAGTATAATAAGCCAAACCAATGTAAATACATTGACATTTTAAGTGCCAATTAGCTGCAATACAACTTATCTTTCTGTTACCTTTTGCAATAGTTTAGAAGTGATCATTATGGAAGCTGGCCCAGTCCCAGACTGAATTGATCACCTCTGTGAATTACTGCTAATCGTGCTCATTTGCAGACTGTCACTGTGTCTCCAAAATATAAAATTTTATATTTTCAGGGGCAAGGACAGAAAGAAGCATCTGTAAAATGCATTTTTACTTAATCATTGAAATACTGACTTTGTTGTGCCAATAAAACGATTAACAGATTCTCACTTCGGTTCTGAAAGTCATTGTAAGTTCTTTAAAACCAGGTAGGGAATGTAACAATCCAGATCAAGTAATCTTTTTAGAGTATTGTAATAAACATTTAGTGTAACAAGTTACCATTTTTTAATATAAGAATTAAAAAATTAAAAATCACATCATAAATGGTTCCCATTTGTGCTGATTTATTGTTGTCAATACGATTGCCGATTTGAAAATATATGGGAACAAAACTCAAAATGTATAGTTCTTTGATGAGGATAATTATGATGTTTGTTCCTCGATAACTAGATAATGCACAGTTGAACATTTTGGCCTTCGATGAAGTACATCAAATGGTCACTGTGTGTTATATATGTTTGAGGCCTACCTCTGTTAACAAATAGCCAGAATTGAACTACTATCAGTTGGGTGATAGTCCTGAACCAGAGATATAATAGATGACAAGAGACTAGAGTTCCCAAGGTTGAGAGATTACAGTAAACTTAATGCCACAACTGACACCACAAGAAACCCTCTTCTTCTCACCCTCCAGGTCATGAGCAAGGGACCAACTATTCTTGATCTTCATGGTCAATCTGTTAGTGAACCAACGAGGAACTTCTTCTGATGACTAATCCAGTCACTCTTCTCCAACTAAACTCTACCTCGGGTATAGGAGAAGGAAGGTGTTAGCTAATCTTTAATAATTCCCCCTATGTCTCTCTCACATCTTGTAGCTTCTAATTTGCAAAATCCTTGATTTAGTCATGGCATGTTGCAGTACAAACTTTGTTCTTTTCCTGGTCAATGTTCCACAAGTTCCATTTACTATGTAATTCCAGCACCTCATCAATTATAGAAGCACACAAAAGGCATTTCAGCCCATCAAGTATCCATTTACATTCGCACCATTTTATTCCCCCACATGTACCTCAACTCTCCACATTCTACCACTTACCTACACACTAAAGGGGCAATTTACAATGGCCAACTAACAGCCAATTAACCTGCACATCTTGTGGTTGTCAGAGGAAACTGAAGCATTTGGAAGAAACCTGCAGTCAATGGGAGAATATGCAAATGTCACACTGCAGCAGTGGTCAGGTTTGAACCTGGGCCATTGGAGTTGCAAGGCTGGGTGTTGCTGGGCGACCTATGCCATGGTGACAAACCATGTGTAGATGCAATGGTGCTGCTGCAGGTGTGGATGTTGTGACCTGTTTCTTTCTCCATAAATGCTGCCTGAACTGCTGAGTGTTTCCAACATTATATTAATTCCAGATTTCCAGCATCTGCAGCATGTACTTTGCAATCAGTGGTGTTGAGGGAGGTGGGAAATCATGTAACTCAGTGGATCAAGATTACCCAGCGATGTGCAGAAATGTATTCCAAATGTGGTCCGAAAATACTCAATGTTGCTTTATTTTTGTGTATTTATCATTTATACTTTCTTTTTTTTTTACAGCTGAAGCATAATCTTCTTACATGCGTGTTCATTTCCTCTTATAATTAAAAAAATAAAACTTGTTCAATATACAATTAAATTCAAAATGAAAATCACAGGACTTTGTGAAGTACCAAGTCCCAGATCATCTCCAAAGATCATTCTTTTCTTGAAATGTTATCACTTGATTACAACTAAACATTGCATGAACCGATACAATTTCTTGTCTAGTGAATTTCTGCAATAATGTGTCTTGAAATCAACAAAGTGACACAATTAACAATGATGCCAAGGCTGTTTTAGATAACAGACTAATGGTGTGTGAACATTTATCTAATAACCATAACAAAATGATTTATTTCAAATTTGGATAAGGCTATCTTCAAGACAATGAGGCAGATAGTAAATTCAACATTCTTGCTTATGGACCAAATGAGATAAGATCAATGGGAGGTGCTGAAAATTAAAGTGACACAAAAACAGGTTTCATCTCCAAGGACCACAATTGTACATACCAAAAATTATGTTTTGAGGAACAGTATATTCTAAAATGCAGAACATGGAGAGATGTAGACATAGACAGATGAAGGTGATAAAATTAAAGAGTTATAAAAGGGTTGTTTGAAAAGAAAATTGTCTGCGATACCAACAAAACTCAAAAGTGGAGCAGTAATATGCTCACTCAAAACTCTCAATGATCATTTTGTATAAGCATATCAGAACATTTTAGTTTAAGTTAGTTTAGTGATGCAGCATGGAAACCGGCCCATCAAGTCCAGCGATCCCCATACACTATCCAACACACTTGGAGACAATTGCAATCTTTACCAAACCCAATCAACCTACAAACCTGCACATCATTGGAGTGTGGGAGGAAACCAGAGAACCCAGGTAAAACCCACACGGTCACTCCATACAGACAGCACCCATAGTCAGGATCGAACCTGGGTATCTGGCACGGTAAGGCAGCAACCACATGACTGACGTTTTGAATAATTAACTTGCATCGATACTGATAAGATAATAGTTTGTGGACATCAGATGGAAACTAACGGGCTGAGTGTTGGACACTGCTTCTCTCTCTGAAGAGCCCACCTGCCCACATTTACCTTCACCAGGTATGACAAAGTCAACTGACTGCCCCTCCAGGCAACATCCAGGATTAGGTCACCTGATACTCTAGCCCTGGATGACCCTCACAGTCCTTTGGGCTTAATTGCCTCCGATTAGCATTTCAAACTATTGAAATAATTTACAAAAGAGCAAATTTATATACGATAAATACAAAAGTAAAGCAAAGACAAATATCTTTAGCATTTAATTTTTATCTACAGCTCAGATCCCAGTTCAAAAGCTCCCGTGTGTGCAGGCGGTGAACCCAGCTCCAACTTGCCCGCAGCTCACATCCAAGTCACCTTCAACTACCCGTCAGCCCGAGCATGCACAGAAATGACAGCAGAACAAGGAAATAATAATGTGGGAAGAATGTCTGAAGAAGGGTCTCGACCCGAAACGTCACCCATTCCTTCTCTCCAGAGATGCTGCCTGTCCCGCTGAGTTACTCCAGCATCTTGTGTCTACCTAAGGGAATAATAAATCTTGTAGCAACAGGCACATCAAATAATAAAAAGATAAATGGAATGCTTGTCTTTACGGCTCCAGGATTAAAGTATGATTGCAATTACAATGATCAGATCGAATCTGATCACATTTGGTCAGTTCTGTGTCGTCATACAGCATGGAAACAGATCTTTCAGTCCAACTCATCCCTGCTGACCAATGTGTTCCAACTAAGTTAGTCCTATTTGCCAGAGTTTGACCCATAACCCACTTTCCTATCCACATGTCTTTTAAATGCACTAGCCTCAACTTCCTTCTTTGGCAGCTCGTGTCATACACCCACCACCCTCGAAGTGAAAAAGGTGTTCCTTGGGTTCTTATTAAATCTTGCTCCTTTCACGTTAAACATCCGTTCTTGGATTCTTTATTTTCCTACCCTGGGTAAAATAATCTGTGCATTATCAATTTGTCCATCTATTCCCCTCATGATTTTATACACATCTCTATAAGAGTAGTCTCAGCCTCCTGCACTCCAAGGAGTAAGAATAAAGCCGGTCCAACCTTTCCCTATCGCTCAGGCCCACGTCCGAGCAACTTCCTCATATCTTCTCTGGACTCTATCCAGACCGTTAGTACACAAACGCCTTTGGCTGAGCATGTTTGGCCATGATGCAAAAATAAATGTTTTCGAGAAGCAAATTGATATTTGGACTTTAACATAAAATATGAGAAGATGTTACACAAGTTGGGGGAACACAAAGTGCTGGAGTAACTGAATGCCTCAGTCAGCATCTCTGGAGAACATGGATAGGTAATGTTTCGGGGGGGACCCTCTCTTCAGGCTGGTTAGTATTCTCTAGAATTTAAAAGACAAGGAGTGATAGAATAATTGAAATATACAAGGGAAAACCGATGAAAGGTGGTATCAAAGACAGTGAAGAGCTTTATCAAAAATTACAGCAGGATCTTGATCCTATCAGATGGTGAAGGGGCTAAATTTCAGCACAATGACTCCTTCGAATCATTAGGTTAGTTTAGAGATACAGCGTGAAATCAGGCTCTTCTAGGCCCATCGAGTGCGCGCCGACCGGCACAAACACCCTAAATGCAACGGACAATTTTACAGATGACAATTAACCAACAAACCCACGTCTTTGGAGTGTGGGAGGAAACCGGAGCACCCGAGGAAAACCCACGTGGTCACAGGAAAAACGTATAAACTCCATACAGACAACATCCTTAGGCAGAATGGAACCCGGGTCTCTGATACTGTAAGGCAGCAACTCTACTGCTGCGCCACCGTACAAGATATTGGCAAGGCAGCATTTGGAGTATTGTGTTCAAATTTGGTTTCCCTGCTATAGGAAGGATGGTATTAACGTTGACAGTTACTGTTGCAGAAATGGTAGCTGATGATAAGTAGAGTGTGAAATTTTAATGTGAAAGTATCAAAGGTGATAATGATCAGACGCCTCGCTGGGAGGAAAATTAAGCCAAATCACAGATTTCCCAACGCTTTTCCTGGAATCGACTAGAGGATGTAGATTACTGATTCTTGTTCCTCGTACCCAACATTTTCAATGCTCCTTGATTTAGCTTTATGTCATGGATGGCTGATGTACAAAATGGCAATTGTAATCATTTGAATGAGTATCCCACCCGGTGGGCAAAGGTAAGTGTATTTAATAATTTAAATTATGTTTATATACTTTAACATTTTTTATATTTTATATCAAAATGTGTTATTTAAATCAATTTAAATAATTATATTTGGCTTTTAATTGTTAAAACCAAATGGAAGAGTTTTTTTTATATGCTCTGACCATCAGTGGTGTTTAAAAATAGTTCATAGACCTTTAACAGATGTGAGTTTTTGAAGATCAGGGAAGAGATTTAAGATAACCCATTAAAGATAAACACAAAAATGCTGGAGTAACTCAACAGGACAGGCAGCATCTCTGGAGGGAAGGAAAAGGTGACATTTTGGTTTGAGAGACCCGAGCCAAAACGTCACCCATTTCCTTCTCTCCAGAGATGCTGCCTGTCTCTCCGAGTCCCTCCAGAATTTTGTCTAACTTAAGTGCAAACCAGCATGGGCGGAAATCCCGGGGGGACGGGGGTGGGGGGGGGGGGGGGGGGGGGGTGCATTCCCCTCATGTTTTGAGAGGTGGGGGGGCCAATCCCCCCCTATATTTTGAAATTCGGTGAAAAAATCTATTAAAACCTTCGCTTTCCGCGAGATAGTGGGGATGGAACTGATCCAGAAAACACAAGCAAGAGTGGGCAGGCACTGCAGGCTTTGAATCTGAGAGTGGTTGGATCCGGTTATTCCAGTACAAAGATAGTATTTTGGTGAGCATGGTTCAGAACATAGAACAGTACAGCACAAAAACAGACCCTTTAGCCCACAATGTCTGTGCTGAAAATGATGCTAAGACCAACTCTTACCTATCTGCTCAGAATCAATAGCGCTCCATTCCCTGCATATGAATGTGCCTCTCCAAAAGTCTCTTAAATGCTACCTAAACCACCACCCCTGGCAGCGTGTTCCAAGCACTCACCACCCTCTGTGTAAAAAAGTTGCCCAACACATCAACTTTGACCCCTCTTACCTGCAAGCTATGTCCTCCAGTATTTCATTTTTCCATCCTGGGAAAAGGGTTCTGACCATCTACAATATCTATGCTTCTCATAATTTTATTTTCTTGTATCAGGTCTCCCCGCAACCTTTTGGAAATTCAAGAGAAAACAATCCAAGTCTGTTCAACATCCCCCTGTCGCTAATACTCCCTAATCCAGGAATCAATCTGGGAAACCTCCTCTGCACCTTCACATCCATCCTGTAATGGGACGACCAGAACTGCATGCAATACATTAAACACGGCCTATCCAACGTCCTGTAAACCTACATCATGACTTTCTGGCTCTTATACTCAAAGTAGGAGGCTACTACAAACAATCCTTTAAATGGATTACAGCACTGTAAGTATCCTGACATTTTAGCATCCAATATGGGTGAGAGGTTATAAGAATCTATGTTAACCTAAAGAAAGTATTTTCTTTTTAACCAATTTCCCATGTTTGTTTTTAATCATAAAACTATACCTACCTGCATGAAATTAAAGAAGACTGGGTAATCATCAGGGATCGCAGGTTACTCGAGCTCTGGGGTTCATTATAAATGCAAAGACCATTTACCAGTACCTCCACTTGCTCTGGGATTTGTACCTTGTGCTTCAGGCACCTTGTCCTGCTATCAGATTCAATGCTGACTAAAGCTCGTGTCACAGTGTGATGGTCCATATTGCCACAGGCTGACAGGTGTGGATAACCTCTAAACTATTCCAAATGTTATAGAGTTGGTGCAGGAGTCATGTGATTCACCCTTAAAATACTGGATAAAATGCAGAATCTTGGCACTGAGACTTACTTATTTGTATGGAATGCACAGAGGTTTGCATTCTTTGCAGCAATAGATCACACACATACTTTTGCTGAGATGTTAACCAAATCTACCATGAAGATGAGAAAAACAAAGCAAATATTAAACCAGCAAAGACTGATTGATCGGACTAAAAATTTCAGCACTGAAATAAATCAATGACACTTTCAGTATCTTTAGCTTAGAGATACAGCATGGAATCATGCTCTTCGGCCTACCGAGTCTGTGCCGACCAATGATCACACGAGGACTGTCCTACAAACTTGGGACAATTTGCAGAGCCAATTAACCAACAAACCTGCACGTCTTTTGAGTGTGGGTGGAAACCTGAGCACCTGGAGAAAACCCACGCAGTCAAAGGGAGAACGTATTAGGCAACGTTTCGTAATCAAGATCAAACCCGGGTGTCGGACGCATAAGGCAGCAACTCTAGACTGCGCCACTGTGCCACCCTGAAGAATCTGTACTTGTTTGTTTGAATATTTATCAACAGATGTTTAAAAAACAGATTCTTGAGACACAGTAAATGTTTTGTCCCCATTCAAACAACTTATTTTTGCATTACATTTGTGCAGCTTTGGTGAAAAAAAAACATGCATTCAAATAGGGCTTTTCCCTAACTTCAATACAATCCCAACACATTTAAAGCTACAGAAATACTTTGTGCAATGAACCTTGTTGGAATGCACGATATGCTTGGTTTACACAAAGTGCTGAAGTAACTCAGTGGGATAGGCAGCATCTCCGGATAAAAGGAATATGTGACATTTTGGGTTGGAACCCTTCTTCAGACTGAAAAATGGGGATGGAATTGGGGTAGAAAAATGCCAGAAACAAAACCTTTTCCCGTCAATCTCTCCCCTCCCCATACCTTCAAGTCTCAAGAAAAGATTCTGACATCATATATTCCTTTTCTCCAGAGATGCTGCCTGACCTGTCGAGTTACTCCAGCACTTTGTGTCTATCTTTGACATAAAAACAGCGTTTTGCAGTTCCTTCCTACACATATAGTTGGTTTATTTTAGAGATACAGCATGGAAACAGGCCCTTTGGCCCAACAGGTCCATGCTGATCATCTAACAACCCAATCGCACTGGTGGCTGCACATCAGCAAATTTGCATGCAGCTATGTTCCACAGCAGAGAGAGAGAGAAATAACAATACAGGAAAAATCTGAAGTGTGACATTTTAAATCAATTGCGTTACTGTAACTGCATGATAAAGACATCAGCTTTAGGTTAGACAAATAATCCCAATGAATCCAGGAAATAAAACAATTACTGCCAGTTTGCTAAATACTTAGCCTAGGGGTTAGAAGCACTAAAGCACAAGAGAAATAGTTTCAATATAACTGCCAACCTGCAACAATGAGAGAATAAATGTATATTTCTGTTAAATTTATTTATTATAGCGTAATATTGCTCACCCCCCTTCCCATCTTGAGTCCATTTTTAGACTGGATTCTCCACATACAGCGGGCATCAGATGGGTTGGATAAAGCACCCTGCTTGCCAAGTACCCACAACAATTTCACAAGTACAAATGGGTGGGGAAAATTCTTTCCTTCTATTACCTAATTTCACTGCTCTAGCTACAGGCAAATGTTTCTAAGAAAATCTCTCATGCAAGAGTGCCAACTATTTGATAATGCAATTGTTTAAAACATTCAAATGGAGCTCAGATTTTATTATCACTGGTTTGCTCTGTTACACTAAACTCTGATAATTGGCGACAGTAAATTAACAGTGCTCGCTTTAAACATTGGCATAATTCCAAACCACACTTGCTTATAATAATGATTGTCCAATCGTTAACAAAATGCAGTAGATGTAACCTGCTGCAAATCTCCAATCCGAACATGTATCGGGAATGATTTTCTTAAAATTGATCCATTAATTGAGTTGTTGTTATATACTAATACAACAGAAAAGGGTCTTTTGGTCCAACTAACCCATGTCGACCAAAATTTACATCCAAGCTGGTCTCAATCCAGGCCTATATCACTTCAAACCTTTTCTATCCGTGCACTTATCCAAATGTCTTTTACCGCATTTGTAATTGTAATCCATCTCTACAGCTTTCTCTGGCACCTCATTCCATATATACACCAGTCCTCCATGGAAAAGGTCACCCCCTATAAATCATTCCCCACTCATCTGAAGTCTATTTTTTCTAATTTTAGACTTTCTTATCCTAGATCACAAACTAACGATTCATTTTATCTATGCCGTCCACAATTTTTATACCACAGTAAGGACATCCCTCAGCTTTCTATGCTCTCAGACTATCCAGCCTCTCCTTAAAATGCAAGCCCTCTACTCCCAGTATCATTTGTGCGCAGGTGACTGACATGCTTCCTATAGCTGGATGACCAGAACTGTACGTACCACCCCAAGTGTGGTCTCACCACCCCTATTATGCAGTTGTAATGTGACATCCCAACCTCCTTATTAAAGCCACGACTGAGTAAGGCCAGTGGATGCCCAAATACCTTCTTTACCACCTCGCCTAGCTGCGCCGCCACCTTCAGGGCGGTTGTGGTGGCACAGCGGTAAGAGTTGCTGCCTCACAGCGAATGCAGCGCCGGAGACCCGGTTTGATCCTACTACATTGTGGAATTCCATACGCAAACCTGATTTTACTTCAATCTTTCTTTATCGTTTGCAAAGCTTTAGAAGTTAAAATGAGCAGAAAGAAAAATAAACAATTAGAGGCACGCTCGTTTCCCATTCCACTTTCACTCAGGGCACAGCCACCAACAGCATTGCAATCAATCACAACCTAAGCTCCTGGAACATCAACCTTGATCTAGCAACCTGGATGTGTGAACCTGTGTTTCTCAGCAGCATGTTTCTGGAGTCACTTAAGTCAGGTGAAAATATAATGAGCCATATTGTATTAAATCTATGACTGGCATTATTCTAGTCAACATTTCTGGTCACATTATGCCATTCTATGTATTCAACCCACCAAAAACCCAAATATTTAAGAAGCATGCAGTGATGAAGTCATGGGCAGCAGACACTGACGCCCAAGTCCAGGTCTCCCCCGATGACCTTCAACAGCCTATTTCTCTCAGAAGACTTTAAGCTGTTCTTGAATGTGTCTTGTGATTAGAGGCATTTAAAAAAAAAAATAATAGTAAATAATTTTAAAAAAATGAATCTTGCCCTAATGAAATGGTAAATTAATATAGGCTACTTTGAGGATATTAGAAATTAATTAAAATAACATAAAACTTAGTACAAAGAAACATAAATAGTCTGTAGAATCAAAGAACTGCAGAATGCGGGTTCATACGAAAGTTATAACGGTCAGGCAGCATCTGGAGAATAAGGATTGGGACTGAAAGCGGGGGGGGGGGGGGGGGTGGGGGGTGGGTGGGGAGAAAGGGGATGAAGAGCTGGAAGCGAGAAGAGATCAGGTATCAATCAGGGGATGGCCACAAATTTCCTCAGGCAGGACATTGTGAAGGAAGGCCCGCATGACTGTTTTACACCAAAGATAGATACAAAATGCTTGCTAGTAACTCAGCAGGACAGGCAGCATCCCTGGATAGAAGGAATGGGTGACATTTCAGGTCGAGACCCTTCTTCAGACTGATGAACCTGCTGCCTGTTCTGCTGAGTTATTCCAGCATTTTTTCTGTCTATTTTTCAGGCTGAGCATTGCCTGGTATGTCCATTGTTTAACTAGGGAAGGTCTAGATCTCAAGAGAAATAATGTGGAGGTCAGTGGAGCTGGTCAAACACAAGGGCAGAGGAAGGAGAAAGGGGAAAGGACTAAGAGTTGAAGAAACAATTTAGAGAATGTATTGTTCACATCGCTGGGTTTGCAAGCTACCCAAGCAAAATATGAGGTGCTGTTATCAATCTTAATTGGAGCTAAGACACACTATTCAAATGCTAGATTAGATATTCATTCAGCACTAGCTGGCCTGAAGCTGAGAGACTGAATGTGAAATGATTTGGCCCCTCAGCTCGGTTTGTCTAAGTGTTATTTTATTCCACTGCTGGGGTGAGTGGTTGAGGTAGTGGGTGTAGGGTAGAGATCAAATACACCGGCTCCTGGCCTCCCCCCTTCTCCAACTGGCTCCTGGCCTCTGTCATCATCATTTCAAAGTGCCAGTCATAGTTTAGTACAATATTGTCTCATAATATTTTAAGTCTGACATAAGTGAAGTGTTTGGAAATATGCAAATTAGTTATCTTATTTTCCTACTGCTAATGTATTTTTTCTAGCTAGTCACATTTTTCTTCCACTATTTCAATTAGAATTTACTGATTACGCAGTTGCAACATCAAATCAGGCTGTTTGTATTAAATGGTTTGTGTGTCCAGCCTGTAATAATACTTATGTATAAACTCTTGATAATCAAAATGATCAATAACTAATTTTGAGGAAATTATCAGTCATTAGATGTTTTGACTTTTTACAACAGCTGTAATGAATGTTCACCACTTCTTCATGTGCTATGATTCAAATCAACAACTCTGCATTAAAAAGCTGAAATGATTAAGATAATTTTGTCAACTAGCTTCAAATAATTTACAGGCGGCACTGTGGTACAGCTAGAGGTGTGGTTGCCACATAGCTTCAGTAACCTGGATTTAGCTACTGACACCTTAGGTCGACATGATGGCACAGCGGGAGTGTATGCCGCCTTACAGCGCTTGCAGCGCCGGAGATCGGGTTCGATCCCGACTACAGGTGATGTCTTGTACGGAGTTTGTACGTTCTCCCCGTGACCAGCGTGGGTTTTCTCCAGATCTTTGGCTTCCTCCCACACTTCAAAGAACGTACAGGTTTGTAGGTCAATTGGCTTGGCTTGTGTGTGTAAAATTGGCCCAAGTGTGTGTAGGTAGTGTTTTGTCCCCTTTATTGGTGTGGGGCCTCCCCCCCCCCCCTATGTGCGAGGATCACTGCTCGGCGTGACTCGGATGGCTGAAGGGCCTGTTTTCCGCGCTGTATCCTCAAAAGTAAACACTTCAGTAACCTGGATAACCTCCGTGGTATCTATTCGTTTAAAGTTTCATTTTCCATGTGAACAGTCAAGTCAAGTTTACTACCATATGCAAGTATGGCGAGGTTCAGCTACAATGGTAAATGTACCTACAACCCTAACACAGGCACTTGGCCGTGACAATGTTTGCGTGTGGTGGAGGCAGGTTTGAAAGTGAATGAATGGGTCTGCATAATTGCAGGCAGAGAGCAGTTCAACTAGGCAGCACTGTGGGCCAAAGCCTTCTTGTGCTGCACTGTTCTATGTTCTATAAAATTCTTGGCACACACACAAACATAATGGATACATAAATTACTCAAGACTCTGCAAGACAGCAAGAAGCAAAGACTATGCAAATCCACATATAGTAAAACAAGAACAAATGGGTTTCAACTGGGCGCTCCAATTTATCTCACATACTCCAAGCACATGCAGTAGGTAATTGAACCACTAATTGATGCCGTTGGTGTGTAAAGTGAATGGGGGCAGAGGGAGAATTGACAGGAAAAATGGGAAAAATAATAGTAGTTTTAAATGAACACTCGATGGTGAGCGCACACACTCAGTGGGCCTCAGGGCTCGTATAATCTATGACTAATACTTAATGAAAGTAAACAAATTGCTCGTACGCGAGTAGGTCTGTGCTAAATCAAACAAGTCAAATATTGCAGCTCCCAGAGTCATGGGGATGCAATGAATCCAATATGGTTCCACTCGCTCTGCCTTATTCTCCTATTTAGAAAGTCCATGCAAGTCCTTAAAATTTGGAAGTCCTCTGCTTGAATCAAGTTGGGTCAGTAAGTGGAAGAACCTCCAGGAAATTTCTTGCCTTAAAATGCAGGTTCAGTAGCTATTTCAAAAAAAGTTAAATCATGACCTTTTTTCATTTCAGGATTAAGTCATTTGGAATTGTAAACTTAGAAACATAGACAGTAAGATGCAGGAGTAAGCCATTTGGCCCTTCGAACCAGCACCACCATTCAATATGATCATGGCTGATCATCCAAAAAAACAGTACCCCATTCTGGCTTTCACCCCATTTCCCTCGATATTCATTATCCCAAGAGCTATATCTAACTCTCTCTTGAAAAGTGAATGGCCTCCACTGCCTTCTGTGGCAGAGAATTCCACAGACTCACAACTCTCTGGGTGAAAAGGTTCCTCATCTCAATCCTAAAATTGATGACCCCTTATTCTTAAACCAGACCCCTGGTTCTGGACTCCAACATCAGGCACATTTTTCTATACGATCTCTTCACAACCTTCTAAATTCCAGTGAAATTTTAAATATGCAAACATTACACAAAACAATAATTATTCCACTGGGGGGGGGGGGGGGGGGGGGGGGGGGGGGGGGGGGGGGGGGGGGGGGGGGGGGAGAGGATGAGACAGAACATCTAAACAAATCAAATAAACTGGTGTCAGAGTTGTTGGAGAAGGCAGAATGAATGGGATAGAGAGGGATAGCAAGATCAAACATGATTGAATGGCAGAGTGGACTTGATGGACCGAATGGCCTAATTCAGCTGCAAGAAATTAAGTTTTTTTAGAAATATAAAAAAGGATATATTGAAAGGTCAGAGAGCATCTGTGGAAAGGGAATCAGTGTTAAAGATTTTAGCTTGAAGCCAGAATCACAATTCACCAGAAATGGACATCCAAGGATAGGCCATAAATGTTGCTTTGTCAGATTTGGCCAAAGCATCAGGATCAATGAATGAAAACTCACTCAGAACTGCCTGATGATACTGTCAGAGAACTAAAGGAGTTACTGGGAGTGCCCACAGCCTGAATATACTCTGCCAGGTCACTTCAAGAGGTGGAGCTACTGTTACTGGTCATTCCGTAACACTGATAAAAAGACTCTGAACTTCGCAGCTGGTAGAGTTACTGCCTCGCAGCGGCTGTGAAACTGGGTTTAATGTGGGCCCTGGGAGCTTTCCGTGTGGAGTTTGCACATTCTGGCTGTGACCACCTGGTTTTGCTAACACCCTGTAAGTCTCATGATCCGTAATCCAATTTTCGACAAAATCCTTATGGATATCCACATCCATATTGAAGCAATAATTGAGAATGACTTGCTCAGGAAAATAATTCCAACAGTGATGGATGTTAATATTCAAAGACAATCAATTTTTTTTTTTTATATAAAAGGCCACTGATAAACCCATATACATGTTCCTTTCATGTACACTAGAACATATTAGCCAATTAGCTTCCGCCTATGTGCATTCAGCGATCAGACTCACAATTTTAAACAAAAGATTAGACATTATTACGAAGTGAAGCGGCACTGAAGTAAGAAATTAGAACTGTCAAAAATGTGTTTCTGTTGATCTGTGTAATATCCACTTTGTTCCTGTAATGTGTTTTGTCGGTTCGTTACCTATTTGGAGAGGAGCTCATTACAAGGAATCTGAAGGGACATTGTTGGTTTTAAGCAATTTTTAAGCAATACTCTTGTGGTGTACATTTGCCATGACATTTGTGTTTTGATCCCGGAAAGAGTACATCAAACTATGCTTGGGCAACCCAGAGGAGGTGGTCCAAACACAATTGAATGGAAGAGCAGGAAAAGTATGGTAAATTTAATTAGAAATGCATATCAATTCTCAGATTGATCAAAATTGACTTACGAAGAAATTAAATTATAAATATATCTACATGTAGTTTTTTGTACAAGGCACGAGTCTGACAACTATTAATGAATCCACTCAAACGCAAAGTCGTTGTACCATTTTAGTCTATTAAATTCAAATCACAAACTTCAACATTATTGGCATTCTCTATGCGCGATGATGAAGGCTGAAAGGAAGAAACAAAAAAAAAAATTCACTGAAGTCACAGAGAGTGATGCAGTATGGAAACAGGCCCTTTGGCCCAACAAGCCCACGCCGGACAACATGTCACAGCTACACTCGTCCTACCTACCAGCGATTTGGCCACATATTCCTCCAAAACCCATTCCTATCCAATGTATCTGTCTAACTAAATTCTTAAACATTGGAATGTCCCTTGCCTCAACTACCTCCTCTGACAGCTTGTTCCATACAACCACCACCCTTTGTTTGAAAAAGTTACCCCTCACATTGCAATTAAATATTTTTCCCCTCACTTCAAACCTGTCTGGTCCTCGATTCACCTACACTGGGGAAGAGACTCTGTGCTTCTACCCCCATCTATCTCTCTCATGATTTTTTTTCACCACTATAAACCACCCTCACTCCTCCCGCACTCCAAGGAAATAGAGTCCCATCCTGCTTAAGCTTGACGCTGGAGTCCTGGCAACATCCTCAGAAATCCTTTATGAGCTGTGGAAAGAACATGAGAGAGACAGAGGGACGATTTTTGGGAAGAATAAGCAAAGTACACAACTCAAAGCCAAATACACCCAACAAAAGCTTGACAACAGTGGTAGAAGACTCAACTGATCCCATTCTTTCAGTTGCTAGCACTATAATGTCTCACCTGTTAAGTTCTCAATTTCATAAAAGAAGACCTCCAGGGGAATATGCAAATGTGCAGTTACTGCACAAGCGATCAGATATATTTAATATATCTTTCCAGAGACAATTTTGTGTCAGAAATAAAAAATTCCTACATTTTTGTCATGGTAAACCCACAAACTAACAGGTAATATAAATATGCTTGCATCAGCAATTGCCCATTACTTCGAAAAAATGTCTTCAATCGCCCCTCTCTGTGCCCTCCTCCTCCTCTTAGCTGAAAAAATCACAGTCTTCTTGTAGTAAAAGGAAGATATTGAAATCTTTCCTATTTAAAAAAACATTAGGTTTAGTGCAGTTTTTAGTTTAAGATATACAGCATGGAAACCAAGTCCACACCAAGCCATTGATCGCCAGCACACTAGTTTCATATGTCATCCCATATTTGCATCCTACACGAGGGACAATTATACAGATGCCCTGAATGAGCCGATGCACTGTAGGACTTTGGGATATGGGAGGCACCAGGAAAAACCCATGCGGTCACAGCAGGGAGAAGGTACAAACTCCACACAACACCCGCAGTCAGGATGAAACCTGGGTCTCTAAGTACTGTGAGGTAGCAGCTCTTGTCACTGCTCCACTGTGCTGTCTTTAGGTGTATGGGTGCCCACAGTAGAGAAACCTACTTTTCTCTTGTGATGCAATTTTTTACACATTCTCAAATGCACCTGAACTGTGTGCTTTCACCTGCTGTGGGGTAATATATATCAAGCCTACAGGTTTACTTCGCTGAAGGACGTAACAAATACCTGAAGGTCAAAAATTACCATAACAACTTTTCAATAAAAATGTGCTGAATTTTATTTTTAACTTTTGGACTCTGCACAGAATTTGAAATCCGCTCAACATATCAATGGACAACCCATTAGGAAACCAGCCCAATAACTATCTTTATGGCTCTGAAAGGTCACAAAACTGCTTAGGTGCAAGGAAAAGAAAACTACATTATTTGGCTGTAAGTCCATTAAACCTCAGCTGTTAAATAACACCATGAATTTTTTTTTGTTTTTTATGTTCATATTTTTTTTATAGCTTGTCAGGCAAAAAAAAAAAATGGGAGGTTTGATTTACACCTTGTTAAATGCTCTCATTGGCCTCTGGTGATTTTCAGAAAAATATTGGTACATTCTCAGAAGCTTAAAAGAAACCTTTTAGATCTCCAATGAGCGTCAAGGTTATTTGAATTGAATACATCTTCTCCCAGTACTTACTTTTATTCATACCATTAAATGTGTTTTACAAGGCCCTGCTGGGAGGTACCAGAACAAGCACAATTAATCATTACAGAAGCTCATAGAACAGTTAAGATAGTGAGAGGGTAATGTTGTACAAATGAGAATGCCTGCAATGAACTAAAACCATACAAACTTGTTCTGCTACTGTTAATCAGAATCAAAACAAAGAAACCTGTGTGCTCTGCTGTAACGCAGAGTATCTATTTCAATAGAAAATAAGGTGTTTCACTCTATAATAAGCCACTTTGTCTTTCATATGTTACCAAAAAATACCCTTAAGAGGTCTATTAAGCCTTGCTAAATCCAGCTCCGATTTGTTCTGGTCTTTTATCACCTCCAGTTTACTTCCCCACCTCTACTTTCGGTCCCCTGAAGAAGGGTTCCAGACGTGAAAAACGTCACCTACTCCTTTTCTCTGATGCTGCCTGACCCGTTGAGTTACTCCAGCAATTTGTCTATCTAAACCTCGCTGAAAGTTGTTGCTGTTTTGGCCTGACAGTTGCTGCAGCCTGGGTTTGATTATGACCACTGGTGATGCCTTTGTGAGGATGTACATTCCCCTGGCGAACGTAAATAGTCCTTTTCCCCTCCTCTCATTTTATTTACACACCCTAAAGACATGCTGGGCCATGGTAGGTTAATTAGCCAAGTAAAGCGAAGTTCCAGTGTAGGTGGATCAGAGGACAATCAGAGGAAGAATTACTTAGCACGCAAGATAAATTGGGGGATTAGAGCCACAGACAGAACTGAAGATGACTGTCATAGACTCAATGAGCCAAATAGTCTTCTTCCAAGTCATGGGGAACATGAATAAACAATTTCTACACCTATATCTCAATGCTAAATGTTATATAGAAATATTAAGAATGTTTGTTTATTGACTTAGTTCATAAGTATCTATTGAAATTAGACCCCGACAGGAAAAGGAAAAAGTCTATACAAAAAAAAGAAGATGGTGATTGCAATGTGGTAATGGGCCAGATAAAAAATACATACTGTCTCGCAAGATCCAGTATGTATTGAACCATTTGATGTATGTCTTCTCTGAATTCTCTGCCACAGAAGGTAGTTGAGGCCAGTTCATTGGCTATATTTAAGAGGAGTTAGATGTGGCCCTTGTGGCTAAAGGATCAGGGGTATGGAGAGAAGGCAGGTACAGGATACGAGTTGAATGATCAGCCATGATCATATTGAATGGCGGCGGTGCAGGCTCAAAGGGCCGATGCCCTGGAATGCCGCCTGCCCTTCAGCCCCCCCCGAACCGCCGCTGCAACCTATTTTCTAAGATGTAATTTGATAACAGCAGGAATGTTATGTTTGACCCCTGTAACAACTGTGGAGAAAGAACCTAATGTCACCATCATCCACCTTTTCCACAGAATTAGCATATTTTAGATACGCCTCCAGCAACGCTATCCATAACATCAAAAACATACATTTGCTTTCATCCCTTCCCTTTCTAATATGTCCGATTCTGAGAAAGATCATTGACCTGATATATATGACTTTATTTTCTTCCTCTGTCATTTGTTACCAAGATAATTGAGCAGTTCAAGATTTCCTTTCTGTTTTATAATTTCAAGTGTCCAGCAAGGGGAGAATTTGCTTTTGTTTTTATGCTGGTTTAGTTGCCCAGATTACAGGGAAAATCTGGTAAGTTAAGCGCAGGGCCTGCTATGCTGCACAGTAAGCTACTCTCAGAAGCAAGGGTGAACAAGAGATGGGCTAATGAGGATAGCCAGCATGACCTTGTAAAGAGCAGGTTGTGTCAACTTGACTGAGGTAGTTTTTTGAAGAGGAGGACGAAGGAGATTAATGAAGGTGGATCTTGTGTACATGGATTGTAGTAAGGCTTTTTGATAAGGTCGGCTGTCCAGAAGATTTATGATGACTTGGTCATCTGGATTCAGAACTGGCTTATTCATAGAAGACAGAGGATTGTGGTGGAAGGTTTATAATCAGGCAGGTCATCTGTGACTAGTGGAGTTTTACGCAAAGGATCTGTACTGGACCTCTGCACACACACACATGTTTGTGGTATGTATAAATAACCTAGAAGCAAGTGGTGGATAGATAGGTGATTAAGTTTGCTGACAACACCAAAATTGTCGGAGTTACATACAGTGACGAATTCACCGTCAGAAGATTACCTTGGGATATAGATCAGCTGCAGAAATGGCAGATAAATGTCAGATGGAGTTTAACCTGAGTAAAGTGTGAGGTGTGGCAGTTTGGGGAGGTGAATGTAAGGAAAGAGTATTCAGTTAATGGCAAAATACTTAACATTGATGTGCAGAGGGATCTTGGAGTCCAAGTTTCATAGCTCACAAAAGTTGTCAGCACAAGTAGATAGAGTGGCAATGAAGACTTATGATAAGCTTGAATAAAAGAGTCCAGGAAATGATGATGCAGCTCTAAAGGAAGTTGGTAAGGTCATATTTAGGGTATTGCATGCAGCTCTGGGGTCCCCATTACAGGAAACGTGTGGAGCTTTGAAGAGGATGCAGAATGCTGCCTGGATTAGAGGGCTTCAGCCAAAGGGAGAGAGGTTGGATAGATTTGGGATTGTTTTACTCTGGAATGTCGGAGGTTGTAAGAGATGATAGAAGCATATACAGTTAGGGGAGTCAGTCAGAACCATTTCCACCCTGGTGAAAACGTTAGCTCTAGAGGGCAGAGCTTTGATGTAAGAGGGCAAGTTTGAAGGAATATAGACACCAAAATGCTGGAGTTATTCAGCAGGACAGGCAGCATCTCTGGTTGAGAAGGAATGCGTGACTTTTCGGGTCAAGACCCTTCTTCAGACTGATGTCAGGGAGTGGGCGGTACAGAGATAAATGTAGTCGGAGACAGTAAGACTGAGTAGGAGAATAACAGGGAAAGGGGAAAGGTGGAGAGAGAGGGAAAGAAAGGGCTACTTGAAGTTTAATGTTCACACTGCTGGTGTTTAAACTACCCAAGCAAATTATGATTTATAAAGCAGCATCTGCAGTTCTTTTCCTACACAGTAAGTTGAATGGTGATATGTGGGTATGTCAGTCTGTCTATCTATACACTACACAGAGAGTGGTGGGGGCCTGGAACGCACTGCCAGGGTAGTGGCAAGGGAGATATGATAAGTGAGGTCTAGGCTTTTAGATAGGCACATGAAAGTGCAGGAAAAGAGGAATGTGGATCATGTATAGGCAGAAGAGATCTGTTATAACTTTGTATCATGTTTGGCACAAAAACATATGTGAGGCCAAAGAATCCATTCCTGTATTGTACTATGTTCTAAAATCGATAGTGGATAACAGTTGACAAATTATTGGTGAACTGTATTAAATTTAGTGTTGTTCTTGAGATTTATAGGAAATTTGCTTATCGGACTTATGAAGGAAAATAGATATTTTTTAAATCAATCATTTTTATCAAGTCGCAAATGGGAACCAGCTAAATGTTTTGGACAGAATCACACTAATCAAAATGAGATTATTTTTTGATTCACTAGTAATTATCCATATAAATCACATCATATATCGTGTCCATGGAGTGGCTATCTAATACCTACCAGTTACCTTTGAGATCAAGTTTTTATGAAGATAATTAAAGATGACAAACTGCATCGAAATATACAAGTAATACCGCTTGTTTTAATACAATGGCATCCTTGTGCAGCAGAAACATGGATGGCCAAAGGAACCGATCCAGTTGATGGTACATTCATGTTCCAAAACATGATTCGCAGGCTCTCTTCCCACCCATGCAGCCTGGTCCTGCATCTAATAATGTTTTAATAAGATGCCAACATCTGCAGTTTGTTTGAATTTTGATATTGTGGCAATTAGAAAATGGTTAATAATCAGGTTAGGGGGAAAGTAGATTTTTACCATGGAGATGCCAGGGAATACTTTATTTCCTCTGAAGCACCAGAGGATTAATGGAGAACCTATAAAAATAAACAAAAATATGAGAAATAAAGTGAGTGTACAGTCATTGATCATTATCCCAGGCTGGAAATTTCCAACACTAGAGGCATAGCTTTTAGGAGAGAGGTAAAAAATTCTTCGGAAGTGTGCAGGGCAAGCATTTGTTTTTTACACAGAGTGGTGGCAGCCTTGAACATGCATTGTGGTATGAGGCAGATATGATAGAGGGTGTTTTAAGAGGCTATAAAATGCAAAAATTAATTGCCGTGGTGGAGGGATAATAATTATTTTGGCAGGCGAAGCAATTTCTATACTTGGCAATAAGTTTAGTGCAGACAAGAGGGGCCAAATGGCCATCCAGTGCAGTGCAATATATGTCGATGTCATTCCTGCTATAATTATTGTGACATGGCATTGAAAGCTCCCTGTTAACCAAACAAATTTTTTTGATAAAAGTTACTTTGAAGTAGAATACACCTATGAATTGGTCCCTGAAATCTTGGCCTGCAGCAGACTGCCACTAATGGTGAGTTTTACAGACAAGGAGAATGTTTACATCATCTAGATCCAACAAAGACGGCCATTACAGAAAATTCCCACCTGCAGACTCAGTGGTAGCCCTTTGCGCCATGAGTTACTCAAGCCCACGTAGAGCTTCAACCACAATCAGCTGCTAAAGGTTTTGACTTTTTCAAAATGGTTCTGAAGCATTTCACAACTATCCAAATAAACAAACACTTCAAAACAGAAGTGTGTTTCAAATGGTCATGCAATCTAAATATATCAATATCTCCTTTCATTTCTTTTGCATGACAATCACCTCCACTGCAATCGGGGATGAATGTAGAAATCCTCACTACGCTGTTCCTCCCTACAAGCAGTTTTACTAAGTGTTTAATGTTGAGTAACTTGCTGCAGCTTTGGCTCTGCAATAGGAAACAAAACAACCAGCCATAAATAGGAGCACAAATAGGCCATAAAGCCCACAATTCTACATCCCATCATGGCCCGATCTACCTCTCCCCCTAATCCCATTCACCCCTTTTCTTTCTTCCCTCTCCAATACCCCCAGACAAACATGTACAAATCAAGAATAAGCATCAGTGCAGTTTGGAGAATGGCCATTGAGAAACTGCATGGCAAATGCAATACTACAAACTTACATGCATATTTTCAAACATCTTCAAACTTGAGACTAAATAATGCTTCAAAATGAGATTTGATCTTTTGCAAGTATTCGTGACTTCTCACATCCACCGCTGCCGGTATAATAGTCCCACCATTCCCTGACAAAAAAAAAAAAAAATCCAGCCCATTAAGTGCTCATCGGTAAAATCACAAACTCACTACTGAGTCTAGAATTAATTTCAAGCATGAAAATGTCACTGTCCTCTCCAGATTCCCATGAAACCCAATAACAACATGTCATCTGTGACATAAAGAAAAGAAATCAATGAGCCACATAATAATACAGAAATCTTTATCCTAATTGAATGATCTCCACACACAAAAGGAGCTGCATCTTTTTCGTCCTTGAGATCACGACTGATTAGAAGACAGCAGTGTCACAGACCTATTGTTGGTATTTTGACATCCTAGCCCTCTAAAAAAAAGGCAATCAATATACCCAGTTGACAGCTACTTTATTCCTAAACCAGTCAAGAGCTCCCCTATATAGTAACTCCAACTATAAAAGCTCTCTAACCTAGAAGTAGACAATGTTGGAGGCTGGAATAATGAATGGCTATTAATGAATTTTAGCTGGAAAGCAAAATCCCCAATAACAATGCATTGTTTTTACCGCAGGTTTTTACCAACAGTTCTTATTAACCCCCTTCCAAACAACATGCTCAGAATATAGAACAAATAATTTGAGAATGCAAGTCCAAATAAATATTATACATTTGCAACCTGTACAAAGGTTTTAAGATTCCAAACTATGTTAGAATGCAATCTTAGACCGTAATAGAACACAATACAGTCAAACTTCCAGTAATCTTTTAACTTCAGACTCTGTGCACCCAATGGCCATATTTATAGACCATTTGGAATTACACCTATCAATACACCAACATAGACATAAAAGTATTTATGGGTCAACATACCAACCTAGTACACATCTGCACTGGTCTCACCTGCCCTGCGTTTGACCCATTATCCCTCTAAACCAAACCTATCCAAAATTACATAACAGTATTTAGTTACTTTTTTAGGATGCTAAACCATGGAATAAAAGCTTCCAAAATAACAGTAAGAAAGAATCGAGTTTACATGGATCCCAAGAAAAAAAATCCACCAAGTCCAAAGACCAATAAGGAATCCTGCAACAGGATTGTTTGGACAGGGCTCTGTGTGTTTAACAGAGTTATGGGACGGGGCCTTTCATGATGCCGATTTCATGATCTAATTGGGATTTCCAGACAATTGAATTAGCATATTTTTGAGTTTTATGGTAAAATGTGTACAGGTCGTAAGGTAAACAATCAGTATTGCCTTTGTTAGGATCTCAAGCACACATCTTGAAACGATTACTCGCATTCCAATTGCAATTCAATGAAATAAAACAGGAAATTAAAAGTAACACCAATTCGTAACGCAGGAAAAAAAAAACCACAACCCAAAAACAACTTGTCTGAGATTCGAAATAGCATAAAAAACATGGAAAACAAAAAGGAAAAGAAAATTTCTTTGAAAGAAATAAACCATGCAATGCTCAGCAATCACTTACACCCTGAAACTTCTGTTGATATCACACCTGCAAAGAGATCAACATTTATAGCTGGTTTACATTAATAATGAAGTTGCCACTGAAATGTAATTGTTTTCATCAAAGATATAAATTATAGTAGAGGTTTGTAGGCTGTGGTCACAATTCCTTGGAGCACAGGAGATGAAGGTTGATCTTACAGAGGTATGAAAAATCAAGCGAGGAAATAGATGGTTAGATGTACAAAACTCTTTCCCAGAGTAGGGAATCGCGACCGGATGGCAATAAGTTCAATGTGAAGGGGAAAAGAATTGAAAAGGAATCAGAGGGGTAACCTTTTCACACAAAGGTGGTGGATGTATTTAACAGTGATTGAGCTCCAGAGAGGTAGTTGATGCTTGGACTCTCCTCAACAATTACAGTTGGATAGTACACTGGACAGGACATGTTTGGAGGATAAAGACCAAGCACAGGTAGATGGGACATGTTGCCGTGTGGGCAAGATTGGGGCTGTTTCCACACTGTTTCACTCTATGAATCTATAATCAATCTCACTATCAGATGGTTAAGAAAATGTGGTACATTTCAAATAACAAGGTTGAGATGGCACTTTATTGCTGTGTGAATCTAAGCAGTTAAATTAATTTGCATACAGCTCAGTGACAATCCTACTATCTTTAGGCAACATCATACTATAAGGTCTAAGAGTGCAAGATGTACACCAATACAATATATTCCTCAATGCACCCCTGTCTCATGCCAAACTAAAATATGTGTACCATGCAAGGATGGTAAATGTTGAAACTCTATAAGGCGCAAGTAAGGCGCCATTTTGGAGTATTGTTAGCAGCATATCTGAGTAGGATTGTCCTGGATCTGGAAAGAGTCCTTGAGAGGATTATAATAATCAATCCCAGTAATGATATATAAACATACTATTAGCTATTTGATCGCACTGGGCCAGTACTCGCAGGAGTTTGGAGGCACCGAGGGAGACCACTGAACATACAGAAGTAGTGAAAGCTTGGATAGAGGAAGTGTGGAGTGGAGTGTGTTTACCTGAGTGTGAGAGTCCTGGATAAGAGGTCATAGCCTCAGAATTAAATGACATTCCTTTAGGAAGGAGTTAGGATAACTTTATTGAGTATTTATTTAGAGAGTGGTAGAATCCTGTGGAATTCTTGCCACCATGAAGGCTATGGAGCAAAGTCGGAGATATATTTAAAGCCGCGGTAGATTTCATATGAAAAAATTAGTAACTGGAGTCATAAGTTATGGGAGAATGCAGTATGATGGCGGGGGTGGAGGAGAAGAGAGCGCGCTCGCAGCCAAAATGAATAGTTTAAAGTAGACTTGATGGGCTAAAAGCCTAATTCAACACCTAATCCGTATGACGTTATAATTAGCATTATTGACCCATTGCACCATAAAAGCAATATGGAAATACTTGAATTTGCAAGGAATGTATTCAGATAAATTATTGTTAATTGCTGTAACAAAGTCAAAAGGTTGAACCAGTTTTTTTTTTCCCAGAGCACTGGGAAAGAAACTCATTCTACTCCCAATTCATGAAAATGTGCACTGAAATAGCTCCATACACTGAATTCCACTTCTGCTTCTTAAAGGAAAAAAACACAATAATGGATATATTCTATCAAGGGTGACACATTTGTGCGGATAATTTTGTTGACATGATGAGGCAAACAAGTGTCCCCCACTGGAGCCTTAAGAAATAAGTAGGATCCAATTTCTGGATGCTTGAAGTTTTAATTGAAATTACATGCCAATTCGACAGCCTTCAAATATCGAATCAGTAACATTTTTTAGTGGTTGGAACATGACCAATAAGATGACATGCAGGCATGGTATTGCGCACGGCTCAGCATGTATTTTCTTTATCCATAATGCATTCTTAACCAAACATCACCATATAAGTGCATTCCATGGGAAATTAGCAACCCGTTTTTGCCAAGTACAATTTTTGATGATTGACATAGTTGTCTGCGATGTTTAAAGAAAAGAGAATACACCATAAATATTAAAATAAAAGTACCACAAGTGGTAATAAATATTAAAACGCTTAAATAGAAACAATAAGAGAAGCATTCCATCGTCTCCTATTGACTTTTAATGGCCGAGAACACAATCAAATACTGAGGAATTCTTGTACCATACAATACCTGCAATAAAGCTGTGGTCCAGATGCAAACAACATCTTCCCCCTCGCCTCAATACCTCCACTTTTCAACTTAATAAAGATCATAATTAGAGCAAGCGTTCAGGTGTCAAACGCAACTGACCTCCCATCACATCTCATACAACAGCATTAGTACTACACACTATGGCCCCGAGTTAAGTTGAGCTTTCGACAACAGATAAACAGCAGTCTCAACTAAATAAATGATGGCTCAGACAAAGTTAAAGTTACTTTATATTGCAGTCATATAGCGAGTCAAACAAAGGCCCAAAAGCCCAACTCATACATGCTGGGGGCCAAGATGCCCCATCTAAGCAATTTCCCATTTGTCCCTGAAATTTTCCTCCTCTGGCAGCTCATTCAATTGTTCTTTTATTATCACATGTCACATACCAAGGAACAGTGAAATTTAGAATTTTTCATATATGAAGAGTAAGTTTATGCTAAAATGCAATCATCAATAATTACAGGATTGCATCGAAAAAACCATCAGAATCCGTATGCAAGAGTCGGCCAGCTTTGGCACCATATACCAAAGTCCCATCTGCAGCTGATCAAGAGGCCCATACACCATCGCCTCACTCCAGATCGTCCCGCGAACCGCTGACCCTCTTACTTTGGCCACCTATCAGCTGTTGTGCCCTAAGCCACCACACACAGCCGACCTGAGGGCACATCTGGATCATCTACAGTGCATGTCCTGTTGTGACCTTCAAATACCCACTACCTCCCTAGTGAAAAGGTTGCTCCTCAGGTAGGATTAATGGTAGGAATATTCTGTTGCCCAATTGCACTGGGAAGAAACTGTCCTGAAATCTGAGTGATTGCTTTTTCCACTTCTATACATTTTGCCTGAATAGAGAAGAGCAGAGTGTAGTTGCCAGGGTGTTACATCCTTGACTAATGCTGCTGACCTTGCTGATACAGCAAGAGGTAAAAATGGAGTCAACAAAGGGAGTTTTTGGTTTGTGCGATGAACTTGGGCTGCGTCCACAATTTTGCTGCATTTCTTGCTGTCTTGGATGCAGCTGTCCCCAAACCAAGCAGTATGCATTTGATAGATGCTATCTATGGTGCATCGTATAGATATTGTGCGAGAGTTGAGGGGACATACCATCCTCCTAAGCCTTCTGATGGAAGTATCGGCTATTGGTTGCTAAAGTCCTGTCCACGGTACGTTTTTAAGTTCCAAGAGCTCTCCGCAAATTTGCCCCGATTCGGACTCGGATATTTACGTTAATGGCCACTTGTCTAACTCAGTGCTCTCGAGGAGAAAATTCCCAACATGTTGAGAAACAACACCATGATTCTTCCCGTGCTTACCTGCCATTTGCAAGTCTTCCCCGAGTACCTTGAAATACAATTTGTAAACATTTAAATAACAAGGCTTTGCTTTTTGTTGCGTGTGGAGAAAAGGGTGCAAAATAAGGAAGAGTTTGTTTAAATAATTCAAATTAAATGATAGTTTAACTGTCATGCACAAATGGGGAACCAATTTTGATTTATTTTTTAGGATGTAGTTTCACCTGAAAGCCAACATTCACTGTCCATTCTCAAATTACACCTGACATCGTGGACCTGTATGGGCCCATATCTGTCTCAAGCACAATGCTGGTGGGTCTGTGATCACAACAGACCATATCATTTATGAACGTGGACTACCTCCTCTGAAGAACCAATAGTGAAGTGGCGAGTCGGAAGAAAGTTACCAACCGGTGACATTGCCTGTCATATTCCACCCCAATTGCTGCCTGACACGTGGGTTTTCACAGCGATTTGGTATTTTGAACAGGTCATCACAGGAACAGTCCTCTACATCCCACAATGTCCATGCCGAAAAATATGCCAAGAAAAATAATCTCACCTGCAAGCACAGGAACCTTTATGTGTCCTATCTAAAATCCTCTTAAACCCACTAAGCGTTTAAATTACTGCGTAAACATCATATGCAGTGCATCTACTGAAATCTTGCCTCTCACCTTTGACATTTTGCATCTCGAGAATAGGGTAAAGACTGTTTACCCTATCTCTGCCTTTCATAATTTTATACTTCTTTAGGTCTCCCCTCATCTTTCTCAAGATTCCCATCATTGCAATTTGAGTTCACCTGGTCCAGGATTATATTTTTCTCAGAACGATTCCAGATTATTAAAATATCTGAATTTAAAATGCCACACAATGGGTTTGTTATCTGATCTCCAAATGTAAGTCTTGGTTCCTATATCAACAATTCATCCCATTAAAGGGACTGTCCCACTTTCACGAAGTAATCCTTTTTTAACTCCAAGGACATTTTTTCATCATGCTAGAAAAAAATGCGCTCACCTACTTGATGTCAGAGAGACCAACGACTAGCAACACGGCCTGCAATGACCTCGTGACGACCATGCTGCAAGTACGAGTCAATGGCAAACTCAGCAGATGTCCTTGAATTAGGTCATGAAAGTGGGGGCAGATCCCTTAACCATTTCCCCATTAACCACAATCAATTTAGGTAATTTTTCAATGAACTTATTCAGTTAATTAATAAATCCCCTATATATTGTTTTCAAATTTAACAGTAAATTCAGTGGAAATGTAATTTAAAAACCTGTAGCTGACAAAGAAAATTTCAAAAGCAAATTGAAAATTATTGTCTATAGCAATTTAAGACTCAAATCATGATTTCCAAGAACGACAATACAGTCAAGGTAAAATTCACTTGAATGTAATCAACAATTTGACTGCAGAAAATATATTTAATCCAGATTAGAATTGGGAACATTAATTTTGAAAGATTATAAATCCAAATTTACTGTATAAGCTATGATTAATATGTTTCCAAGTAAATATTTCCAGTCTATGAATCAATAGTTTCAAATTCTATGATACATTAAGATCCTAGCTCCCAGTGAAAGCATCAGATGAGTTCCTGAGCTGGGAGATGATTCAACAGCAGAGATACCTGCAGGCAAAGAAATTAATGAGTTGACAACATACAGTATAACTAGCATTTGAGCCTACTGTTCAATTTTCACTGAAAAAATTAGCATTGCCAAAGAATATGACCGATATAAGATTGTTAAAAGTAAAATTGACAAATCTAAACCTTACTTGTAAGTGGGGGATATCCCGACATTCAAGTAGGTAATTCCAGTTTAGTCTCGCACATGTTCCCGATACAGTATTGGTCAATTGGATCATAAGATTCATGTGAAAAGAGTAGAATAAGGCCATACACCCATCAAGTCCACTCCGCCATTCAATCATAGCCTGAATCACTCTCTCCACCTCACCCCATTCTCCTGCCTTCTCCCCATATAGCTGAATCATTCCCTATTTGATGGCATTGAGGATCCTCTTAGACTAGCTGCCCTTGAAAGCTGATGTTGGCAGTGGTAACCCCTCAGTTCCTAGAGAGGTTCATCCATTATCCTGGATCAACAATCCCTCTCTTGCAAATCAAGCTGCCAACCCCACAAGCTCACACACAATCTACATACCAAACTTCCCAATATTCCCAAATTATCATACTCTCCCAAACGAGGCTTCCATCTCAAGTATCCAGGTTCTTAGCCTGCCACCCAGCGAATTCCATAGCTGCCCTGTTCAGTTCACCTCCACCATCAGACTCTTTGTACCTCTGCATGCAAACCATCATTCCAATCCTGGGGTCGGGCCCCACAGCCAACCTATGCCCCTTCCGCCGTAACAATTGGCCTGACCTTGTCCCACCACTTCCACTGATGGTAAGGAGAAGCCACCAATTTCTTTTCACCACTTCTGCATTCGTGTGCACAATAATTATTGCAGTTAATATTTTTGATTCATCTATCTCAACTGCCAGAGCAACCACAATCAGAGATGATGATAATGTTGGTCGTTTTTTTTTTCCCAATTTTACCCAATAAAAAAACAAAATAAATACTCTATAATGGAACAGACGTCAAGTTGAGGCCAATTCACTGATGTTTACGAAGAAGAGATAGATTTAGCACTTAGGGCTAAGGGAAACAAGGAAATTGGGAAAAAGGGAGGAACGGGGTACTAGATATTTCGATGATCAGCAATGAACATATTGAAAGGTGGTGCTGGCTCAAATGGGAAGAATGACTACTCCCTTCACCTAGATTTTCTACGTTTCTATCTGAGAATTATTCAAAAGAATAAGTCATGCAACTTTGAAGACACCAGCTCATCCTCTTAATCTGGGGCAGACATTATCATTTCCGAAAATCCACATAAGAGGGGCTGAATTATACTCTACACAGGCATTCATCCGATGGGAGACTCCCTGCAGCTTGCATGAATCAAATGTACAGTTCACTCCCCTCCTTTGAGACAGAGAGCAGCAACTTTGACATATCGACGAACCTACCTCCCCATGCACAATTGCCTTCCCAACAAACAAACATGATTAAAAAATTGAAAATTTAGATTATAGATTTGGTAAAGATATTCATAGCAATAGAAAAGAAGAACAAGACCCACTGCAGAAGCTGGTCTACAAAAAAAAAAACAGTTAAATACCCCACAACTTTACTTACTCTCTTGAGTAAAGCCAGTTCCTTTTTCAAATGAAAATTGGGGTCAAGGTAAAATGTGGCAGAGCAGATGTCCCCAAGGTTGCCCCATACAATCCCACAACACTTGCTGCCTGAACTGGCTGAGTTTCCCAACAATTTTGATGAAGAGCATTAATCCCCACACTGCTTCGTCCCCCCCACTGTAAGGAACCTCTGCAAGTCCTCACTGCCAAGTCCACGAGCAAAGAAAAAGGTCAGCTGTAGCCATTTAACAGAACAAGCCTGACCAAGAGAATTTAAATTCGGGATGTTTTCTGACTCCTTGTAAGGCGTGCACATTGAAAAGCCACACTAGTCATAATCCAACAAAAATAAAATGCATGATGGTTTATAGCAGTCAAACACAGGAAAAAAATAAGTTATAGACAGAAACAAAACAGAACAAATATACCATTTTCATTGATAGTTGTGATTACAGGACATGTAATGCTGGAAGCCTCACTTGCCACAATCTGTATTAATGATTTGAAATGAAGGATCAGTTTAAGAGCTCATAATCTGCTAATGTTATTTCAGCTGGTATGTATGTTTGCAATGTGAGGAAAGAATGCCTAAAAGTTTTAATCAAATCAGAAGGAAGAATGTGCAAGTACACAGTAAGAAAAAACCTAAAAAATGTGAGGTCATCCAATTGATATAATGAATGGAATATAGTATTATTTTAAATGGTGATATATTTAAATGCTGTGCATTTATCAATTGAAGGTTAACATTGAGGTAAAACAAACAAACTAGGGAAGGAAAACCACATGGTTAGCATTTGAAGTGAAGTGTGAGAGAGTAAAAATTTTATATTAAAATCGTCTCCTGAAGAGACTGCACCTGGAAGTATTGTGATATAACTCTGTCCCCATCTTAATTAGATCGAATGCAGGATGAAACCTCATGGCCTAATCTAGCCTCTATTTCTTAAATTCTATAGACAGAAAACTCACTACCGGGTCACAGTACTGAAAGTTAATAGTCACTAACAAAATGGTTTATAAATAGAGAAATTTAGGGATTTTGGAGTATATTTTATACGTGTGTGGTGGCAGCAAGTCACAGTGAGATGTATTACCGGTAAAGCTTCAAAGACAATTGACGAGAATAGACCGCAACATGTTTCCCAAGTCACAAAATAAACTCAGGAAAGGCATATAGAACAGTATCAAGTAATGTGAAATAACAAGTTATATGGTTTGTCAAAATAAAAGATAAACTCACATGCTAAAAGAGAGGAATTATTCATGACTTGGGTTTTTCTAAAATATTTAAAAATTGATTTATTGCCTCTGTCTGTTGTTAATTTCCCGTAGTATTATCCCTTACTCTGAGAAAAACTGAAGTATGGCACAAATTTTATTGATAACAGAATTTTGCTGGCTGTTTGAACAGACAATAATAAACCTGAAAAATAATCTTCTAAACTCCCAAATAACCTTGCCTCACTGCAGTGTGATGATAACATTTTATTTTGTAATCTGAAAAGCTACAAAAGTCCAAATCTCAAACATATTTGGAGGAATTATTATGTAAAAGTGTTTAGGGATTTCTTATGATACAGAAGCCCATCAGTCAACTCATCGAAATCTTGTGCTGGATCACGGAGTACATCCAACAACACAAATATTCCACAAATTCCTTGTTCCCTGAACAACTCTTGCATGTTCATCCATTCCCATAAAAATTCTACCACCCAATCACATTGTGCACAATATATTGCACCCAATTAATTTACTGACCCCTGCATCTTGGCAACAACTGCAGTACCCCTGTGGAAATGCATGCATAAAGGGATGAAAGTAGAAACTCAACACAACAACTATGGAGAAGAATCTAATTGTGGTGAACCTGTGGAAATTCTTTCCCACAGAGGTCTGTGGAGGCAAAGCAGCAGATATAGGTTTAAGGCAGAGATAGATAGATTTATAGATAAGTAAAAAAATGGGTGTCGATGTTAAGGGGAGGAGGCAGGGAACAGGCTTAGGAGGGAGCGATAGATCAACAAGAATTGAATAGCAGATGACACTTGATGGATCGAATGGCCTAATTCTATTCCTGTCACTTATGAATTTATGAATCAACGAATTAAACCCACGTAACTAGAGAAAACAGCACTACCCGATGAGCCGTAAGCAAACTGGTGCAAGATAAACTGGAAATCAAAACAATTTTCCCAAGACCTTTTACCAGACAAGAAAGGAATGGACCAGCAGTTGCAGGTTTAAATCGAAGTCAAACACAAATTTCTGGAGTAACACAGCGGATACCTCTGGAGATGAAGGAGAGAGAGACTAATCGGACGAGATCCTTCTATCTGTCCTAAAGAAGAGCTCGATCCAAAACAACCCCCATTCCTTCTCTCCGTGAGAAACTATGCTTTTTTTGTTATTACATCGAACACCCACTAAGCCACCCCCACACCCGGGGGGGGGGGGGGGAGGCCCCCCCCCCCACCCCCACCGCCCCCCCGCACACCACCCCGCCCACCCCCACATGTGGCACCTCTGCAGAAATGCTGAGTCACAGCATTGGGGACCTGGGTTCCAATCCTAACCTCTGTGCAGTCTACATGGAGATTGCAATGTTCCCTATAACATGCAGGTAACCGGGTGAGAAAAAGATTATGGTGAAAACTGGAGAAGGAATCAGATTTGCACAATGATTTGATGGGATTACTGACCTTTATCAATGCAAAAGGAAAAATGGTATATAATGGAAACCTATATGACATTCCACCTTAAGTGGTGAAAAACCACACAACTCATTCCCTTCAGAGAAACATTACTGTAAACCATTTATTAATTTCCATTATTTGCAAATGTGGTCGTAGAGTATGCAGTTAAGTTTCCTGGTTTAATAGACAGAGGTATGGAACACGTTCGCTTCTGTTTTAAAATTTAAATAAAAGTAATTAAATAAAGGTTTATGTCCATACAGAGGAACCATTGGAAGTGCAGAATTAAATAGTATAACCCAATCTTGATGTCCTTTGAAGGTAATATGCTTTCCTTGCCCATCCTATGACTATGTGTTACTTGAACCTCACCACAATTGTGATTAATCCTTAGATGATTCAGAAGAAAGGTCTTGTCCTCAAAAGCATCACCTATCCACTACTCCAGGATGCTCCCCTACCTCTGTGTTACTCCAGTACGTTGTGTCCCTCTGATTATTATTAACTGCCTCTAACAAGACACAACCAACATGGGACCATTGAGGGCTTCTGTAACATCAGTTTCAGCTCTGATTTATTTTCACTGTACATTTCAATACCACGTGTTTCCCCCCTCCCTTACATCAGTCTGAAGAAGGGGCATGACACGAAACGCAATTCCACTCCGCAGAGAAGCAGCCTGACCCGCTGAGGATAATCCCAGCATTTTGTGTCTATCATTCAAGACCGTGCAATGG
>CM069157.1:24489591-24822091 GCA_035221665.1 Okamejei kenojei
TTCTAATTTCCCTAAACTTTTTTCTCCTTTTTTATCACAGATACTAATAACAGTGGTCTAATTAAACAGCAGGTGTGCACAACACACAATCATTTTGATGACCAGATGAAACAATGTAGTAAATTGCCACCATATTTAACTAAAAAAATCTCTGAGGGGCATTGCAAAATTAAAAGTTGAAATTTATATTCCATCTGGGTTTGCAAGTAGTTTCCAAGCTGCCATGGAAAATATTGAAATTCAGCATTTCATTTGGAAGGTCTTTAAATTATGATAAATCTGTAGTTCACACAAAGTGTCTCCAAGCAGGGAAAAATGACAATTAGGAATGGAATGGAATGTCTTATTGTCACATGTGACCAGGCACAGTGAAGTTCTTTGCTGCATACTCAATGTATACACATTTATATACAAAACAGCATTTCAGACACATTAGCAGCTTATTCAGTGTGTGTGTGTGTGTGTGTGTGTGTGTGTGTGTGTGTGTGTGTGTGTGTGTGTGTGTGTGTGTGTGTGTGTGTGTGTGTGTGTGTGTGTGTGTGTGCGCGCCCATATCATGGAGTAAGCTGCTAAAATGTGTCTTTAAATACTGTTACATATATATATATATATATATATATATATATATATATACACATATACATACATATACATATATTCTGTTAGGTAGAAAATGCTGGAGTAACTCAGCGGGTGAGAATGACATCAAAACCTCCTTAAAGGCCCTGTTCCACGTTGCAAATTTACCCAAGAGCTCTCCCGAGTTTAAATAAAAATCAAACTCATAGTAAGTACGTAGAATGTACGTAGCGGGTACGTCGGAGCTCGTGGATGTCTCGCAGTGGCTCGTAATGCTAACGGCAGGTACTCGGGAAACACGGAAACTCGAAGTTTTTTCAACAGTGTGAAACATTTCCAAGAGTAAAAAAATACTCGTGATGAAGTACCACAAGTTTGATTTTTTCTTAAACTCGGGAGAGCTCTTGGGTAAACTCGCATCGTGGGGCAGGGGCTTAAGGCTCTTTCTGCACTTTAATTTCTATGTACAGGTACTTTATTCTTAACTTTGATTATGGCTGTCAAACACAATCAGCTCATGCAAATACATTGAGCTCTTGGTGAGGATTGTGGGGAAAAAGCTAAGTTGGCACTCTGTTCCATTGATCTGATTAACAGGGACTGATAGGTTCAAGTTCCTGTAGTTTTGTGGACTTCTAGGTTGAAACATTAGCATAAGATCAGTTGAAGATCAGTTAGCCAGGGATGAGATAGAAGCAAATGCCTGGAGTAATGAGTAAAATAAATGAACCTGATATAACCTCTGTACCCTTGCCCAGCATCTCTTCACCTTGATTACAACTATGGCAAGGTTCCTCCGATAACATTTAGCTGGGACACTCAGAGGCGACCAGCTGTGGCAGCTCTGTCAAGTGCTCCATCTGGTGACCATGTTAAGAACTGGCAAAACCAAGCCAATGCAGAAGGGTACCAGTGAAACATAGAAACATAGAAACATAGAAAATAGGTGCAGAAGTAGGCCATTCGGCCCTTCCAGCCTGCACTGCCATTCAATTTGATCATGGCTGATCATCCAACTCAGTATCCCGTACCTGCCTTCTCTCCATACCACCTGATCCCTTTAGCCACAAGGGCCACATCTAACTCCCTCTTAAATATAGCCAATGAACTAGCCTCAACTACCTTCTGTGGCAGATAATTCCAGAGACTCACCACTCTCTGTGTGAAAAATGTTTTCCTCATCTCGGTCCTAAAGGAATTGCCCCTTATCCTTAGACTGTGACCCCTTGTTCTGGACCTCCCCAACATCGTGAACAATCTTCCTGCATCTAGCCTATCCAACCCCTTAAGAATTTTGTAAGTTTCTATAAGATCCCCCTTCAGTCTTCTAAATTCTAGCGAGTACAAGCCAAGTCTATCCAGTCGTTCCTCATATGAAAGTCCTGACATCCCAGGAATCAGTCTGGTGAACCTTCTCTGTACCCCCTCTATGGCAAGAATGTATTTTCTCAGATTTGGAGACCAAAACTGTACGCAATACTCCAGGTGTGGTCTCACCAAAAGCCTGTACAACTGCAGTAGAACCTCCCTGCTCCTATACTCAAATCCCTTCGCTATGAATGCTAACATACCATTTGCTTTCTTCACTGCCTGCTGCACCTGCATGCCTACTTTCAATGATTGGTGTACCATGACACCCAGGTCTCGTTGCATCTCCCCTTTTCCTAATTTGCTACCATTAAGATAATAGTCTACCCTCCTGTTTTTGCCACCAAAGTGGATAACCTCACATTTATCCACATTATACTGCATCTGCCATGCATTTGCCCACTCACCCAGCCTATCCAAGTAATCTTGCAGCCCCCTAGCGTCCTCCTCACACCTAACACTACCCCCCAGCTTAGTGTCATCCGCAAACTTGGAGATGTTGCATTCAATTCCCTCGTCCAAATCATTAATATATATTGTAAATAGCTGGGGTCACAGCACTGAGCCTTGCGGTACCCCACTAGTCACTGCCTTCCATTCTGAAAATAACCCGTTTACTCCTACCCTTTGCTTCCTGTCTGCCAGCCAGTTCTCTATCCACATCAATACTGAACCTCCAATACCGTGTGCTTTAAGTTTGTATACTAATCTCTTATGTGGGACCTTGTCGAAGGCCTTCTGATAGTCTAAATATAACACATCCACTGGTTCTCCCTTATCCACTCTGCGAGTTACATCCTCGAAAAATTCTATAAGATTCGTCAGACATGATTTACCTTTTGTAAATCCATGCTGACTTTGTCTATTGATTTCACCACTTTCCAAATGTACTGCTATCCCATCTTTAATAACTGACTCTAGCAGTTTCCCCACTACCGATGTTAGACTAACTGGTCTGTAATTCCCCGTTTTCTCTCTCCCTCCTTTTTTTTAAAGTGGGGTTACATTAGCTACCCTCCAATCCTCAGGAACTACTCCAGAATCAAATGAGTTTTGAAAAACTATCACCAATGCATCCACTATTTCTGTGGCTACTTCCTTGAGTACTCTGGGATGCAGACTATCTGGCCCTGAGGATTTATCGGCCTTTAATCCATTCAATTTACCCAACACCACTTCTCGGCTAACCTGGATTTCACTCAGTTCCTCCACCTTATTTGACCCTGGTCCCCTACTATTTCCGGCAGATTATTTATGTCTTCCTTAGTGAAGACAGAACCAAAGTAGTTATTCAATTGGTCTGCCATGTCCTTGTTCCCCATGATCAATTCACCTGTTTCTGACTGCAAGGGACCTACATTTGTTTTAACTAATCTCTTTCTCTTCACGTATCTATAAAAACTTTTGCAGTCCGTTTTTATGTTCCCTGCCAGTTTTCTTTCATAATCTATTTTCCCTTTCCTAATTAAGCCCTTTGTCCTCCTCTGCTGAACTCTGAATTTCTCCCAGTCCTCTGGTAGGCTGCTTTTTCTGGCTAATTTGTATGCTTCATCTTTTGTTTTATACTATCCCTGATTTCCCTTGTTATCCATGGATGCACTACCTGCCCCGATTTATTCTTTTGCCAAACTGGGATGAACAATTGTTGTAGTTCATCCATGCAGTCTTTAAATACCTTCCATTGCACATCCACTGTCAACCCTTTAAGAATCACTTGCCAGACTATCTTGGCCAATTCATTTCTCATACCTTCAAAGTTACCTTTGTTTAAGTTCAGAACCCTTGTTTCTGACTTAATTATGTCACTCTCCATCCTAATGAAGAACTCAACCATATTATGGTCACTCTTGCCCAAGGGGCCCCGCACAACAGGTCTGCTAACTAACCCTTCCTCATTACTCAATACCCAGTCTAGAATAGCCTGCCCTCTCATTGGTTCCTCTACATGTTGGTTTAGAAAACTATCCCGCATACATTCCAAGAAATCCTCTTCCTCAGCACCCCTGCCCATTTGATTCATCCAATCTATATGTAGATTGAAGTCACCCATTATAACTGCTTTACCCTTGTTGCACGCATTTCTAATTTCCTGTTTGATGCCATCCCCAACTCCACTATTACTGAAACACACCAGTGGAGCGAGCTCACTGTTTTCAGGTGAGGTTACATTAATGCCAATATTTTTACTCTTCAACCACAGGAGGGAGGCTATTTACTCAAAGACTAAAAAGCCCAACAAAATAATTCTTCCTTTTCCCACTTTCATTTTGATGTTCGCAAGTAGTTTCTTTAAAGATAGGAAAAACAAATCAATTCCAAATTAGAGCATAGAAATGTAATAAAGTTTATTATTGATTAATCAAAATATAGAAATAGATAAGCTGGTGATGGAACATCTGGGTCAGATTACGTTGGCCCAAACCCACACCACCTGGTCACTGTTGGTACCAGTCCCATAGCTAAGCTGCTACCACTGTGTGCAAGGTGCAGAGGACCACAAGCAGTGATCTGGTGCAAATTCCCAGGCCATATCCACAGACTCCCCACCCCATCACCTTCTAACAGCTTCTGCTGTCAAAGGCTTTTGGACGGTTTCTTAATATCCGGACAATCGGAGATATCTGGAAGCAGTTGAAATAAAGCATTTGAATTGTTGGACACGACAACTGTTAATTGAAAACAATCCACAAAAAAAGAAAAGAAGGGGGAAATAAGCAAACCAAATCCTAATCTTTGAATTGATGGTGACTGATCCAGATGAATGGGATGGTGCTGGAGGACCCAGCGATAACTGGTCCAGCCCGACAGGTCATGAACAGTCGCGTCTGGTCATGGTTCAGCAACTTCCGGAGCAACTCTGTCGAATTCAGGAGCGAGGCGCAGATATGCCTTTTAATCCATTTGCAAGTCCAGAACATATCAGGGGCTGCGGAGCGTTTTTGAAAGTGGGGGGGCTGAGCGATCACTGATCACTGGCCTTGGGGGTAGAGACTTTTTGAAATTAATTGTATTAAAATCATGTTTTAGTGCTTTGTAGAAGTATGATTTCAATGTTTTTTGTTTGAAGTTTTTTTTAAGATAATGTAGAGATGATTATTATTTTTGTTATTGCTCAACCTCCCAAAACTTGGGGATAATAATACAGGCCAGCCACTACCTCAAAAAGTGGGGGGCTATATCACGCATCCCCCCACCCTCCCTCCCGGATCGACGCCAGCGCCTTCCACGGTACAGAAAATTTGACAACAAAACTTTTAAAAGTGTTGTAATTTCAAGTGCTATTATTTTTTGTTTGTAGTTGGAAAAAGGGACAAGAAATAATCATAACATTTCCTGATTTTGCAAAGTCATACAAATTATGTTTTGCGCGGGGAAAAAAATCAGAGTATTTTGAAAGTATGCGTTTTCCTTTTGACGTATATTTCATTTTGATTTGAATTTAGAACCATCAAGCCATGACATATGCTTGTGGAAACGTTACTTTTATAAAAGTAAGGCTTTCAAGAAATCTAAAATGCATTAGAAATATACATTTCAGTGCACTGAGTCTCTTGCCCAGAGTAGGTGAATCGAGGACCAGAGGACAGATTTAAGGTGAAGGGGAAAAGATTTCATAAGAATCTGAGGGGTAACTTTTTCCACAAAAAGGGTGGTGGGCGTATGGAACAATCTGCCAGAAGAGGTAGTTGAGGCAAGGACTATCCCAACATTTAAGAAACAGTTAGATTAACACATGTTTGTATCAGTCTAACTGACAGGTTTGGAGGGATATGGAACAAAAGCAGGTAGTGTAGCTGGGACATGTTGGCGGGTGTGGGCCAGTTGGGCCGAAGGGCCTGTTTTCACACTGTATCATTATGACTACATTATACCTCCACAATGCATGAATGCTTCAAAATCAAGTTGTTGAGTTTTATTGCCATATACTCAAGCATAGAAACATAAAAAAATAGGTGCAGGAATAGGACATATGACCCTTCGAGCCAGCACTGCCATTCAATATGATCATGACTGTTCATCTAAAATCAATGTCCCTTTCATTTTTTCCACATATCCCTTGATTTCACTAGCCCCAAGAGCTAAATGTAACTCTCTCTTGAAAATATCCAGTGAATTGACCTCCACTGCTTTCTGTGGCAGAGAATTCCACAGATTTACAACTCTCTGGGTGAAGAAAGTTTGTCCTCATTCAGTCCTAAATGGCCTACCCCTGATTCTTAAACTGGGACCCCTGGTTCTGGACCTCCCCCAACATCGGGAACATTTTTCCTGCAGTTACAGTAAGTGAAAATCTAGCAGGCAAGCAGGATGCTTTCTCCAACCACCCCCATTTGAGGCCACTATCTTCCACCGCTTCTACCCAGTGCTTGGTATCTACTTCCAGTGGCCACTGGTTGTCCTCCAGGATGCAATGAGCAGCAGCCTGGTCCATGCCAGTTATCAGGGTGATTTCAGCGCAGCAACTCTCACGGCAGCGGTGCAACGCTTCCGACGCCTCCAACGGCCCGGGATTCTTGCACTGAGGCTGCTCCATGGACGGAGCTGCAGTGAGCGACTCACCAGCCTGGCAAACACTCGTCAGCTCCGGCTCCCCATCCACATCTGCCCCCGCCGCTGCTTCTGCTTCCATCCCCCCTCCGCCCCGGCTCTCCAACACCCATGACAGGTTGCTAAGAGCACAGCAGCGCCTCATCCAAACCCGAGACACTGAAACATGTCTAGCCAAAAAAGTGAGGGCCCATGCATATTACCACACACTCTGCATTGAGCAAGCAGTGCCTCAACTGCCAGTGCATTGTAGCCCATTATGTGACCTTCAAGTATATATGAAGTTTCATTGCCAATCTGAGAACCATATCTTAAAATATATACCCTCTCCACTTGTCCCCAGACACTAACAAATGCAAACGTCAAAGTGTTTGCAATACAAATGACACTAAAAGATCCAGCTCATGTTTTGAAAATGAAACCAGCTATGAATCAACAAAACCACCATTTGCACTGGAACCTTGTGTGGTTCAACAGTAGAGCACCAAATCCTCAAACAGATCTGAACGATAAATACCAACTTAATAATCCATTTATGGTGCAACAAAAATTGGTCATCACCCAACAGCAACCACATATGGAAGGTGCCATATTAACCATAATAGATTTTGATATGCGGCTACAGTATTATAATGTGGTTTATTTTATATCAGACGGGTCCCTACTAAGAAATAAATATGACCAAAGTTCCACTCATTCTCTTTACGCAGAAGTGGCGATAAAGAGGATGTACTATGCAGTGCTGTAGGAAAGATTGATCATTACTTATCACATAGTTGCCATGATATTGCAGATCCATTGAAAATAATTTGGTACTAAATTACTTAAGGCAATGGTCTAGTTCATGACAAAAGATATGTTCTAGCATTTGAATGGCTTAAAATGTTCCAGGTCTTGCAGATCTCCAGAACAATCTTTGAATGCAGACCCATTGCACTCTTAATGAAATTCATAGAAGTCATTTTTCCATTGTTGAAAGCCACCATTCCCTGACATACTTGCTTGCTCTTCAACTTTAGGAGGCAATTGATCTCTTTCTTCTTCTCTACTCAAGGGAAGGAGAGATAGCGATGCACATCAATGAGGAATCCTAAGTAGTAAAATTCTAAAGCTAGAGAATTGAAAAGATCAAACAAGCTAGAAATTGTGTTTGAAGGCAGCACTTATAAGGCACTAATATGGGAAAAAAAATATGGGAGGAAAAACTGTGTGGGGAAGAAGAAGGTTGTAAGCACTGAAGATGATTTGGAACAGGGTCTTGCATAGAACCTGGGATATGGTTACTATCGAGAGTCACTCGCAGATAAAGAGCAATTTGTGGGAGTTACACCCTGAGAAAGCTTGCCTCAGGATCCCTGTAGGTTGGCTCTCGAGGTTTTGCACACGACATGTTGGCAAACTACCAAAGCGCAGACATTGAGGAGATGCTTCCCATACACCATGCCCCTCCACTGCGCTCACTCATTACAGCACTTGCCTGATGCCAGAAACTAATGCTGATTCTGTTGTGGCATGAACCTTCAATGGCTGCTTTCTCAGGTCCGATCTATAATGATGAGTATAGAAATGATACTCCTATTGCCAACTGCCCATAAAGCAGTGGTGTTCTATTAGCACTGCTGTCAATGGACAATGATTTATTTTATTTTCAATAATAATCTTTTTGAAGCAACATTGAAGAGGCGTTTGAATGGCCAGCAAATAGGCAATGATTACTTTCTCAGCTAATTTGCCCATTTTATTTCCAGGAGAGGGATCTCTGTCCAAGTTCATAGCTCACTGAAGATGGCAGCACAAGTAGATACAGTGGTTAAGAAGGTGAGTGGTATGCTTGCTTGTCTACATTGCTAGGGGCACTGAGAATAAGAGCGATGAGGTCATGATACAGCTCTATACGACTATGGCTAGACCACAACTGGAGTGTGGCCTGCAGTTCTGGTTGCCCCATTACTGCCTTTGGAGAGGGTACAGAAGTTGTTTACCAGAAATGCTGCCTGGATGGAGGGTTTCGGTTACAGGGAGAGTTTGGATAGACTTAGATTATTTTCTCGGGAACATCAGAGGTTGAGGGGATACCTGATAGAGGTATATAAAACAATCAGAAGCACAGATAGGGTAGATATTCAAAACCTTTCCCCCCCCCAGGTGAAAACGTCCAGCACTTGAGTGCATAGCTATGAGGTGACTGGGGGGAAGTTTCTAGAGATGTGCAGGGCAAGTATTTTTTTAATATTAAAGAGAGGTCGAGGCCTAGAATGCTCTGCCACAGTGGTGGTGGTGGCTGATACTCTAGATACATTTAAAAGGCCTTTGGATAGGCATGTAAATGTACAGGGAGTAGAAGGAACACATACAGATCGATGACATACATATCGATCAGATACAGGCAGATTAGATCAGTTTAACTTGGCATCCTGTTCGGCCTTTTCCTGTGCTGTACTAAATACAGGTCATTTCCCCAAACCAAGAGAGTGACATTATTGTGCAGAATTTCATGACCTGCAAATGAGTAAATTCTCAACAGGAAATAGAATGCCAAATAAGATTCAGGGCATTTATATTTATTATATTACAACAGTAACATTGTGAATGCAACTTTCTTCCAAGTCTTTTTCTAACACAGGTAACTGCAGCAACCAAAGGTGGTCGGGAATTCCTTCCATTTCCTCCTGCCTCCGCATGTATGCTCACTCAGGTTTTTTTTCCATTCAATTTTTGTGATCCAAGCATCACTAACAATAGTTATTCATTCATTCCAGTCCTAATTTCCCATAAGAAGGTTGTGGACAACTGTCTTCTTAAAACACTGCCATATTTTTGGTGAAGGTAACTGTGACATAGAAAGACAAAGTGCTGGAGTAATACAGCGGATCAGGCAGCATCTCTGGAGAAAAAGTAGGAGCGATGCTTCAGTTTGAGATCCTTCAGACTGAGGAACTGAACTAACTGGAGTCTGAAGAAGGGTCCCTACCTAAAATGCAACCCGTCCATTTTCTCCAGAGATGCTGCCTGACCCGCTGAGTTACTGCAGCATGTTGTGTCTATCTTTGGTACAAACCAGCATCTGCAATTCTTTGTTTCTACATGCTGTCAGAGACATAGTGCACTTATACTGAAGCACTCTCATGTATATCTCCTAAAAAACGTTAACCAACCTGGGGCAAGATCCACCAATTCACTTCACATGGTCATTCAAAAGGAAAAATTGTACGAAAATAAGTTAAGATATAAACTAAAATATATTAGAATAGCGGAATCAAGGGATATGGGGAGAAGGCAGACACGGGTTACTGATTGTGTATGATCAGCCATGATCACAATAAATGATGGTGCAGGCTCGAAGGGCCAAATGTCCTCCTCCTACACCTATTTTCTATGTTTCTATGTAACCCCATGATTGCAATTACACTAAAAAGTCAACTTAAAGAATGTACAAATGTATTGGTTTTGACCCAGAAAACACTTAGTGGGGAAATAAGTTAATCACATCCTGAGTTTCCTTCCAATGTACAAATGGATTTATACAAGCTATTTTTCTCTGCCCTTAACTGTCTTATTTCACTTTTCTCCCTACATAAAAGAGGCCAAATAAAATTCAAAGTTCAAACTCTATTAAAAACTGCGAACTGATTAAAATGCACTGTGTTGTGATTGTGAACAAAAAGCAAATTCTGTACATTGGCTCCAAACTGTGTGAGGCAATGCCAATTCTAGTCTCAGACATATTTTCCCTTGATTTCACCAACCATAAAACAAACCTGGAATGGCTTTCAAAACTGCATGCAATTTAGATCCAATTCTGAAAGCCAAGTTTCATACCTGAATGGATTGCAAAGTAACTTTATTCCTGAGATAGTTTAAATTAAATCTAAATCACTCAAACAGCTCAAAGCCCTTCAAATACAGTGATTGGAAACATAAACCTAGATAGCGAAAGGTTTTTTTCCTTCATACAATAAAGGGTGATCCATTTTAAATTTGAATGTGGCACTATCTCAATTATCTCGTAATAATGCAGTAAATGCAATCTGTTTTATGCGAATGACAAGAACTTAATTTAAAAAAATGAATAGAACAAAAAGACAGTTAATAAAATCACCTGAAAATACTTATGCTGCAAATAGTTCCCAAGCCACATTTCTGTCAAATGCATGGAGATGGTTCCAATCCACAAGTAGTGAAGTTACATAGTGAGATATTAAGTCGTCCATGTGAGGTCCATTGCGCTGCCCCCACCTCTCTTTTCCCGCTTTTGTTGCTACTCATTTCCCCTCCATCAAACATTCACCTCCCAATGCCATGCTAACAAGTTCCACCCGAGTGAAGAAGGGTCTCGACCTGAAACATCACCCATTCCTTCTTTCCATAGGTGCTGCCGGTCCCGCTGAGTTACTCCACCATTTTGTGTCTATCTAAGCTCCACACGAGTATGTAGTTTCTGCATTTTTCAAAAAGAAAACTTGTTGAATTGAGTCGGTTTTGTTTGGGTCAGAGCTGTAGGGAGAGGTTGAGTAGGCTGGATCTCTATTGATGAGGGGTAATCTTATAGAAGTGTATAAAATCATGAGAGGAATCGATCGGGTAGATGCACACAATCTCATGGCCAGAGTAGGGGAATCAAGAACCAGAGTACATAGGTTCAAGTTGAAGGGGAAAAGATTGAATAGGAATCTGAGAGGTAACCTTTTCACACAATGGGTGGTGGGTGTACGGAACATGCTGCCAGAGGAGGTAGTTGCAGCTGGGACTATCCCAACGTTTAAGAAACAGTTAGACAGGTGCATGGAATTGAAAGGTTTGGAGGGATATGGACCAAGCACAGGCAGGTGGGACTAGTGTAGCTGGGATAGGTTGGCTGGTGTGGACAAGTTGGGCCTAAGGGCCTGTTTCCAACTGTATCACTCTATGACTCTAGGAGACATCACCGTCAGGGGCCATTAAGAACCCAAGATGTAATTTGACCAATGTTTGTAAGTTGACTAGAGTCATACAGCACGAAAATAGGCACATGAGCCCAACTCAACCAAAGGCAATCACTCGATTTAAAACACCCCTTCCCAATCCGATTTGTCTGTCCTTGGTCTGACAAACTGGATTCTGCTCGTGTAACTTTGAACCCAACAGTATAAACAGTATTGCATTCTAGAATTTTAAGTAATACAACCCCACTTTCCCCCTTTTCCCCCATGCCACCTCACCCCAGTTGACACCCATTTCTCTTCCTTCATCTTCATCCCCAAGTTACCCCATTTCCTTTATATTCTCCCCTTTCCCTTCCCATTCCAACCACATCCCACCTTCCGGCTTTACATTTCACATCCTCTTTATTCCTGATCAGACATCCATTTATCTAATTTTCACCTCTAGCCTTTGTCACTTGCACCACCCATCTACCAGTTAACCAAGCTGCCAAGTCTAGTCCTGCCTCCACCTCTCTATTCCCACTTTTGTTTCAACAACATCCTTTTTTGGCTATTTACTAGCTTGTTACTGGCAAACACTGCAATGTCTTTTTAGTGGAGGAAGCTCAACTCCACATTATCTAACGCTTGGTTTCCTCCTTGCACTATTCAAATCAATTTTTGTAGATATTCATAACACTGAAATAATTTCTTTTTTTTTAATAAACTGCTGCAATAGCAAATATATTGATGGTCATTTTGCTACAATGCAGTAGGCCCACTGAGGGGTTGAACTAACCACTGGGAGAAGCTGATTTTTTGCAGTTAAAAAAAACATAAGTTAGTTATCTGCCTCTCACCACATTTTTGGTACAATTAATTAACATGTGGACTTCAATTTATTCTCTCAGATGTCTACATTATGTAACTTAAATGAATGTGCATGACCTTGAATGCTGTTCAATGTGCGTCATTATAATGCTCCAGTGTTTCATTAAAACACTTTAATATTTGTTATTTAGCAATTCATACACACAAGGATCATTACAGAAGCTATATGTTACAAAATAGATAAAATTGAAGGATATCTAAATAAGTGATCAAAGTATCAGGAACAGACAGCACAGAACAGGCACTTTTGGCCCATCTTGATCATACTGACCATCTATGCTCATCCTATTTGCCTACAATGGACCTATATCCCTCCACGCTTTCCTCTCCAAGGTAAATGCTGCAACTGTATCTATCACTTCGATGGAGGTGTATATCTATCCAATGGGATATATACCACTAGCTGGCTGCTCGTTCTAGATAACCACCAGAGAATGCAAAAGAGATTTGCCAGAATGTTGCCAGGAAGAAAACTGTGGGTATAGGGAGAGATTCTATTGGTTAGGTTCATTCTTATTGGAACGTCAACATCAGAGGCCAAATGGTGACCTTTATAAAGGTTTACAAAATTGAGAGGCGTAGATAGAATAGCTAGTCAGAATCTTTTTTCCTGGGGTAGAGGAGTTTAGAACTAGAGGGCACAGGTTTAGGATGAGAGAAATTTAAAGGAGATCTGAGGGGCACATTTTTCACATGGATGGTGGTCAGCTATGAACTTGCAAACCAACGTTCCACTGTCCATCAAAGCTCATACGTTCCCTGCTATTTATTATTTATGTGCTGCCAGAATTTGACATCTGCAAGCTCTTGGCAAATTTCAGTTGAACCTTGAGGGAAAGGAACAGTAGACTACAATACCCATCACTTATTCTGTCATTCAATAATTAATGCAGACCTTTGATCTAACTCTCCGTACATACATATTTGTTCTACTATATTCCATTGGGCATTGACCACTTACTGAAACTAACGCTTTACTTGGTGGTAATTATAGATGAAGAAAATCCAAATTTTCACCTCACCCTACAGACCTGAAAGAGCAAGCTCCATTAAAAAAAACCCATCTACCTACAAACATAATTTCCTTCCTACCCCCCACGCAGATCCTCACAATTTCTTACCTTTTCCTTCTACTTCCCATTAATCTAATTTCTGGATAACTTTAATTTGCATAATTATTCCATGTAATTTAACCTTAAGAGGGATCTGTAACTGGTCTAGACACTTGCAAATTTAATGGAAGCCGAATTTTACAACATCGCTTCAGTTAATGATGCAAGGCCATGCGGCTCAGAACCAATTGTCAAATGAACAGCAAATATACATTATCTATGGAATGCAGGGCACACAAACCACAGCAATTATTCTCCCAATCAAAGCAAAATAACTTTTCTCAGCTAAAAATACATGTTGTAAGTGGAGGAAAGTCACAAAGATTGAATTGATGATCAATATATTATCATGGAATCATAAAAAAATAGTGCAGGAGTAGGCCATTTGGAGCCTGCACCGCCATTCAATATGATCATGGCTGATCATCCAACTCAGTATCCTGTATCTGCCTTCTCTCCATACCCCCTGATCCCTTTAGCCACATGGGCCACATCTAACTCCCTCTTAAATATAGCCAATGAACTGGCCTCAACTACCTTCTGTGGCAGAGAATTCCACAGACTCACCACTCTGTGTGTGAAAAAAGATCTTCTCATCTTGGTCCTATAAGACTTCCCCCTTATCCTTAAACTGTGACCCCTTGTTCTGGAGTTTCCCAACATCGGGAACAATCTTCCTGCATCTAGCCTGTCCAACCCCTTAAGAATTTTGTAATTCTCTATAAGATCCCCCCTCAATCTCCTAAATTCCAGCGAGTACAAGCCGAGTCTATCCAGTCTTTCTTCATATGGAAGTCCTGCCATCCCAGGAAATTTTAATTAACAGGATTGCCCCAGTTGCATTGGATTTTGGGGACAACATATCATTTGCAAGCATCATAATCGTGCACTAGTCCACACATGAACACTAGAGAAACCCATTAGAAGTTTCAACTGTTCTTTAAAGTAGATAATTGACAGATTTATTGAGTTAATGTAGACCAAATAGCCAAATAGCTTTATGAAATTCCACTTAATATTCCAGCATACAAACAATTATTTTAACAAAGGAATGGTTAAAGTAAGACAGTCAGACCCCATTCCTTCCAAAATGGAAAAGGCAGAGACTAAGAGGGCATACATTTAAGGTGATAGGGACAATGATTAAAGGAGATATGCAGGACTAGTCCTTTACACAAAGTGATGAATGTCTGGAACACGAGGTGGTGGTAGAGGCAGACACAATAAAGTGGCATTTAAGGGACTTTTTAAATGGAAACATGGATATGCAAAGAATGGAGGGAAATTAGTCCAACTTGGTATTGGGTTTGACAGACATACCATGGACCAAAGGGTCTATTCCTGTGTTGAACTGATATAAAGAGGGGTGGGAGGAAGGAAAGACAAAAGTGTGCACCAAATTTTGTACACCTCCATTTTCATTTTGCACATCTCATCTGTTGATTAATGCATGGCATTCTGCCACAACTGTTCTTGCACGGATGTTTCCTTTTGAAAGCATTGGATCTCTAATTAGTGAACAGTTCCTTAGTACCTGCTACCCTCAGGTATCTCATCTAGGTACCTCATCTTTAATGGTGGACTCACCCACAATGCTTACTAGTCCAGACATAGCTGAGCAAGATCTTATTGTCACCCAGCAACTCCAATAAGAGGTCATGTTCATGGAGAGGATACAAGATCAACTCAGTGTAGATCAGAAAATACTTGACAAGGTTTTCCTGATTTCACGCTGGTAAACACCACCAAATGGCCACAAGATCTGTTGATATTAAATCGTGACGTGAAGCACGCAACAAACCAAATTGAGAAAACCGATCACTGTGGAGGCCAAGTCAGTGGCAGAGATAGACAAATTCTTTGATTAGAACAAGTGTCAAGGGTTATGGGGAGAAGGCAGGAAAATGGGATTAGGAGGCAGATATAAACCATGATTGAATGGTAGAGTAGACTCGATGAGCCGAATGGCCTAATTCTACTCCTATAACTTGTGAGAAATTGCAAAGTAAAACAAATATGTTTGTTTTAGAAAGTAAACATTTGGATGGCATATGTACAATTGACATCAAGTCAAAGGCGTATCAAAAGATAATGCAAGAGGCTGAAGAGGTATAAATTTCACGTTGAATGTTCAATTACTTTTCCTGTAGTTGGCCAAAATAAGCCACGTTTCCAACATTAACTTTAATTGTTTGGTTTTACCTTCTAGAAATCCATGGTAAAATGCGGTCTGTTTCAGATTAATTGACCAATGCATATTGTAACGAATTGCATTCGTAAATTAGAACTATTCATTGCCACTGGATTTATTGAGTAATTTAAGCCCATAAATCCAATCCTTAACTCCGTTTCCAATGGCTTGTAGAACACCGAGAGCTGTTCACTTTCACTTCCGAACTTTATTGCAAACATTTTCTCAGCTAAATTTGGAAATACCCTTTTATAAAGAAAAGTCACTTTCCCATTATTTCCGGAGGAAAACACCACTGATGTTCATTTTTAAATAAAAGACTGCGGGGTTACATCATGTATTTGCAACCCAATTAATAATTAAACGTAGTTAAGCAGTTTATAAATGCATAAATTATAGGGCATGATTCATTGGATGTAACTCGTGGGAGATAATTGGAGCTGAATTAAGACGAATCGATTCTAAAAAAAAACACACACACACACTGGAAGACATTTCAAGCAATACCGGATTTATTATTAAAATGAATCGCTTCATTCTGCTTGACGAAAGAACATTCACCATGGACAGTGACTTTCCACGTGTGTTTGGTCTTAATCTTCAGTCTCTGCAAGTCTACAGAGCAACAATTACCGGTCGCAGTCTCCGCTTGTCCTTTCAGTCTGGGCGATTTCTCCACTGCCCCAATTTAATGCACTGCAAACGTGCGCACAATGCACCAGGCTGTTAAGAAACCAGCCCGCACCGGTACAAATCCTACCCCACTTTCTCGGCGCGTTTTCATGAAGGTCGATTACGATTCGGCCAAGTAAGTCATTAGCGCCTCGATAAAGGAAGCAAATATAAACCATAACTTTACGATGGGGAAAAATGGTCCGAAATCGAGATGCGCCCAAGCGACCACAGTATTTAAATCAACGATGTGGTTCGTCACCTTGAAATCGCAGTGAATGTGCGAAGTGTTACAGGTCTCCGTCAAGCCATGGTCTTCGCCAACAGAGGTAGTCACTCATTCATTATCTTCGCACACAATCCTTCCCCTCGGCAAATCTGACCGACCGAGCAAACGCTTCGTAAGTCGGTCGGGACGATAATTCAAATGATTAGCAAATGCCAGCGAGCCAGATACATGGAAAGGAGGGGGGAGGGAGGGAGTAATGGGGGGGTCAGATCCAAGCTGAAACCAGCTATTCCACTACACTTAAAATATCTTTGATCACATCCAAATTAAAACCGGTTATTGCAACAGATGTGCTCGGATACGAGAAACAGTCTGCAGAGATGTTAAAATTAAAATGATGTGTTCAAAACATGGGAAACAGATCAAACAGAATGCGAACGTTGTTTAAAGGATCCCTGGTGTAGTGTGGGAGCTGTTCGCAGCCCCTCGACCGGGTTAAGTATTCCCCGCAATGCAACGCAATTGTATGTCAAACAACCTCCCTTCACCTGTGGCCAGCACTACGGGCGGTTCTGGACAGTCGCGGGCTGTTCGTGCTCATCGCAAAGTATAGCAGAGGATTCCAAACTGTTTCAGAAAATGCATGACAAAAAAAGAAAGACATGACTTCCCATCCATTCTCCTCGGCATGAATTGCCCAGTGTCAGTGGAATGGCGTGGGGGTAACCGGGATACACATCTGGGGAAGTCAATGAATGGGAAACGGGAGGTGCCGCCGATCTGAGGTGGGAAACGAGCAGAGGACGGCTCCGAAAGGATTATAACACGCGCGACCTTCCTCCGGTTGCGTTTGACACCGGCTGTCGGCTATCAAGGAGAACTGGCGTGAGGTTATCCAAGGCGTCCGGAGAGGGAGAATAAACAAAAAGTTCAACGGAGCAGATATATAAATGGCAATTGTTCGGCTGTCGGTTCGCTTTGGCGGGCTGTGCATGTCCCGCTACCCATTTAAATTCTCCGGCTACGGTAACCATTCCCCAAATGTTCCCACTCCCTTCCTCTCTCTATTCAACCCGAACCTCTTAAATGTGAATGTGAAGCATATAAAGTTCACCCATCCGATCATAACATGTTTACAGTGTCCCTTGGCTAAGTCGCCTCCAAATTTTCACCTGAAAGTAATTACGAGTGCATCTGGTTAGAAACGGATAATTCATTTAAGAACCAGATTTGCGATTGCCAAAAAATGACAAATGTGTCTTCTTTTTTACGAAAAGGTGCAGGAAATCCCCCACTTTATGGACCGTATTTGCATACTGCAGTCCAGAATAGTTTGCTGGACAGAGGAAAAATATTGCAGCGTTGCTACAGCAACGCCAACCCGAAAAATCTCCCGTCATTAAAACAAAATGCAAACCTCCTAATAGATTGCGGCTTTGCATCATGTAACGAGATCATATAAAAGGGCGAATAGCGGCTCGCAACTTACCGCCGGCTGCAGCGAACCAAAGCAAACAGCAGAGCAGGATCCGGCTCAGATTGACTAGCACCTTCATCATAACTGTAATCCCGAATGCACCAGCACTGTCAGAGCTCCGGCGGATCCGTCTTATTCCGAGCTCAACAGCGGCAACATGCACTCTGTTTTTTTTGTAAATATATATCTAACACAAGAGACGTGGAGACGGAGACTAGCGGCGATGGAAGCCTTTTCAGTATTATTCCGCCTCTTCTTTCGTCCAGCACCGTGGTGTTGAAACGTTAAGAGCTGAGGGAAAAAAACGGTGTACGAAGAGCTCCCTCCGGCTCTTGCTGCTTCACGCATGGAATGAACCATCTCAGGGAGGGTTGTTGCGCCTTCAGTGGACGTTTTCCGAAAAAGAAATGTCTTATGTCACACTTGCCAGCCTATTTTAGTCAAATCCTCTTAAGTGAATTACACAGTTATCACACATGCTCACTTGACAAGAGTTTCATTAAAATACGAGTGGGCGGAAGAGTGCAGTAATATTGCTCTGGGACATAATAATATTACACTGTATATTGAACTTTTGAAATACAAAACCATGTGAATGGATTCCCACACGTGTGAAGTAATAATGCCCATTGCCTACAACATGTCTGGTTTAAACTATGATTTAAAGAAAGACAGACCATCAACCTTAATAATTTAAGATGTATTCTGCACAAGTTGTATATATTTTGTAAAAGTTTTCCTTGCATTTATTTGTATTCCAAACTCATTGTTGATTTCCTGTACATCTCATCTCATCCTGACTCTCATCAGCTCAATTTGACATTTACTTCAAGGCATCCTTGTGACAATCCCCTATGTTTTCCTCATCACTCATATATTCGGTGAAGGTTTCCCCAAATCACAAGAATAGCAATATATCAACTGTAATGTGGGATTGAGCTGTCATGAACATATTTCTTCTTGCATTGGAAACTGATCTCCTTTATTATTTTTTTGTTTTCTGGTTCCTAGACAACATCCATGCATCTGATTGCCTCAAATCAGAGGAAACATAGATTTCAAGTTTAGTTCATTTAGTTTGGGGAGTGACGAGGACATCAGTCCTGATGTCCAACATCAATTGTGTCATATTCAGGTAACAATACAATGTTTTGCACATTACACTTATTTGAATTCTTTGGAATGAGACAAAATGTGAATGCTTCCGTTTTGTAACCTTCTGACCTTTAAAATTAAATTGAAGCATGCCTTACGCGAGATTTGTGGCCAATTTATCACTGATCCATCTAACCTTTGCAGACTGATGATTACCAGGCATTTGTGTATACAATTAGGCAGTCTCCATTATTCATATATAAGCATTGAAAAAAACAAATTTCTTTAGTGGATAAACATTCTTTCATTTATTTTAATGACAAATGTTTCCTTTTATAACAATGATCAATATGGGATAATTAATCTAATGTATCAAGCGAGCACAGTGATGTCAACAACAAGTACGCATTCAGTGTCTTTGATGTTGAAAAAAAAATCAACGTACTTTAAGAAAAAAAAGAGATCACCAAAAACTTTCAGAGCTGAATTTTAAAGAGGATCGTTACTTGGAAATGCAGCTGAAAAGTAGAAGGGTTTAGAGACAATTCTAAAGACACAACTGACAAAGACAGTTTAGAGAGTGCAGAGAAAACCATTATAATGATAAGGAACAGTGAGATACTTTAGACATTTCTGCTGAAGTTATTTGTTGATTTCCATGTGGAACAGAGGTATGGAAATATAGAGTGTTTATTAACATTAATGTTTAAAATATGTATCCTCAAACACATCATGCAAAGTCTTAAATTGTCACCATTGATTCAACAGACAAATTGCATAAGATCAAAATCAAAAGCACATAATTTTGAATTAAAATGGCTTCTGGAGTCCTGCACTTCAAACATTTTATAGTTTTGTTGAATTCTTCCCCCTCATTATTTTTCCTCCTTTTTGCTCCTTTGAATGAGAGCTTCACTGGCAGCAGTTCACCTTATTTGAACTGTTTTAAGTCAGAGATTTAATAATACAGTATTGTCAGTTCAATGACTATAAGAGGGTATATCAGAAAATCTTTTCACATCAATGTAATCGGTTTTGTAATCGGTTTGGTATTTTCCATGAAAAAAATAACCACCATGATTTTTTTTTTTAAACAATTACCCATACTTCTTGAAATGTTTTGGGAAAATTAAAGGTAGACACAAAATGCTGGAGTAACTCAATGGGACAGGCAGCATCTCTGGAGAGAAGGAATAGATTACGATTTGGGTCGAGATCCTTCTATTTAGAGTTTGATACAGCTTGGAAACAGCCCCTTCAGCCCACCGAGTCCACATTGACCATTGATTACCCATTCATATTAGTCCATATTATCCCATTTTCTCATCAAGTCCCTACACTCAAGGGCAATTTACAGAGGCCAATTAACCTGCAAGTCTGCATGTCTTTGGGTTGTGGAAGAAAACCTGAGTGCCCGGAGGAAACTCACTTGGTCACAGGGAGATCGTGCTGACTCCACACAGACAGCCCTCGAGGTCAGGGTGGAATCTGCTCACGGTGCTGTAAGGCAACAGTTCTACCGATGTAACCCCCTTCCCATTTATTTTAGATCCGTATTGATCAATATCAATAGGAATTTAGATTAATTACCATATTAATCAACTTGTCATCAAGAAGGACACTGATGCATTAGATCCGATTGGAGTCAAGATGGATTGTTCAGTACAAAATGTGGTCTGCTGACTTGGCACAATCTCTCTCTTGCCTTTTTCATCAATTTTATGTTAGATTGCTTAATAGTTGTATATAATACTGAATAAATACATGAACACAATACAATATGTCTGATTCTGTATGGTGCATATTACTCATGAAGATGCATGATTATCCTGGAAAAGATAGAATACATTTTGTGAACAACATGAGTATTTTAAGTATGTTAATATCATTATTATTAATGTTCCATTAATGAAATAATATTTATAACATTTCAGCAAATGGGATCCAATCTCTAGAACAGCCAAGGATACATCACTCCCTTCACACCATGAAAGTTGGTGAAAGTTATGAGTTCCCTAGAAAATTTCCAGCTGCAAGTAATTTTGTGGGATTCTGACAACAACCCAATACATTGGAAATATTATGTGTAGAAATTGGATTGATTTATACATTTTACATGTCTAAATTGACATAGTCATACAGCACGGAAACAGCCTCCTCGGCTCAACTTGCCCATAACGACAAAGATGCCCCATCTACAGTAGTCCCACTTGTCAATGTTTGGCCATATCCCTCTAAACCTTTCCTATCCAAACCGTATCAGTGCATTTGCTTGGGATTGATTGCGGGAGCAATCAAAATTACACACAATTGGTAATCTCATGCGAATCACCTCAGCGCGCCTGATATTTAGTCGTGGACATCGTACAACTAATGTCATATACTACACACCAAGCATTTCAACCAATATCGACCAAGTTTGTAGTCTTTGGGTCAACCCCCATTTATAATACGCAGCAAAATCAAGCAGCCTCTGACCATGATACATTAATGAAGGTGTTTTCATTGTATTAGAGATCTGACTGGATTTCATCGGTTGGTCTTAGTTTCTCCTTCACCTTTCCCAGCCATTTTGTGGCGATCACGTACCTCTTCATCATCCCACATCACGGAGGCGTGAGACCCCTCGCAGCTCGGGAGTACATGGTGCAGACCCGCGTGTCTGGAATGGGAATGTAAGGAAGTAATTGAACTCCCCCCCCCCCCCCCCCCCTTAATGTCAGTATACAGTATCTACCACGAGGCATTTCTTTAAGTCTTGACGTGCTTCTCAGCAAGACAAAGATGCAACAAATGTGAGATCTGCTGACAGCTCCTGATAGGAACCGCACAGTCAGGATTCTGGTGAGCAAAACACCAGAGCGTTGCTTTTAACAAGTTTCACCCAATTGTTGTGTTTATTTTGGAGGGGAGGTGAAGAGAGCGGAGGGAGGTAACGTGCGTACATGCTACACAGCAAAAAGGTGGAATCCGATTGCGAGAGGTTTAGTACTGTCGCTCCCCTCCCCCCCGCCCTCCTCCAACAAATGTGTGGAAGTGGCAAGTTGAACTAAAATGGGTTTTGCGGAATAGTTTGGCGCAAGCTTGCTGCACGGATCCGGTGAAACTGCACAGCGCGCCCTGTTGACAGATGCAATTTCTGTTGCAGCTCGTTGGTGGCGAGACTCGGAGAACCATTCTCTGAACTTGTGCTGCCTTCAATCGCCCTGTTGTCTGTCGGGTGGTACGATGCCAGCAGCCAATTGAAAACAAAATGCCACAGAACCGCTTTATTCTTATTTAAAGAGAGGGATTTCTGTCCTTTCCCCCCCCCCCCCCCCCCCGCACAATAAAACTCCACTTCATCCATCTTCCCTATTTTTATCAAGTTAAGTTAATCTCCCCAATCATAAAAACGCACGCATCTGCTGCTTCCACCCTTGTCTTTCATTTCCAATAACTTGGGCCGAATCAACAATTCTGGAGTTCTGATATTCTTGCTTTAATTCCATCGCGTGTCCTTATTTTCAGGTTTTTTTAATTAGTCAATTGTCATCCCGCTTTCAAAATTATCAATGATGGGGCCGCGTTCGCCGTTATGTGAAGGTACATTGCTGTGTGCAGGACCGATTGCGCTGCTATGGAGAGATGCGCGTGGTTACAAAGGTTGCGTTATGTCGGACTTTGCTTCACCATCGCATTTGCAGTGTCAGCGCCGATGTTTTGTGATGCAAATCAGGAAATCGGCTTGATCTGGCTCTGGTGCCAACTGGAGGAAGATTTCCCCCTGCCGAAAATTCACTCCCCCTGAGTGAGGTGCGGTTTCAGCCACGATATCTGGCCGATGGCATTGGAGCGCAAATGGGTATTTTGTCATTTCTTCCACAATGGATACATTTTAAACAAAATGCAAATCTGGACTCGGACTATATTTCCAAATGCTGCAAATAAAGAGGCTTGTTTTGAGGGGGGAGACGGACCTCCGTGACAGCAACAGCTGAACCCTGGAACAAATTTGCCACCTACAGGTGAATCCCTGCAGCACATCATATATATTGTGGCGAGAGCTGGATAAAGCATGTTTTTTATTTGTGAATGACATGCAGAAATTTGCACACTTTGTCCCGACCCGAAACGTCATCCATCTTTTCTCCTTCAAAGATGCTGAGTTATGCCCCTGTCCCACTTAGGAAACCTGAACGGAAACCTCTGGAGACTTTGCGCCCCACCCAAGGTTACCGTGCGGTTCCCGGACGTTTTTGTCCTCCGGCAACCACCTTCAACTAGCATCGCAACCGGCTTCGACTAAAGAATTACCAATTTTTAAAACGGAAACCACTTTCGACCATTAGGGAGACTGACAAAAACCTCCGGGAACCCCCTGGAACCACACGGAAAACTTGGGTGGGGCGCAAAGTCTCCAGAGGTTTCCGTTCAGGTTTCCTAAGTGGGACAGGAGCATACTCCAACACTTTGTGTCACACTTAACAAAACATGAACAATTGGAACTTTCACCATCAACGTTTGCATCACATTCGGGAGTGTCATGTGAACAATTTTCAACCCAGAAAGGTTTATAAATACTTCGATCTCAACTTGTGATATCGGAAATAAAATTAATTTCTAGATTTCAACAGAGTACTCTGCAGCAATGGCAATGGAATTTACCCGAATTCAGCTATTCCAGGCCGCGACACCATTGAATCCCACAACATTCATGCAGCAAAATCAAAGTTTTCTGCTGTAGCTGCTTTGTTGTTGGGATGGACACAAATTAATAAACTTTTATATTGAATTTTGCAACCCAAAGCCTCCACACTTCAGTTTATACTTAAAGGGGAAAAAACAATCAGATCCTAGCTTCTTCTCCTGGAATGAACAGCCATGATTCTCTAGCCAAAAACCTGTTCAACTTTCTTTTGATTTAACGGCAATGCATTAGGGTGAATTATTAGCACTTTGATGTATAGTCGCAGGAGTTCTCACAGGCGAAAAACAAAACCAATGAATTGAAACAAAGGCAACTCACCCATAGCCTGTTGTATTTGGCTGAATTATCTCTTTAACTCCCATCCAGAGTGAACCTTGGTCCATAACCAAAGGTCACTGCACTTCATAGCTATTTCCTGGATGGGAAGGGATTTTGGGGTTGTGACAGTGGGGTGCTTAAATTCAATAGTAATCAGCTAAAACGATATTTCAATTAGTGATTGACATATCTTGGGATATGATGTAAATAAATAGCACTGATTCATTAAAATGTAAATTAGATCGATTAAATTCAGTGAATAACAGTTTTAGTTTTAGCATTTGAGTAATCCAAATTATGTAGAATGTCGAATGCCTGGGAGGATTCAATATTCCTCCTAGGAGTTCATTTTGTATTGAGTTTATAGTAGACTTGTTTATAGTAAGTGATTGCTAAAAATAAGAAAACAGGTATCCGTTACAACTTTGACCAGACCAATGGAAGCCAAATTAGTCAAATTTCAATTTTTTCATGCAGCAATTTTCTCTCAGTCTTCTCTCATATTCAGTGAACTATCTTACCAACAAGTAGAGAGCTGTCCTGAGCTGCTATCTACCTCATTGGAGGCACTCGGATTATCTTTAATCAGACTTTACTGGACCCAGATCTTGCACTAAATGTTATTCCCTTTTTCATGCAACTGTACATGGCTCAATTGTAATCTTGTAATCATGTAATTTATTTCTGCTGACTGGTTAGTACGTAACAAACCCTAACCCCTAATGTACCTCGGTACACGTGACAATAAGCTAAACTAAACTGGTCATACTTGTAAACAGAGCTTCAAATTCAGGAGTGAACTCTTCCTGCACAAATCTAGTTTATAACCAGGAGATGCACTGATATGTTCACCGATAGACAAAATGGATACATATCATCAGCACATTCAATTCATTGACTTACTGAATGGTGAAACTGAATAAAATTCTATTGCCTCAAGGTCAAAGAATAAAGAAGCCGATTTATATCTACAACAAAATGGCTGAACAAAATATTATTTCTGGTTTTATTTTGAAAAAAGGGTTACATTCTATAACACATCCAATTACATAGTAAGTAAAAAAATGACATGCTCTGAATTATGGCTGGAAAATCATTTTCCTTTACAACTTCTAACTGTGATGTGATGACTGACCACCTTATACCCAATTTGTAACCTAGCTCAGAAAATGCTCAGAAAGTCCTTCTTGGAACCAGCTGACCTTTTAACATGTATTCCTTTGTGATTTTTTTCTGCTTTTGAGATTGTATGTGACATTCCAAATGACTTTTGTCATATTTTATTTATATGCAGCTTCTAGGGAGTGAGCTTGGTTTTCAGAAGTATGACATATAACTAAACTACATTGTTTTAAACAGCTTTGATATATTAATCCTAATAAACTTGTAACAAAATAACATTGTAAAATCTGCTACACCATTTCATAATTACAAAATCAATATCACTAGTTACTCATGTGCAAATAGTTTTCTTTTGAAACTACATTATCATAATATAATCTTCCTAAAAGATCATTTTGGTTAACTTAGTAACATGGGTACTTAATCATATAGTTTTGAAGTTTTGTTTAAATCTTGTTCTCAAAGGTATCATTTAAGCAATTGGCCTCAATCCTCCAGCCAAGAAATAAAAACCATGTAAGGGTTCAATGGTGCTTTATTTGTCACATGCAACTGCAGAGTGAAATTATTTTTTCATATTTACACATGAAGGCCCCACCATTTTGTTTTGTTTTGGAGCCATTTCCAAAGTCCAGACCGCATGTGTGCTCAGTCTACTAGAGCGGCTCCAGATCAGGTGTCACAGGCTAATGCAAGGCCTCCATTCGTTGCCTTCAACTGGATCGGCCCACGAACAGACATCCCTCTCCTCGCCCAGCCATCTTTATATCCCAAGGGCGCCTCCTGCAGCCAAATTTGCAGACACTGGAAGCATTACCCTGGTTCATCCTTCTACCAGCTCCTTGTTCTTCATGTGCAATGTCTCCAGTGGCTCTCACCTCCAGAGTCGTTCCGCAGTCTTCAAGGAACAAGCAGAGAACGGGCCAACGGCATCATGTCATGGTCCGCTGAGCCTTCGGGTGCTCTGGACGGATTCCATGGCATTCTGGGAAGGCTTCCTACTCATTATTGTAAACAGGCAACTTATCTGCAGTTCATCAAGTATGAACATTTCTAACATGGAACTAATTAAACATGTTCTGAATTAACGTGTTTCAGTGCAGGTAAGTACAGGAAAAGCTTGATCGTCATAAATGCAAATGATGTCGTTGTTGTCCCTTTAAGTGAAATGTATCAGATTATGTATGCAATGTATGCTTTTAGTTTGTTCAACTATTAATCACTTTATTATATGTTCATTCCAATATTACTCTGCTATTAATTGTATTCAAGTATCCTGTAACCGAAACATACTTATTTTTAAAAGATCTTACTTTTGCATCTATTCTTAGTAAAGAAGGCAGGTATTCAAATAAAATACGCAAAGTAGTGTAGTAACTCAGTGTTAGGCAGCATCTCTGGAAAACATGGACAGGTGACAATTCAGATGAGGATCCTTCTTCAGAATCTGGTGTCTGAAGAAGCACCCCGACCCGAAACATCACTTATGTTCATACGAGATGCAACCTGACACGCTGAGTTACTCCACTACTTTGTCTTTTTTGTAGAGAAGCAGCTGTAGTTCCTTAGGTATCCACAGGTATTCGGATGATGGTGTACAGTTATATTCTGGAATTTGAATAATGACATTTGTAGCATAATTCATAATAGTGTGTTTATATTTCCCTCAAGTTTTCAGACTAGCTGCTATGAGAAATAAATTACATCCTACTTCATAATAGTGTACTTCTGTGTTATAGCAGTTCGGAAAAACATAAATGCACAAAATCACTAGCAAGAAAAAGAGATATGGAAAAAAACACTACAGTTTAAAACGCTGGTGAGTTTCGTGGGAGGAACAATTTGTTGTGACCAGATGAATGATGTCTATTGATATCACAGCAGAGAAAATGTAAACGTAACATGCATGACTGGCCTTGTGCAGTTTAAAAGGAGTAATGAAGGATTATTTAAGTAAAATACAAACTGCGGGAGGAACTCAGTGAGTCAGGCTAAATATTTAAGTAGGTTATCCAGCCTGAAGATGAAATAATGAATGGGTTAATTTACAAGAGTCATCAGATTAAAGATTAAAGCTGCTTTCCATAAAGAATAGAGAAGTGAAAGATGCAAAATGTTACAATTCATTGCTTTTCTAAAGTAGAATTCCAGGTTGTCAAAATAACCAGTGATGACAACATGCAAAATCAAATATTATTGTGGTACATCAAATTAAAATAAATGGAACAAATACTTAAAATTAATTCTAAACTAGATATCCCATGTACTTTTGGAACATAATTTGAAAAGAGCATATGAATGGCTGTTGTGGAGCATGAGTAGAGGAAGGTAGGAACACGATTTTGGTTAGAGTACAACACAAACTGTATGCACCCATCAATTGAATTAGTTATCAATTATAGCACAAAACATTAGACCGGATATAATAATTTAAATAAAACTATTGACCATACTGTGGACTAGAAACTTAACAATTAGTAACAATCTTTCATTCATCTTGTATTTACAGTTCCTCCAGACAGATCAGCTGAGATTATCAAGCATTCATCTTCCTCTGAGCTGTCACCACCATCACTTGTTTTATTGAGTCTCTCTTGGTCTCCCCCCTGTAAATTGCCAACTCTTATGGGCCTGTCTCACTTAGGCGACTTCTTAAGGGCCTGTCCTACCAGCATCCGACTCCATGCGGTGAGCGCGATCAAACCGGCAGCGGGGGCCGCGCGGAGGTCGGGTGATCCCTGTACAGGGCCGATCCCACCAGCATGCGCCTGCATGTGAAGAGCGCGACCAAACCGGCAGCGGGGGCCGCGCGGAGGTCGAGTGAGTGGCGCAACGCGGCGCAAAGTGAGGCGAACTTGGAGCAAAGTCTTAAAGGTAAGTTTAAAGGCCAGGACAGAGAGGGACACACAGATAGGGGCACAGAGGCACACACAGAGAGGGGCACAGAGGCACACACAGAGAGGGTCATGGAGGCACCTACTGAGAGGGTCACAGAGGCACGATGTCGAGGCGGTGTGTAATGTGTCGAGACGACTGCGAGCCGACAAGCCGTTGCCGCGCGGAATTTTTGAACAGGGTCAGTTTTTCAGAGCCCCGCGCGATGTCGGGACGAACTCCGCACAATTCCGCACGGCTCCGGCGATCGAAGTGGGACCGGCCCCGCGACACCGGACGGCTCAAGCGACCACGTTAGGTCGCGCTCATCGCATGGAGTTGCATGCTGCTGGGACAAGCCCTTTAGGCGACTACAGGAGACTATGCGGTCGCCACATGGTCGCCACATGTTCGCGGGTGGTTGCCAGGGAGTCACCTTCATGGTCGTGAGTAGTTCCCGCATTTTCGGAACTAGTCGCGGCTTCATTCTAGTCCCCGCTAATTTTTCAAGATGAAATATTTGCGGCGAGCCCAGAATAGCGAGAAGCCGTCAGTGGTAGTGGGTTGGAGAGTAGGCTGCGAGATTGGCTCATTCGTAAACGTCAGCCGGATAACCGACCAGTAATGTTAATGTCCGCCGAGCTTCACAGCCGTGTATCTCTGGCTTCTTAAAAGTTGTCTCCACTCCTTCTTCCCCCCTCCTCTTTTACAGGATTTACGTGACCCTTCACTATCTTAATTGTAGCGTCAATGTTCCTGTTCATCGTGGTGTGTGTCTGTATCACATTGGCTTTGCACCGTGTGAATTTCACTCAGACAGCGCTCCCCCCGCGTGCACTGTCCCAGCCTGCATAACTGGCTGGTGAAGGAAGCGATGTGTATATGTGTGTGTGTTCCACTCTGACAGTCGCCGTTCCAGTCGCCGGTTTTTCAGCAACCTGCTACGACTTGACAGTCGCCGGCAGTCACCTGAAAAATCGCCTAAGTGGGACAGGCCCATAAGCTTGTGGATTCTTTGCCTTCGCGTCTTATAGGTACAGACTCAAGTTCTACATTCCCCAAGATACAAAAGATAAATACTTACCTAAGTTATTAACAAAGATCTGCACTGATATCTGAGCTTCCAAACTCCTATGGGATACAACTTCTGTGTTATCTTGACTGTAATGTCTTTCCAGATATAGTCACAGTGTGGGATCGGACCAGCGGCACCCCTCCTTCGGCCCAACTCGTCTACACCAATTTAATATGCTGATTGTATCTTAATTTGTCCCAATTGCACTCAGTTTAAATAACCGCCTTTCCCAACCTGTAAACCCCTTCCACAATTCATGTGGAAATTAACAATTACTGTGTCCTGCACCCACCACCAACCTCTGCCTAATCATTATTAAATTCTACAGTGGCATGTACATCCTGTGCACATACTATTCTTCCTGCAGAAATCTGACCATGGACAATGGCTCACTCCCCACCAACTTCATGACCACACAGTGGGTGTAGCTTGACATTGCACACAATCTTCCTAAGCAACAAACATTTAGTTACTTCATAGAAAGGCTACTTTAACAAAGGACACATTTACACCTTGTGTCAGTTCTGCAGCATTTCCTCAGATAATTACCAAACTAAACATCTTGATTGCAGTTAAAAGTTAAAACATCTCTGGAGATGCTGACTGACCAGCTGAGTTACTCCAGCAATTTGTTATCTATCTTCAGTATAAACCAACATCTGCAGTTCCTTCTTTCAATAAGGAATACAACAGGTAAGATTAATGAGTTTAAAGACTGGATTATTACATGGAACCACAATATATTATGGCAATTTATATATAGTTTAAATATTAACCACACAATTCTTTAACCCTTTAATAACTTGACCAAACTTCCCATTATGCTTTACAGTTCTAACACTATTCAGTAGTAAAAGATCAAGAGGGTTTTATCGATACCCCAGTATCACCTTGAGAAATAAGTTTCCTCGCACTGAATTCTCACCATTTAAGGACCTGTTCCACTTGGGCGTCATTTGCGCGTCATTTACGCGACATAATTTACGCATCGTGATGCGCGCATGGCGTGCATTACGTGCGCATGGCGCGTGGTGAGGCGTGGTGGAGTAGGCAGTGACGCACGGTAGCACGTGGCACCACAGGATTTTGGGATTCACAAAATACTCGCGCGCCACCTGCGTGACACGCAAATGACGCCCAAGTGGGACAGGCCCTTTAGCTAACATCAGATGTCCAATCTCTAGGCTATGAGGTTCCTAATTTGAATAAGATTAACAATGCCTATTACCATTTTGTCCTTTCACAGCTGCACAATATTTCATATTTGGATAATTGTCATTCTGGACACCAAGCCCTAATAATTTCATACATATTTTTCCAATTAACCTCTCCAGACTACAAGTGAATGTTAGCTGACTAATCAATACCATGAACTGTACAGTGAGTGACACTTGATAGGTAATCCTGACCTTTGGAAGTACTTAGACATTTGTGCTATTATCGTAAGACATAGGAGCAGAATTAGCCCATCGAGTCTACTTTGTCATTCAATGCTTGAAGGTGTCCTACCTTTAATTTCTGGAATATCATCAGTTTCCTTTTGGCAGTTTACATTTGCCTCTATAGTGCGTTCAGGATTATTCTCTTCTAGTAATTTCCTTAGGTGCAATATCATATCTAAACTGATTCATGTGCCGTTTTTGTTCCCCTGTGAGTATCACGTTAATTTTTGTGTGGGTGGTTATTTCATGATCATTGGAGCCACAATTTATTTTGTTCCAATTCTGACTGTTGGGAGGAGTCAGCCTGTTTCTGTTTATGCAGGATAATTAGTCTATTTGAGTGCAGAATGACTGGAAGTGTATCACTATCCCCAAAACAGTTGGATTACTGTGCCTGCAGTGTACAGGCTGGATATGTTAACACCCAGATGTCATTGGCATATGTGCCCAAACAGTAATTACCTATCCATGAGGAAACCTCTCTACATGTGGTGGACACATGTTCTCTCTGGCTTGGTGTATCAATCAGAAACAATAAGTGAAGCAAAAGCCATCAGTAACTGCCTGTGTTGAGGGTCTTAATTATTTGTGATCTGTGCATTAATGGGCTAAGTAGATGTCTCAATACTCAGTTAACCTCCCAAAGATGAAGCATCATCATTTGAACTTCCCATAGATTGAGGGGATTTGGTATGTCAACAAATACTCTCTTAAACTTCTACAGGTGTACAGTAGAGAGCACATTGACTAGTTGCATCGCAGCCTAGTTCAGCAACTCGAACATCCAGCAACGAAAAAGATTGCAAAAAGTTTAAGGATAAGGGGGAAATCTTAAGGATAAGGGGGAAATCCTTTAAGACCGAGATGAGAAAGACTTTTTTCACACAGAGAGTGGTGAGTCTCTGGAACTCTCTCCACAGAGGGTAGTTGAGGCCAGTCTTTGGCTATATTTAAGAGCGAGTTAGATGTGGCCCTTGTGGCTAAGGGGATCAGGGGGTATGGAGAGAAGGCAGGTACGGGATACTGAGTTGGATGATCAGCCTACTCCTGCACCTAATTTCTATGTTTCTATGTTTCTACGTGGTGAACACTGCCCAGTCCATCACAAATACTGACCTCCCCACCATTGAAGGGATCTGCAAGTGTCTCAGCCTCAAAAAGGCAGCCAGCATCAGGGAGTCACACCACCCTGGCTACACTCTCATTCCATTCCTGCCTTTGGGAAGAAGGTATAGGAGCTTGAAAACTGTAACATCCAGGAGCAGCTTCTTCCCTCCAACCTTCTGGCTATCAAACACTATAACCTCCATATAGGCTCCAAACAGCATAGACGTGGCCATTAAAGCACTACCGCACCTTGAACATTGTGCTCTCTAGTGTAGAGTTACTATTGTAATATAGAAGGTTGTACTGACCAGATGAGAGGATAATGGTTTTAATGGATTAAATGCCCTGTTTAGCACTCTGTAATCACATGACTAACCACCCCAGGAAAGAGCTGGAGTCCTGGCATATTCCCATGGGGTCTGACATTCAGTACTTGGCTTATGTACTGGGATTGTGTGAAGCTTTTCCTTTGCTCCACATGAGCATCAGACAATCACTGCAATAGCTGCTGAATACATGACTGTGTCCCTGGAGCAGGATCTTTAATACAGATTGTTGCCATACTACAGATGGCATCCTCGCCAGCTGATTTTAGACTTGAGATGCAGCGCGGCAACAGACCATTTGGCCCACTGACCCTTTGTGCCGACCAGCTATCACCCCGTACACTAGCACTATCCTACTCACTTGAGACAATCTTACAACTTAGCAAAGCCAATTAACCTACAAACCTGCACATCTTTGGAGTGTGGGAGGAAAACAGAGCACCCGGAGAAAACCTCTGCGGTCACAGGGAGAACGCTAAAACTCCGTACAGAAAGGTTCCATAGTCAGAATTAAACCCGGGTCTCTGGCACTATAAGGCAGCAACTCTACCTCTGCGCCGCTTCTTTGAGCTTCGTGATTTTTTTATTCTCACATAGCTCTAAGACGGAGGGATCAGCACATGGATGCACGCAGTGGAAAGAGGCATAGGTCATTAATATTAGAGCTGGTTTAATCAATTACTTTTATTCTAGTCTCTGTCTTTCAATTAGCATCACTGCCTCTTACCATAAACCTCTCACCTTGTGCTAATATTTAATGCATAATCACCCTTTCTGGATTTTCCATCTTTATTTTAAACAGTAGGAAGAGTCGCGCCAATATAATGACTATGTCATAATGACTCAGTCATTATATGTCCACAAACATAGATCATTACAGCACAGGAAGAGACCCTTCAGCCCACAATGTCTATGCTGAGCATGATGCCCATGATGTATGAGCACTTTTACTGTATCTTCCTGCACAAAATGCATATCATTCCATGTTCTACATTTCCATGTGCTTATCCAAAAGCCTGTTAAACTCCTCTATTGTATCAGCATCTACGACCAGCCCTGGCAGTAGATTCTAGGTTCCCTCTGGCCTCTTTTAAAAAAACTTGCCTCACACATCTTATTTACGAGGATATTGCCAGGACTAGAGGGTCTGAAACATAGGGAGATGTTCAGTTGGCTGATTCCTTGGAGCGCAGGAGGATGAGGCCCAATCTTGTTGAGGTGTATGAACACAACTTTAAGGCGAAGGGGAAAAGATTGAATAGAAATCAGAGGGGTAACTTTCTCGCACAAATGTTAGTGGGTCTATGAGGCGAGCTGCCAGAGGACATAGTTGAGACAGGGACTACCCCAATGTTTAAGAAACAGTTAGCCAGGTACATGGATAGGACGGGTTTGGAGGGATATGGGCAAACACAGGCAGGTGGGACTAGTGTAGCTGGGACACGTTGGGTGGTGTGGGGGTAGTATCACTCTATGACATTTCCTTCTTTACATTTTCCCCCTCTCACCTCAAAGCTATGCCCTCTAGTATTTGATATTTCCATTCCAGGAAAAAGCTTCTGATAAAAGTATATAAATGATGAAGGGCATAATTACTATCAGGTCTCCCCTCAACCTCTTGTGTTCCAGAGAAAATAAACCACGTCTGTGCATCCTCAAGCCAATCTCCTAAATTGCACCACCTCAGTTGCTTGGATTAAACTCTATCTGCTATTCCTCTATCCATTTCTGTAGCTGATCTATATCCCAGTGTATACATTGACAGCCTTCAACACATTCAAAGTCATATAAAAATAGGTCCCAGCGCAGATCCCTGTAGATCACCACTGGTCACAGCCCTCCAGCCTTAATAATATCCTTACACCAGGACCCACTCTTCTATCAGTAATAAAATTATTAATCTGTATGACCAAGTCCTGTGCATTTTAATCTTCCCAATCAGCCTACCATGAAGACTTTATCAAATGTCTTACTGTAATCCACGTAGACAACATCCACCACTCAACCATCATTGATCACCTTCATCACCTCAAAAAAACTTGATCAAGTTAGTAAAACATGACCTGCTGACTTTCCCCAATTAAGAAATCCTCTTCCAAATGAGAGTAACCCCTATTCCAAAGAATCCTCTCCAATAAACTTCCTACCACTGCGGTGAGATACATGGACATAAAATTCCCTGGATTCTCTCGTTTCCTTCTTAAACAAAAGAACAACTTTAACTACTGTCCAGTTCTCTGGTATCTCGCCTGCCGCTGGAGAAGATGGAAATGTCTTCATGAAGGCTCTGGCAATCTTCTCTCTAAATAACCAGGGATATATCCCATCAAGTCCTGGGATTGTATTCACCTTAAAGTACCCCAAGACCTCCTCCTTCTCAATCTTTAACAGCCCTTGCATGTTAGTATTTTCCACTCTAATCTCACTGTTCTCCATGTCCTTCTCCTTGGTAGAATACAAATGCAAAACACATCCCCTGACTACAAGTACAAATTCCATCCTTTACCCTCAAGCAGTCCTACCATTTCCCCAGTAACTCTCTTGTTTTTATTGCGTGTATAAAAAGCCTTGGGATTTTCTTTATTCCAATTTGCCAAAACCATTTTGTAGCCCCTTTTTGGCCCTTCTAATCTTGCAATTGAGTAATTTCTTCCTTGCTTTATCACCTCAAATGCCCTCTGATTTCAACTTTTTAAACTTTGCATGAACTCTTTTTCTGTTAACTAAACTTACAATCTCTTTGTTCATTCAGGACTCCCTTAATTTGCCATCCTTATCCCGCCCCCTTTCGGAACATGGCGGTCATGAACTTTGATCAACTAGCCTTTAAACGACTGCCATGTCGGGTGTGGACATAGCCAACAATTACTGTTTGGTATTAGATATATATAAATTCTGAGAGTTTCACCTCTCAGGCTGAAAAATCTTTTGCCAGACAGGCATTTAGTGTCTGTTTGCAGCAGAACTTAATTTTCAGATAACACATTCACTTCCCAAATGTAAATGTCTGAGTTCTTGTTGCCAGAGATCTTATAAGTTTCACATTAAATGGAGTCTTATTAAGTCCTCCTATGGTTTACAAACAAAATAGTTATCAATATAACCCAGGTTAAAGTGAAGCTCAGCTACAGAATTTGCACTTCAGAATTCTTCTGGGACACGGGTTCTATCTCACCGCTCACTCCGCAACTCCCTTGTCAATTCTTCCCTTCCCTCCCGCTCCACCCCTTCCCCAGGCACTTTCCCTTACAACCACAAGAGATGCTACACTTGTCCCTTTACCTCCCCCCTCCACTCCTTTCAAGGACCCAAGCAGTCCTTCCAGGTCCGACAGAGGTTCACCTGCACCTCCAACCTCATCTATTGCATCCGCTGCTCTAGATGCCAGCTGATCTATATGGGTGAGACCAAGCGGAGGCTTGGCGATCGTTTCGCTGAACACCTCCGCTCGGTCCGCAATAACCAACCCGACCTCCCGGTGGCTCAGCACTTCAACTCTCCCTCCCATTCCGTATCCGACCTCTCTGTCCTGGGTCTCCTCCATGGCCAGAGCGAGCAACACTGCAAATTGGAGGAACAGCACCTCAAATTCCGCTTGGGTAGTCTGCATCCTCTTGGCATGAACATTGAATTCTCACAATTCTGTTGACCTTTGCTGTCTCCTCCCCTTCCCACCTCTCCCTCAGCCCTCGGTCTCCTCCTCCTCCTTTTTCCTTTCTTCCCCCCGCCTCCCCCCATCAGTCTGAAGAAGGGTTTCGGCCCGAAACGTTACCTATCTCCTTCGCTCCATAGATGCTGCTGCACCCGCTGAGTGTCTCCAGTATTTTGTGTACCCCCGGGTTCTATCTTTTTGGGTTGTGTTCACTTAACTCTAATCTGTCCTTTTTGATGTGTATTAAGTTACAGTAATTCCCCATGCAGTCTTTTACCCAGAGTAGGGGAATCAAGAACTAACGTTGTATCATTGGAGCGCTCGTGATTGCTGCAGATATGCATATTAGAAACTGTACAAAGAAATAAACAAATCCAGCCAATCACCAGTAGTGTTAGTTTCATTTATCTTATGGTTTGTATGGCTGTATAAGTACAAATTGAAGTGTTTAGCCAAACCTGGGAGTCCCAGTTAAGAGATCAGGAGTTGCTGGACTTTCTTAAATGTCCAAATTAGTTTCTCCACCCTGTTTACTTTCACTCCCTCAACTGTTTGTCTCTGCAAGCAAGTTCCTCTAACCCACGTTTTGTAAGATAGGTTCTGCCATAATCAACTAGCACAGTGTGGCCTCGACCCTCACAGGCATTTTACTAGACACATGCTGAATTTCAAGCACATTACACATTTGGACTCTCGGAGACAGGAATCCTGCTGCTCATTTGCATTTTACAAGATAAACACTTGTGGCATTAGGGACAACAGCAGGTTTGGCAGTGACCACACAGACATGCGCTATAGAGTGAATTTGCACGGTTTATTCTACTCTCCATGGTTAGAAAGTTCAGGACCACGTGGGGGCACTGTTCCTCACTGATGGAGCACTTGGGCAATGGTATTGGCGATCAAGCTTGTTCCAGCAGCTTCGTCCTGGTCTTTGGCAAAATGGCAATCATGGGCTTCTGCCTGCAGTTCGCCCCAGCCTCGAGAGGAGTGGCTGATGGTACAGGTTTCTTCATGGCAGCTCAGCTTTGGGGTTGGAGAAGCAAAGCTGATGGTCTCTGTATTATCCTGGCAGCCAGTCTATGGGTTTGTGTGGGCACAGTCTCTCGTTGTCTGGGGCAGGAAGCAGTTCTGGCATCTCAGGCTTGTCTCAGACCGAGCCTCAGGTCAAGGCACTAACTGTCTAGGGCTTATTTACCAGCTGTTCAGTCTTGACCACAGCGGCGGTGGTGGCCTTAGGTCTGTCTCAGTGACTCAGTCTTTATGGTAGCTGCGATAGGCAAACATAACTAGAAGGGTGGCAGCCACTTTATCTCCCTTCCTCACCCTCCATTTAAACCCTCCACTTAAACCCTTCACTCTAAGAAAGGATCGAGAGAAAAAAAGGAAACTATAGATTAATTTAGCTGTTGTCAGATAGCAGAGAGATGGCAAGGGCGATGCAGTGCTGAAAGGATGTCTTGCCTTGGTGGGGGACATGGGGCTTCCAGAAATAGAAGGCCTATTTGTTGAATAACCGATCACCCAGTTAAGATAGTGATGATGTGATTTCTTTGCTCGTATGATAGTGCATGTTTATAATTTTCTGCCAAACAGAATTGGTGGGCCAGTGTAATTGGACATGTAGAAGGGTAGATTGACAGATGTGTAAACTTAAAGGTGGTGAAATGGATATGGAGAGAGAGTGAGAGATATTGGATGTAATGACTGGCAAATCATATGTGAGGGACCAATTTCCAGACTGTTGCTCAGGTTTATTTTGTTCTTATGTTGGCAAAATTCTGGGGTTTATGATCATCATGGGAGTGGCTCCTGTGTTTTGAAAAAATTGTGATATCATTTAGTAGAATCAATGTGGGCCTTTTAAGAGAAAAGTTTGATAAATCTAGTAGAATTGTTAAAGCACGTTAACAATACTGCAGTGAAGGGAATAACAATGGAATAGATTATCAAATAGAACTGGATTTGGTAGAATAGTACTGGATAAGGTAATATAGAACAGGGATCAGTCAGAGCCTCTCAGCTTACTGATAATTTATCATGATAACTTTAATGAAAAGGCAGAATGTAATAAATTCAATTCTGGTGATGATGCAAAGCTGGGAGTGAACCTATGCAAAAAAAGAGGATGTAAAACATCTGTAAAGAAAGTAAAGCAGGAGACAAGAAAATATTATATGAAATGTTCTGTGAGAAAATGTGAGGATATCCTTTGGTAGTCAGGGCAGAACTGATATATCCAGGCTAATATGTAAATCCAATAATAGAGGGAAATTGGAAAGTCATTAACCTGTTAAGTTTTTATATATCATTGTAAATGGTTCCATGTTCTATCCCACCAACAAAAGCAAAAAGTCAACCATAGCTAATTTGGCCACCATCAAGGATATTATAGTCGTTAAGTCAGAGTCATACAGCATGGAAACAGGCCCAACTCATCCATGCCAACAAAGATGCCCTACCTAAGCTAGACCCATTTGCCCATGTTCGGCCCATATCCCTTTAAACCTTTTCTATCCACGTATATATCCAAATGTATTTTAACTGCTCTTATATACCTGCCTCAACTACTTAAAGAAAATATGAGAAAACCATCAAGCTGAGAAAGCGATTTCCCATGAAAGAATGGAGTGTCACATTTCACAGTCATCATCAATATTAATTACATTTCAGGGGGCTTTACAGTTTTGACTATGCTGCTATTTCATTAGTAGCTTAATGTGGAAAATTAATTATAAAACTAATGCATTCTATCAACCAGAAGCACATTCTTAAACCTTGCTAATGATAGGTTTATTATCGTGCAGCATTTATTGGTCTAAACTGTTTAGCTTGCAAATATTGGAAATGGTCAGCAGGTTAGAAAACATCTATGGAATGAGAAACAGTGAACATTTAATGTTAATGACATTTCATTACAAACAGGTTACAGTAAAAGTCTGGTAATCTGGCAACCAACTGTTCCCAAATCATGATGCCCAGCATCCGGAATCACTCTCTGTTCCAGAGTGCTGGCCAGTGTCCAGAATGCGAGCCAAATGTACAGCCAGAAGCTTGGTCAGAGGAGTTGCTGGGGCAGGGCTCCAAACTATGGCTGGGTATGCAGCCAGAGACAGGGTTGAAGTCCAGCACACCACGGGTAAGGAATGTGAATAGGTTTGTAGCTGGAGCAGTGGTCCCGATTGCTTGTATATTTTCCAGACCTTTTAAACTCCATTCAAAAAAAGTAAAATCTGTGTGTGTTTTGCTATTAATAGTAGTAACATCCAATAGTCCTGAAAATGTGCTAGTCTTGCATTAAAACAGTTCAAAGCATGCCATATTATCATAGTTATATCACACAAAAAATAACCTGTTGCTGTTGCTTAAGACTAACCATTGCAAGGAAGTACAACACTCTCAATATCGCCATCTACTTTCCACTTTTGTACATAAGTCAAAACTTTACATCACCTTTGCTGCCACTTTTCCATTTGCTCTCTCATTATTACATGGTCCTCATTCAAATTTATTTATGGCAAGATTGATATTTACTTTACATTTGCATTATTAAGCTTCTAATGAAATAGCAGCACAGCCAACATTTGTTTTTGTTTTTTGTGAAACTAAAGACTTCACATTTAATGAATCATCCTCTGTAACTTCCACCATCTTCAGCCCAGAGCTACTTCCCTTTTCAGTTTTCTAAAAAGACCATCCCTCGGTGGCATTTGGTTCACACTTCCACCTTCACCAACTACTTCTTCTCACACAATCTGATGTGCAGAGATCCAGCACTTGCTCTTTTACTTCTTCCCTTTTCATCATCCAGGGACCTGCAATATCCCTGAATGAAACAATGTTTAGTTGCTCCTCTTTATGTTTGGCAGATTGTGCTCATTCACTCCACACTGGAGAAATCAAATGGAGAATGGATTACCATTTTGAAGAACACCTCCTACAGTCCACTAGAGTGAATCAAGTTTCCAGTTGCCTCTCACTTTAATTCTCCTATTTGGACTTTGACTCATACAAATAACTTCTTCCACCAAGGTCTCATTATTAGGGCGGATAAGCACATGGATTTCCTGCAGATAACAAATAAAAAGATGGCAGGTAATCACACAAGGGCTGCACAACAAGTTGGAATACGGGCAGATCAGGCCCTAGTTCTGCTAGCACACTTACTCACTTTCATGTTGCCAACCCCAATTGCACCCACATACCCCAGTCAGACTCCAGACCCCAGCTTAATCCACAAACAACCTATGTTTCCAAGTGCTTCCCCTGCCCCCTCCTCCAATCAGTTTTCTCAATATGATCTCCTCTCAACAGGCACCACCAGGACTTATGTTAGTCATTCTCACCCTATCATAAACTTTGCCCTTTGTTTTTATACCCTACAACTTTGCAACTTAAAATGTTTCATTTTAGTTTGCCCAGTCATTGTGTGACCAAATGTTTCTTTCCACAAAGTCTGCTCACAAAATGAGTGTTTCTGGCAATTTCTGTTGGTATGTTCAGCAAGTAGGGTATATTGATTTTTTGAGAAAATATGTAACAAGGCATGCGCAGATGTCACCAAGAGAAGAGTTGGTAGGAAAGAGTTAGTGATTTAAATTGGCATGCAAATTATTGAATAAACCACACATTTCTAATTGGATTGGAGGGGTCAATTCATCTTTGTATGTGTCCACACAAAGTCATCCGCAGTATTGAAAGTGATTCAGAGAAACTGTCAGATAAAATATTAAACAAACTTTGAATTTAATTTAAAATGAATGCTGTTGCAGCCTATATTGCAATTCAGCAGAACAGGAACTGCGGATTAAAAGAATTAAAAATGGTGACAACTACCTAACCTCAGTTAAATGGAGCTGGGCAGTTCCTTGGCGAAAGAAAAGGAAAGGGGTGAAATTTTTCTTTTGACAAAGAGGGGATTTCAACAGTGGTACTGATGGCTAATCAATATTAAGGAATGAGTGGGACAGTACAAGTTGTGAAAGAGTTTTATTGTTTAGTTTTAACGATTTGTTTATTATTGTCATGTGTACAAGATACAGTGAAAAGCATTTTGTTGCCTGCTATACAGTCAAAGAAAAAACTATACATGATAACAATCGACAGTGTGCAGATAAAGGATAAAGGGGAGAACATATCGTGCAAGATAAAGTCCAATTAAAGATAGTTCAAAGTTCTCCAATAAAGTAGATAGGAGGTCAGGACCGCACTCTAGCAGGTGAGAGGATGATTCAATTGACTGATAACAACTGGGAAGAAACGATCCCTAAATCTGGAGGTGTGCGTTTAAACATTTCTGCACCTCTTACCTGATTGTAGAGGTACCTCTTGCCTCTGAACCTCTTGCCTGATGGGAGAGGGAAGAAGAGGGAGTGACCCGGGAGAGACTGATCCTTGATTATGCTTGTGGCCTTGCCGAGGCAGTGTGAAGAGTGGAAAGTGTATAGGAAACGCTGCCTGCAGGTTGGAGCCTGTTCTCGGCCTGGCCCAGAGGTCCAGTCATGGGGTTGGCAGCTTTGGTGGGGAGGCAATAATAGAGTTGGTTGGAAGCTCTGGGCAGTCGGTGGGGCTGCAGGTCCAGTCAATTGTGGAAGGCATCATTGGTCTGGTGTACACAGGTCCAGGAGTCGTGTCGTTCTGCCAGGTCATTTGGCCCCAGTCGTCACAGAATCGCCAGATCTGGGAGAAGATTAGAAAGAGCATAGTTGTTGTTGTTGTGAAATACTGTTGTTGAAAAAAAGTTTTTTTAAAGTGGAGACATTGTAATATGTGATAGCAGTTCCTCTTCTGGGACCAGCACGCAAAGAGTCGCTTGGATCCAGCACCATCTTGACATGATTACTTATTCTTTCAGATTTGGGCAAACACGGGCAAGTAAGTCTAGTATGGATGGGGTATCTGGGTTGGCATGGGCATTGTTGGACCAAAGGGTCTGTTTCAATGCTATATTACCCTATGACTCGATGTGAAGGTTCTGCTTTTTCTCCACTTCCTGCTGCAATGCATAGGATATCCATACCAGCAGTCAGTCGGACAAACCAAACAGCACATAAATGAACATGCCAGGGGCATAGACACTCAGAGAGTCATAGAGCATGGAAACAGGCTCTTCGGCTCATGCTCACCAATCTGCCCCATCAACACTAGTCCCATTTGACCTCATTTGGCCCATTTCCCTTTAAACCTTTCCGGTCCATGTACCTATCCAAATATTGTTAAATACTGTTATAGTACCTCCTCTGGCAACTTGTTCCAAATTCCCATGTTTCATGGAATAAAAACGTTGCCCCCTCAGATTCTTGTTACCTTAAACCTATGACCTTTGGTTCTTGATTTGCTTACTCTGGGGAAAAGACTCCTTTCATCTACTCTATCTATTCTCCTTGTGATCTTATGCACCTCTTATGCACCTCATAAGATAGAAACATAGATAATAGGTGCAGGTGGAGTTACCCGCCTGATCACCCACCATCCTCCTACGCTCCAAGGAATAAAGCCCTAGCAAGCCCAACCTCTCTATAGCTCAGCCCCTCAAGCCCTGGCAACATCCTCGTAAACCTTCTCTGCAACCTTTAACAAGGTGACCTAAACTGAACACAATACCCTGACTAATGAAAGCCAATGTGCCAAAAGCTTGTTGACTGACTTATCTACGTACATCTGAGGCCACTTATCTACGTACGTCTGAGACAACACGTATGTCCCTGAACTCCTACATTTCTCTGCTCTACAACACTCTCCAGAGGCCCATCATTCACTGTGAAGATCCTGACCTATTTTGATTTCACAAAATGCACCATCTCATACTTACCTGCATTTAACTCCACTGACCATTACTCAGCCCACTTACCCAACTGATTAATATCCTTACATAATCTTTGTGAGCTATCTACAATACCACCCACTGTTGTTTCATCTGCAAACTTTCTAATCCTTCCTTGTACATTCTCATCCAAATCATTGACGTAAACCACAAACAGCAATGGGCCCAGCACCGAACCCTGAGGCACACTATTAGTCACAGGCCTCCACTCTGAAAAACACTCTTCAACCAGCACCCTCTGCTTCCTTCCATGAAGCCAATTTTCTATCCAGTTGGCTAGCTCTTCTTAGATCCCATGCAATCTAACCTTTCCAAAGCAGCCCCATATGGAACCTTATGCAGACGAGGTTTATCAGAATGTTGTCTGGAGTAGAGGGTTTCAGCTACAGGGAGAGGTTGTATAAACTTTGATTTGTTTTCTCTGGATCATCAGAGATGGAGGGGAGACTTGATAGAAGGGTATAAACTTATTAGAGGCATAGATATGGTAGACAGTCTGAACCTTTATCCCAGGGTGGATATGTCCAACACTAGAGGGCATAGGTACAAGGTGAGAGGAGTAAAGTTTAATGGAGGTGTGCGGGTAAAGTTTTTTTACCCAGGGGGGTTGTGGGCGCCTGGAATGCATTGCAAGGGGTGGTGGTGGAGACAGATACAATAGTGTCATTTAAGAGTATTTTAGATCGGCGCATGGAAGAGCAGGGAATAAAGGGATATGGATCATGTGTAGGCAGATGAGATCAGTTTAACTTGGCATCAAGTTCGGCACAAACATTGTTGGCTGAAGGGCTCATTCCTCTGCTGTACTGTTCTATGGGGCCTGTCCCACTTGGGCGTTATTTGCGCGTCATTTGCGAGTCATTTGCGCAACACCAGTTACGCATTATGATGCACATTACGTGCACATGGCGCGAGGTGAGGCGTGGTGGCATAGGCGGTGAGGCGCAGTAGCGCACGGTGCCCTAGAATTTTGGGATTCTCAAAATCCTCGTGCGCCACCTGCAAATGACGCCCAAGTGGGACAGGCCCTTAGGTCATCAAATGTCTTGCTGAAATCCATATAGACGTCCACAGCTCTACCTTCATCAACCTTTATAGTTACATCTTCAAAACACTCAATGAGATATGTGAGACATGATCTTCCATGAACAAACCCATGCTGTCAATTCATAATCAGCCTCTGTCTATCGAAATGCACATATATCTTATACCTCAGAAAACTCTTCAGTAACCTGCCTACCACTGACGTTAGGCTCACTTGTCCATAGTTCCCAGGGATTTTCATGCAGCCCTTTCTGAAACATAGGCAGAACATTAGTCACCCTCCAGTCTTCTGGCACCTCACCCGTATCTAATGATGAATCATATATCTCAGCCAGTGTGCCAGCAATTTGTTCTCTAGCTTCCCACAGTGTCCTTGGATATATCTGATCAGGGTCGGGAGATTAGTCTGACTTTGTACGCCTTAGGACATTCACACCTCTTCGACAGTAATACTGAATGTCCTCAAGACACTTTCACTGACTGTCCCAAGTCTGCCAGACTTCTTATCTTTCTCCATGGTAAAAAAAAGAAGAGAAATACGCATTGAGGGCCTTGCGGATCTCCTGCAGCTCCACACAGATGACAGGTTTCTGAGGGGCCGTATTGTCTCTCAAGGCACCCTCTTTCCCTTAATGTACTTATAAAACCTCTTAATTTTTCCATAATATTATTTGTCGGAGTTATCTCCGACCCCATTTTTGCCCCCTGGATTTCATTCTTAAATATGCTCCTCAGTACCGGAAACTCATCCAGGGATACAATTGAACCCAGCTGCCTTTTCCTGTCCCTGCATCCTTCTTTATCAAGGCTTCAAGATTCGTTTATTATCACAATAATAACTCCCACGATGGAGTTCCCATTCGATCTCCAGCAAAGGCCGCCAACTCCATGATGTTAGGCCGCAGTGCGGACGGAGATACGATACGGAAACAATCCCATCTATGTCGAGGTAAGAGATTAAAAAAAGTTTCCCCCGACTCCCCCCCCCCCCCCCCCCCACCCCTCGCATAAAACAAGCTAAAGAACACTAAAAAACAAACATTTAGCACATACAAAACATACACAAAGAAAGAAAGGACAGACAAACTGTTGGTGAGGCAGCCAATGCTGGCACCACCTGGTGGCTTCCTGACCAGAGCCTCAATTTCTCTCATCATCTAAGCTTCCATACACCCACCTGCCTTGCTCTTCACTCTGCCACTAAGTTCTCGACTTTCTGATCCGGAAACCACAATCAGTGAGAATACGTGACAACATAATGCTCAACACCTGTGCCCTGTAAGGATGTGCTCTCATACTCCATACACACTCTTGACCTTACTACCAAATTCAGCTCCAACTCCATGCGTGAGTCTGCAGGTGACACCACTGTGATGAGGTGGAACAAGAACAATGAAGAGATAGAGTACAAGAAGAGGATAAAAACCTTAGTAGCATGGTGTCAGGACAACAATCGCTCCCTCAACGTCAGTAAGATGAAAGAACTAGTTATCGACTTCAGGAAGCGTGGCGGAGTACATGCCCCAATCAGCATTAATGGTGCCAAAGTGGAAATGGTTGAGAGCTTCAAGTTCCTTGGCACAAATATTACCAACAATCTGTTGGGACCAACTACTTTGAAGCAACAGCCAAGGAGGCACGCCAACGTCTCTACTTCCACAAGAGCCGGAGGAAATTCAGCATGCACCCAGTGACTCTCACAAATTTCTACAGATACACCATTGAAGGCATACTTTTGCGTTGCATCACAGCTTGGTTTGGGAACAGCTCTGCCACAGACCATAAGAAATTGCAGAGAGTTGTGGATGCAGCCGAGTCCTTCACACAGACCAGACTTCCATCCCAACCCTAACACAACTGCACGACACACTGCCTCAGGAAAGCAGCCATCATAATCCAAGACCTTTCCCACACTTCTCACCCACATTCCTTCTTCTCCCTGCTCCCACCGGGCGGAAGATGCAGAAGCTTGTAAACATGTACCACCTGACTGAGGAACAATTTCTTCCCTTTAGTTTAGTTTTGTTTAGAGATACACTGCGGAAACAGGCCCTTCAGCCCACCTAGTCCACACTGACCAGCGTTCCCCGCACATTAACACTATCCTACACAAACTAGGGGCAATTTACACTTACACTCAGCCAATTAACCTACAAAGCTGTACGCCTTTGGCGTGTGGGAGGAAACCGAAGATCTAAGAGAAAACCCATGCGTTCACGGGGAGAACGTACAAACTCCATACAGACAGCACCTGTAGTCGGAATTGAACCCGGGTCTCCGGCGCTGCAAGCGCTGTAAGGCAGCAGCTCTACCGCTGTGCCACCATTGCCACCCCATGGTTAGTGGCTTCTGGGTTCTGTCTTCCATACAGTAGAGTACAGCTTGATTGTCCAGCCAACCACATTGTGGACATTGTCTCTGGAATAATATTTACAATGCAGAGAACTATATTCTGCACTCTGTATCTTTCCTTCACTCTCCCTAATGTACGTGAGTTTGGCTTGATTGTATTTCTGTATATTATTATACAATTTGATTGGATAGCACATAAAACATGTTCTTAAAGCTTTTCATTGTACCTCAGTACATGACAATAATAAAGCTAAGCCTAAACCTAATTCCAGGCAATTAACTTCTTCTTCTTCTTCTTCCAAATATCATGTCTTCCAATATTATCAGAAATAAGAGATCAAATTCTGTTTTATTTATTCATTTTTACAATGACCTGCCAAAATGGATTTATTTTATTTTATTTTATTTCTTATTCAAATGGTTTCTTGGGGTGTACAAAGAATTTGCTTTGGTCATACACAACAATTCAAGATGGGACCAAACTTAACGAAGCAATGCACATATTTTGGAATATTTGTCTTCAGATTGGTAGATACAACATCCAATCATTGCTGTAATCTACAAGCAAGAAATATTTTCCTTTGTCATTATCTTTGTCGTTATTCACTTGCTACCAAATTCATTTAATATTGGGAATTGGAAGCATCAATGTGTGGATAATACCAAATGACTGTAATTAAAGCAGAGGGGAAGTCTGTGCTAAAAGTCCGTGAGGTATTTATAAAGTGACTGATAAGTATACAAATTATTTGTAATATTATTACAATGCGAGGTAAAGGTCTGATGTTTTGGTCAATGGTATGTAATCACTGCTGTCCTTGTAGAATCATTACCGCAGCATGAGTCTTCCCTTTGTTGAGGTGATTTCTAATTAGGTCAATGTGGTATTCAGTAATAGTTTAACATTTTAAACATTTTGCAATAAGTGAAGACTAGATAAGTGAAGATAAAGAAGACAACGAAGTATCATAACAGGGCGGCACGGTGGCACAGTGGTAGAGTTGCTGCCTCAAAGCGCTAAAGACCCAGGTTCAATTCTGGTGCTGTCTTTACGGAGTTTGTACGTTCTCCCACGTGGGTTTTGTCTGGGTGCTCCGGTTTCTTCTCACGTCCCAAAGACGTACAGGTTTGTAGCTTAATTGGCTTCTGTAAAGTGTGGCCATTGTGTAGGATAGAACCAGTGTATGGATGACCGTTGGTCAACACACAGTTGGTGGACTAAAAGGTATTTTTCCAAACTGTATCCCTAAATTCAACTAAACTAAATTAAAACTAAAATAAAAAGTAAAATAGTAAGATTAAACGAGAACTTACCAGTTCGAAGTTTGATCGTTATTTTATGAGGAGTTACGATGAGGGATTACGTGAAGAACCCGCCTCACGCTGGAAAACGGCATACTTCAAAGCAGCGGCATTTAAAAACACAGAACACCAAATAGCCGAAGTAACATAGTAAGGCTCATACAAAAAGACTTAGAACTACCAGATTGATCATATTATTTTATGAGGGTTGGAGTGGAGGGCACGTAATCCCCTCATTGTAACTCCTCATAAAATAACGATCAAACTTCGAACTGGTAAGTTCTCGTTTAATCTTACTATTTTACTTCGGAGTCACGTGAGTGACTACGTGAAGATTTTAAGCTTTCTGTGTTTTTTATGTCGTAGTATTTAATTAGTACGACAGTCCGGCTAAGTAAATACATACATGAGAAAACCAGACTAATATTAGTTCTTTCCATAATTAACTTTTTAATGGTTTTAAAGAACATATAATAACCCTCTTATATCCGAGGGAATGATTACAAGTGATAAAAGATATAAGTGACTACATAACTTGGTTATAGTAATCAATAGTATACAAAAGAGGTAATTATATTGATCCCAACACCGCGTGGCCAAAACTTGTCATAGTGTGAACAGGTTTATTGTAGAACTTTGAAAAAGTTTCTTCTTTACTCCACCCTGCGATTTTTAAAATATGCTCGAGTGGTACGTCCCGCACCTTCGCCGCGGACGTAGCTGCAGCCCTGGTGGAGTGAGATTTGAACACATCAGTGTCTACTCCTGCTAAAAGCAACACCTGTTTCAACCATTTTGAGATAGTTTGAACTGAAGCTTTTGTGTGTGGCTTTTTATGCGTAATCATCAACGTTTTTTCATTTCCTCGAAAGAGTTTCAGTAACTTTAACATATTGATTCAAATGTTTAACCACACACAAAGTAGGATCAAATAGGATAAGCTTGAAAGGTTCCCTAAGCTCCAGATCTCCCTGGTCTGCTTTGTTTGATCAGATCGTAAACATAGAACACAATGTTATCTGTAGTCACATGCATACAGTCTAAACGCAACATTTGTAAAGTTTGCACTCTTTGAGCTGAAACCAATGATATTAACATTATTAATTTGAATGTTAATCTTTTCCAATGACAATCCTTCAATTGGAGTCCACTGTCTAAGTAAGGTAAGTACAATGCTCACATCCCAAATCTCTGTGTATCTAGGTTTGGGTGGATTAATGTTAAAGATTCCTTTCATGAATCTAGATATTAGTGGATGTGATCCAATTGATTTCTGGTCAGTCATAAGTCCTAAATAAGATGATAAGGGCACTGCGTGCAGTGTTAGTAGCACTGTAACTTAAATGTTGCTCAAAATGCAATTTAGCAAGGAGCTCCAATACCTTTTCCATGCAATATCACAGTATCACAATATCAAACATTGCAATATTCCACCGTATCATAAGAAATATTTTGACTGTGTGCAAAATTCTTCCCATTTCTTAACATGTGTCATATATTGTTTTTGTGTGTTATCTCGCCATGATGCGACTATATAACCTCCATAGTTTTTGTCCGACAATCCCAGCTCCTGTAGTGGTCTGGTCAAAACCTGCATATTAATAAATTCATATATGCATATAATGCATAAATTTCTTTGGTTACTGGATTAATCAAAATATCACTACAGTTAGGAATTGACATATATGTTCTTTAATCATATTCAGCATTAATGGGAACCAAGGTTGTGTTGGCCAATTTGGAACTACCAACAATCCTGTGGCAGAATCTTGTTCTATTTCCTTCAGACATTGCTGAACCAAAGCAAAAGGTGGAAAAGCATAAAAGAACATATTCCCCAGTTTCAATGAAAAAGCATCTACTGCTACTGCATCTGGATCGTGTTCCCAAGACACATATTTAGGCAATTGATGATTAAGCCTTGATGCAAACAAATCAATTTCTGGTAAACCAAATTGAGTTACAATTCTTAAATATTGCTGGATTAAGCATCCATTCTGTGTTATCTTTAAATATCCTTGATCTTTTATCTGCCACCACATTGTCTTTACCTGGAATGTAGTTTGCTGAAATCCAAATTTGGCGATCAATACACCATTGCCATATTCATTGACCAGACAATCACATGATACTGATATGACTCCCCCATGTGATTAATATATGCAACAGCCGTTTTATTGTCTAACTGTATTAATACATGTAGACCCTTTTTTTGAACAACAATATGCTTTTAGACCATAGAAAGCACCCAATAACTCTAAATAGTTAATACCATAAGTTTGAAGAAACGTTTCTTCTTGGACTTTTCCATCTACCTCCACAACTGGAGGATGAATCTGTTACCCTCCCCCCCCATCCATCCGAGAGCATTAGCATCTATTTATAAACAATTTCAGAATGTTTTTTTTTAGCAGCTTGTGGGATATTTTTAACCCACCATGGTAATTCCAACAAAACTTCTTTTGTTAATTGCATAGGCCTATCAAAGTGGCCTGCCCTCTCTTTGAGAGCTCTTATTTTGTCCCTTTGAAGATTTTGATTAATGTAATGGACCAAATTCTACTGCAGGAAATGCTGCTACTAGTTTACCAATAGTTTTCGCTACTTTTCGGATGGAAGGATAAGTTTGTGAATGAGATTATTACAAGTCACCAAAAATCATCAACTTTATCTTTGTTGGTAAAGTATTAACATAGTTTCTGAGTTAATTACAAACTCCAAATAGTTAATTGATTGTGCTGGCTGCAGCTGGAATTTAATTGGATTAATCAAGAACCCTAGCTTTAACAAAGCTTTTGTACTGAAACTAATTCTCAGCTGACTCTTGATTGCCATAATGATTAGAATGTCATCGAGATAAGCCATAACGATGTGTTTTTGTACTCTTAATTGGGCTAAAAACTGGTTTCAACAGTTTAGTAAAGAGCCTGGAAGCTGAACTCAATCCATTTGGCAAAGCTTTAAACTGCCATAATTGTCCCAGCCAATTAAATTTTAAGTACCTCCAGAAACTGATGTATTGGTACAGAATAATAGGCATTTTTCAAATCAATCGTAGCCATATAACATCCTGCTGATATTAATAATCTTGCAGTATTAAATGTTTCCATTAAAAAAATTTGTATTTCTACCACTTATTTAGATCTGTAAGGTCCAGAATAATTCTGCAATCACCATCTTTTTATGTCTTTTGAAATATCTTAGACACAATTGATGCTCGTGTTCATAAGTTTTTTCAATAACCCCTTTTCAGATAATTTGTCAATTTCCACATTAAATCTCTGCTTTTCCAATTGCAGTAAAACACGAAAAGCATAGGCAGGTTATATCTGTACTGGAGGATTAACCCCTTCTTTAAATGTAATAGTGGCTCCTGAAACTGCTTGTAAAAATAACCGATCAGAAATAATAGTAAGCCAGTCTTTATAAAACTTTTGTAATCTCCCTCCAAACTGGAGATTAATCCGCAGTTTCTTTAAAGATAGAACAAGTCTTTAATACCTCGCCATATGAGCGTGGTGGTCTCCTTTTCCCCGAATACGGGTAAGTATTGGGCTGTGCAGTACAATAATATTTCCTTGACATATTTCTGCCTTTATTTCCAAAATCAAATCCCCTTCTGGGCGAAAAAAAAATACCTTTTTGTCCTAAGACGAAGGTTTCATGCAGTTTAAAATTTTTAGCTTCTTCATCCAATTTTTAATAATTTAGGCAGATTTACTCCAAACAGATAACCAGGAGCTTGAACACCACTTGCTTGAACCACACAAGCTTGCAAACCTTGGGTGAAATATGGGCCGAATAGCCATTTTCCTCATACAATAATTTCATAGAAAGAATTTTGCACAATAGGCCTCTTTTTTTAACTTATCCATCTCCCCAAAAGCCATAATGGCAGCAGAATAATTTGTGAGGATTTTTGAACCTCACTTCTTGAGCTCTCATATTTGGGGTCATGGTTGCCCATATCAACGGATAAACCGTAGGCACTTTCAATGAGGCACCAATTTCCTGTGCGTTTATAATTCTGATGTTTCAATCATCACAGAATCATGAAGTTGGTGAGATACCATATATTAATGTTGGCAGCTAGGTTTTCTTCCATAGCCTCACCACTTCCTTCATATATAGCAAATTTATTTTGCTATCTCAGGCACATTTGGCCTTTCTTTTTTATTTTGTGGTGTGTTTTCAAATGCAAAATCACCATCAGCAGGGTCTGCCTTCTGCAGCCCTAAATCAATTGGGATTTCATCCCATGAGACTTCCTTCGGCCCAAATCCTGGGTCCGGAGTTCCAACTCCCAATTAGGCCCACAGCCATATCAGAATAATTAAAACCCCTCAGGGCTTTTTTGGAACCTTCTGGGTACTGTGACCCTAGTCTCATAATTTTTTGGAGAACTTTCTCCATATGCTCCATTATTAGTTCCATATAGTTTTAATTATCTGCAGGACTTTCAGTATCAGAGTCATCATGAACCACGGGCCTCTCAGATTTCTTTTACATTTTTAGGAGCATCTCTCTCCGTGGTTATAACTTCTGGAGAATCTAGAACTCCTAACGGGTATATCAGCGGCCACCGGTATCGGAACCGGATCCGCACTAGCTGTTTTCCCGTATTTTTATTTTCACCCGGGAAGCTCTTTTTGCCCGCGAATTTTCTTTGCCGATTTCTCCATTTCTTTCATTTAATCTGTGCGAAACAGCACTTTAACGTGACTCTGACTTTTTATTTTACTTTATTTTTACTGCTGGACCACCCAGCGTACGCTTAAAAAACATCCTGACTTTGCTGCACTTACCTGCGGGGCCGTTCCGACCGCTGCGAGGAGCTGCTCCTTACTGCAGCTCCTCCTTCCGCCGTCAGCGTCGACGTAATGCCGTTTGCCAGCGTGAGGCGGGGTTCTTCACGTAGTCACTCACGTGACTCCGAAGTAAAATTATTATTTATGATGCTCAAGACTATTGAATTTAAAAATGCTATTATGAGAGGATAATCCATAAATGTAACTTTCTCTCAGGTCAGGGACATAGTTCACCACCGAATATGTCAGTACACCATTTGAAATTGGCACAGAAGCATAGCTGGTAGAGCTGCTGCATCACAGCATCAGAGACCCAGATTCATTGTTTGGGTGCTGTCTGTGTGGAGCTTGCACATTCTCTCTGTGATCATGTGGGCTTCCTCTGGGTGCTCCCCCATCGCAAAAGACGTGTAGAGGTTTCGGTCACTTAACCGCTGTAAATTGCTCCTAATGTGTTGGGAAGGGATGTGAAGGTGAGATAACGTAGAAGTAGTGTGAATGTGTGATCGATGGTCAGCATGGACTCCAACGGGCCTGTTTCCATGCTGTATCTCTAAAACAAAACTCGATTGTTTTTAACAAATTGAGTTGTTTCTACGGCAAGAATATTGCATGAAATGTTGGTTTGCGTGAAATGGTGGATTATCGATTGCACCTTCCAAGGCTGCGACAGCACACCCTGTTGTTGGCCAGAGTAATACTAACTTCGTCTTCTGGATGACCAAATTAACAGTGTACCTCCGGGCATCCAATGTGGAATTGATGAGAAGAGTTGACAATTTCACCATCAATGGAATTGCAAAGTCAGGATTCATAAACTTCTTATTTCTTTGGAAGATACATATTTGTATTTCAAACTTGGGGAGAAGATGAGAAGAAATTGGGGATTCACTAATGCATATCACTTATGTTAACAACAGAGTTTAAGAAGGCCACTAAAATGGAATTGAAAAGGAAAGGCATTAAAAATAGCTATTATAGAACCCAGTTTGACCACACTGGAGTTTGCTGTGAGCAGTTCTGGATTCCAAATTATAAAAATGATATTAAGACATCTGAGAAGGTACAAATGCTGTACTCTAGTTTAAAGAGAACTGTGTGCGATGTGTTTATATTTATCAGTACAAGAAGGTTTCCTTAAATGGTATGTAAATAGTCTGACTCGAGGAGGGAACATACTGGGCCTTGTATTGGGAAATGACCCTGACCATGTGACTGGTGTTGTGGTGGAAGAAGAATTGGGGGAGAGGAGAGAAAGGTGGGGGGTCAGAGTGAGGGGGAGGGGAGAGAGAGAGGGAGGAGAGAGGGGGGAGAGGGGTTGAGAGAGCAGGGGGAGAGAGGGGGGAGAGAGAGGGGGGAGAGAGAGGACGGGGCAGAGAGAAGGGGGAAGAGAGTGAGGGGCGAGGGGGGGAGAGAGGGGGAAAGGGAGGAGGGGGCAGAGAGAAGGGAGGAGAGAGGGGGGAGGGAGTAGGGGGCAGAGAGGGGAAAAGAGAGGAGGGGGCAGAGAGGGGGATAGAGTGGGAGGGAGTGGGGGGAGAGAGGAGGGGGAGAGGAGGGGGGAGGGAGGGGGGTGGGAGGGGGGAGGGAGGGGGGTGGGAGGGGGGAGAGAGGGGGGGGGAGAGAGAGAGAGAGTTAAATCACGTGGCACAGATACATTTAAAATAAGCTGGACAAGCACCCAAGGCAAAAAGGGATGGAAGAATTGGTGATAGACTCAGATAAAGAGGGGCAAGGGACATACATGATCACCATGCATGCTGAAACGGGTCTGTTTGGTCAAATAGCCTAATTTTGCACTTCAAAACAATTCTTTGAAGCGGAAGCATCAGGTAATCACCAGAGTGAATGTATGGATTTCCTGATGCTAATTATGTATATTTAGACATTTAACTGAAGCAAAATCTTCTATGTTTTACATTCAAGTAATGATTAGGTCAAAAGAGGCACTGATCAGTAGGAAACTAAATGCCTTGTACTTAAATTAGGCCAATTAGGTGGCTATGAAGAGGGAAATAACAATTGTAGTTTTGGGAAATTTGGTTCAAATGTTTTTAAATAGATACAATATGGCGAATGGTTAAAGAAATATTTAGAAAATTCTCAATGAGAAATTAAAACTGCACGTGACAAGTGGTCCATTCATGACTAGGAGAATAATTATAGTATTAAACCATAAAGAATTGTAATGTTGGCGAATACAGCAAAGAACATGAGAGTTGTGAATTTCAGGTAGCAGCAAAGAACAATCAAGAAATTGTTAAAAAGCAGAGGAGATTGATGGGAATAATATAAATCAACCTCATAGGAAATTCTGAAACGATGTTATAAGAAAAAGCGAGAAGCTAAAGTAAGCACAGACTCCATAGAGATAGTGGCAGAAGCCATTTTATTGTTGAATAATGAACGAGGAATTATACTATTTTTCTATATTCTTCACTGGAAAATATGATTATTGCAGCAGTAAAATGCTTAAAGCACATCACAAAAGTAGTAGGGAGATTATGAAACTGATTCCCTGGACACAACTGAAGTTGTGTTAAGTTTTGAAATTACCTATAAGCCTTGCTAGATGGATGTTAGCTGCAACCTTATTGAACAGATAGAGATTTTACGATATACACAATAACAGAAATCCAGAAAATGGATTACTAGAGGGGATTTCTAATTTGAGGAAGGACATCCTTGCTATTGAGGGAGTGCAGCGTAGGTTCACGAGGTTAATCCCCGGGGTGGTGGGACTGTCATATGAGGAAAGATTGGAAAGACTGGGCTTGTATTCACTGACTCTAGATGGATGAGGGAATCTTATGGAAACAGATATAAAATTTTAAAAGGACTGGACAAGCTAGATGCAGGAAAAATGTTACCAATGTTGGGGAGTCCACAACCAGGGGCCACAGTCTAAAAATAAAGGGGAGGCCATTTAATACTAAGACAAGAAAACACTTTTTCACCCAGAGAGTTGTGAATTTGTGGAATTCTCTGCCACAGAAGGCAGTAGAGGCCAATTGACTGGATGAATTTAAAAGAGAGTTAGATAGAGCTCTAGGGGCAACTGGAATCAAGGGATATGGGGAGAAGGCAGGCACGGGTTACTGATTGTGGATGATCAGCCATGATCACAATGAATGGCAGGTGCTTGCTCGAAGGGCCAAATGGCCTCCTCCTACACTTATTTTCTATGTTTCTATGTTTCTATTGCTAAAAGGCCAGGAACTATTCTCACCTTGTTGCGTCGTCTTTAACCCAACCGGACCCTGTGAGAGCATTTGGTTGATATGAAGCCAACAGGTTCTACCATGTCTGATCTTTTACTGCAGAAGATTCAATATCTTACAGTAATTATTCCTGAACAAAGTGACATTACAAGATGAGTTCTATCAAACAATTTTAGTTCCACTTCATTTTATTATCTCAGACCAAATGTACTGCAGACCTTTCAAATAAGCTGCAATTCAATTGTGCTTCTTCCAATCTTATGTCGTATATTCGGTGTTCACAAAGTGGCCTCCTCGACACTGGAGAAACCAATCGCAGATTGTGCGGTTGTTTTGTGGAGCACCTGAGGTGAGTCTGTATGTGTGATCCTGAGCTTCTGTTTGCCTGCCTTTTCAATTCACCATCGCACCCCTATTCTGACCTCTCTATCTGTGACTTCTTGCATTGTTACAACGTGGCTTCACATTAGCTCGAGGGACAATATCTAATTTTTCATCTGGCCGCGCTGCAGCCAATAGAACTCAATACCTACTTCTCTAATTTTAGATTCTTTCTTTTTCTTTCTGTTATTGTCAGAACTGGCCCTAGAACATAAAACAATACATCACAGGAACAGGCCATCTGGCCCATTATGTCTGCGCCAAACACGATGTCGATTTAAACTAATTCCATCTGCCAGCACATGATCTATATTCCTCTATTCCCTACATGTTCATGGGTCTATCTAAATGCCTTATACTGTAAACGCCTCTAAATGTAGATATATCATATCATATCTGCTTCTACCACCACCCCTGGCAGCACATTCCAGGCAACCACCACTCTCTGCTGGAACCCTGTCTCACAAATCTTCCTTAAACTTCCCCCTCTCAACTTAAACCTTTGACCTCTAGTATTTGACTTTTCCAAGCTATGAAAAAGTCTCTGACTATCCACCTTAAAACGTCTTTCATAATTTTATCTACTTCTAACAGGTCGCACCTCAGACGCTTAAGAATAGTTACCACCCACAGATTCCAACTAATGACCAGTTTCCATTAGAGAGTCTCAGCCTTGGCCCCCAGCATTCAAATCCTTATTAACTTGTGATTCACCATTATACAAAGGGTTATGAAGATAGTGAATGGCAGGGCTCTGGGGAGTGTGTAGAGCAGAGGGATCTAGGAGTGCAGGTACAGAGTTCCTTGAAAGTAGCGTCACAGAAAGATAGGTTGGTCAAAAAGACTTTCAGATTGGCCTTCATCAGTCAAAGTATTGAGTACAGAAGTTGGGAGGTTACATTACAGTTGGACAAGACATCAGTGAGGCCCCATTTGGAGTATTGTGTTCAGTTTTGCTCACCCTGTTATAGGAAAGATGTTGAGCTGGAAAGGGTATAGTGAAGATTTCTGAGGGTGTTGCCAGGATTCAAGGGCCTGAGCTATAAAGAGAGTTTAAACAGGCTCGGTGTGCAAGGAGATGAAGGGTGATATTGTAGAGGTGAATAAGATCATGAGGGGATTAGATAGGGCAAATACACAGAGTCTTTTACCCAGAGCAGGAGAATCAAGAATCAGAGGACATAGGTTTAAGGTGAGGTGGGGAAGATTTAATAGGAACCTGAGGGGCAACATTTTTGCACAAAGGGTGGTGGTTGTTTGCAATGAACTGTCAGAGGCGGTAGTTAAGACATGTACTATCACAATGTTTAAAATACATTTGGACAGGTACATGGAAAGGAAAGATTTAGAAGGATATGGGCCAAGCACAGGCAGGTGGGCCTAGTGTAGATGGGGCATGTTGGTTTGTGTGGGATAGTTGGTCTGGAGGAACGGTACCCACACTCTGACTCTATAACATTTAGCACTATGACTGCAAGAGTAGGATAGATGTTGGATATTTTGCCACGCTTATGGAAGCTGGAGGATTGGATCACTGAGATACAGTACAATATCATATATGCAGCACACTTTTTGTGAAAATGTTGCCCCTCAAATTCCTATTAAATCTTGTCCCTCTCACCTATGTCCTCTGGTTCTTGACTCCCCTACTTTGGGTAAAAGGCTGAAAGGCTGTGTGTTTACCCTATCTATTCCCCTCATTATCTTATACACCTCTACATGATCATCTCTCATCCCTCTGCACTCGAAGGAATAAAGTCCTAGCCTGCTCAACCGCTCCCTGTAGCTCAGGCCCTCGACTCCTGGCAACATCTTGGTAAATCTTCTCAGCATCATTTCCAACTTAAAAACATCTTTCCGAAAACAGGGCGACCAAATCTGAGCACGATACTGTAAATGTGTAAAAGATCTAAACTTCTATGCAATAATGAACCGAATGCCTTCTCGGCCACCCTATCTACCTGTCACACCACTTTCAATGAACTATGTACATGCACTTCTACATTCCTCTGATCTACAATACTCTCCAGAACCTTGCCATTCGCTGTGAAGGTCCTGCCCTGGATTGACTTCCCATAATGCACCACCTCACACTTATCTGCGTTAAATTCCATTATTAATTCCTCAGCCCACCTGCCCAACTAAGCAAGATCCTGCTGCAATTTTTTGTAACCATCTTCGCTATCTCCGATGCCACACACTTTCATGTCATCTGCAAGCTTACAAATCATGCCTGGTACATTCTCATCCAATTGATATAAACCACAAACAGCAAAGGGCCAGTCCTGATCCCTGAGGCACAGCACTAGTCACAGGCTTCCAGTCCACATTGCGTGTAGTTCTGGTCACCCCACTACAGGAAAGATGTGGAGACAATGGATAGGGTATACAAAACGTTTACCATAGTAATGCCTGGAATAGGGGGTTTTATCTACAGGGAGAGATTGGTTGGATGGACTTGCATTCTTTTCTCTGTATCACCAGATGTTGCAAGGAGCATCTCCTGTCGGAGTATATAACATTTTGAGAGGCATAGATATGGTAGACGGTCAGAACCTTTTTCCAGTATGGAAAAATCAAATACCAGAGGGCATAACTTTAAGGTGAGCAGGGGAAATTTTATAGGATTTTCATTCACACTGGCTAAAGGGAAGCAATGTTTTGGAAAGAAGGAGAATTCTTCAGGGCAAGGCTTTATCATTGGAAGAAATATGATGGACATGAAGAAATTGGGGAAAATAGAATGGAGTCCATTCAGGAGACAGGTCGAGGGGATGTTTAGACAAACTGTGAGAGTCTGTAGACTCATAAATTATGATGCTGACTGGACTATCCCTGTGATGGAGATCCAGAAAGAAAATAGATGTGTCAGAGATGGACCATGTAAATGAAAGCACCAGATGAAAATCGGCTGCAAAAGTGATGACATTTTCAAGTTTTGCATGGATGCAGGATACAGCACCAATGATGTCATCAATGTATCGGAGGAAGAGTTGAGATCTGGGACGAGGATTGTTCCACGTCCTTAGAGCTGCGGTGCTCCAGCGGCGTCGGAGGCCTGGATCGCCTCAGCGCAGAGGGAGAACGAGGAGGGATGAAGACAATGACTTAAGACTTTTGCCTTCCACCACAGTGAGGAGGTGCCCGGTGAACTCATTGTGGTGGATGTTGGATATGTGTTTATTGTGTGTTTTGTTTTATTATTATATGTTATGACTGTGTCTTTACAGTATATTCTTTGATAGACACAAAGTGCTGGAGTAACTCAGCGGATCAGGCAGGAAAAGGATGGGTGATGTTTCGTTCAGACCGAAAGGTCTGAATGACAATAAAATCTAATCTAATCTAATCTAACAAGCAGATGGTTGCCACAGCTACACTTTTGATCTTTAGAGAAATGAAGGAATTCAAAGGGTACTGATTGATGCTGGTATTTTCTCACCTCCAGCACCCCCCACCGTCCATTCAGTCTGAAGAAGGGTCCCAACCCGAAACATCACCCATCCTTTTCCTGCCTGATCCGCTGAGTTACTCCAGCACTTTGTGTCTATCAAAGAATATACTGTAAAGACAATTGTTGAACGAGGCCTCTGTTCGAGGAGGAGATGGGGACAGGATAGTTGGTGGGATGCTTGTTCCTTTGGGGCAGGCAGCTTTGAACTAGAGACCAAAGTCTCACAGTGAAGTGTTGACCTTTGGGGACTGAGATGAGAAATGTCTTCACTCGAGAGTTGTCATTCATTGTAATTCTCCATCATAGAGGGCTGTAAATATTCAGTAATTCATGTTATTCGAGGAAATTGATTTCTTTAGTGTGTCAAATCTTCAAAAGTATATGGGGCCAACTTGTGAAGGTGGAATATGTCAGGACTTTATTGAATGGCAGAATATGTTTGGTGCTGAATCACCAACTGCTGTTAGTTCATGTTCACTTAATTTTCAGAATCTTCCCTTGAAAGCAAAATAGAAAGATTGTACTTGTGAGCCTGATTAAAAATATCATGCATGTCTAACAGTATTTACATTACGACCATACCATCATAGCTGTTTTTGCAATCCCAACTCTAACGATCTACTTGGAAATGAATAAAATACTACATTGCTTATTCCATTCTTTTTCTTCCACAGTTATTTCATCCAGTTGGTTTCTCTTAATGCATCATCTTGTCAGTGCAGTATAATTCGGGAGGTGCAGGTTTAGCATGTCAAAAAAAGTTTCCTCATGACAAAGATGACAAAGAGGCTACATCTTCCCATCTCTTCCCCTTTCTGCTTTCCGCAGAGAATGTTCTCTCCGTAACTCCCTGGTCAATTCGTCCCTTCCCACCCATTCCAAATCTGACCTTTCATTCCTGGGCCTCCTCCATGGTCAGAGTGAGGCCCACCGCAAATTGGAGGAGCAGCACCTCATATTTCGCTTGGGTAGTTTACACCCCAGCGGTATGAACATTGACTTCTCCAATTTCAGGTGGTCCTTGCTTTCTCCCTCCTTCCCCTCCCCTTCCCAGCTCTCCCACAGCCTACTGTCTCTGCCTCTTCCTTTATCCCCCCCACCCCACCCGACATCAGTCTGAAGAAGGGTCTCAACCCAAAACCTTGCCTATTCCTTCGCTCCTTAGATGCTGCCTCACCCTCTGAGTTTTTCCAGCTTTTTTGTCTACCATCAATGGAAGGGAGGTTGGTTTGTGTGATGGTCTGAGCGGCATCCATAATTCGCTGGAATTTCTTGCAGTCTTGGATGGAGTTTTTCCCAAACCAAGCAGTGACCCAATAGAATGTTTTCAATGGTGCATTTGTAGAAGTTGGTGAGGGTTGTTGGGGACATGCCGAAATTCCTAAGCCTTCGTAGGAAGTAGAGGCGTTGATGTGCTTTCTTGGTCATTACTTCAATATGGGTGGTCCAGGAGAAGTCATTGGTGATATTTACACCTGGGTTGATTACAGCCTCCATATCTCACCTGAAAAGAAACATACAAAATAGAAGTATGAATCAGTCATATAATCTCCCCATCCTGCAATGTGATACAATATTAAGACTAAATCTATGTCTGTACTCTTGCCATTTGCCTTAGACTGTGAATTTCTTATCAGAGAATTCTTAAATAATTACGTTAATCTGAATTAAGAAATTTCTTTCGGTCCTTATCCAAGATTTTTTCACTTGTTTTAAACTCTCCAGCATCCTTTCTGTGTCTATCCTGTTAAATCATTTTTAGTCGCTTGAATGAGAGCAGATTAGAGGGGTCATCAGGCTACAGAAGATGGGACTGGAGGGATCTGAAAACAATGCTGACTTTATTTTAAATGGCATTTAAACACTCCCTACATAGTACCTACTATCTACCTGATGATAATTGGATATTGAGTAAATAGATCCTCAGGAAAGTAAAATTAGTCAGAGCTTAAGACCACATCAAATTTACAAAACATAGGGTAAGGGAGTACATTGATATAAAGAAATCTGAAAGCAATGACAATTGTGAGTAAGGATTTTAGTCACAAACAATTTGGAGCAGATGCAGAGTTCAGCAATACTACGCAGATGGAAATATTAAAGGACACTGCTGTTTTTTTCCTCAATAATAGACAATAGACAATATTCAATAGGCGCAGGAGTAGGTCATTTGGCCCTTTGAGCCATTCTCTGCGATCATGGCTGATCATCCACAATTAGTACCCCATTCCTGTCTTCTCCCCATGTCCCTTGACTCTGCTATCTTTAAGAGCTCTATCTAACTCTCTCTTGAAAGCGTCCAGCGAATTGGCCTCCACTGCCTTCTGAGGCGGAGAATTCCACAAATTCACAATTCTGGGTGAAAAGGTTTTTCTCCTCTCCGTTCTAAATGGCCTGCCCCTTATTCTTAAACTATGGCCTCTGTTTCTGGACTCCCCAACATCGGAAACATATTTCGTTCCTCTGGCATGTCCAATCTAAATAACTGGTTCAGTATAAATACAATAACCAATCTGATTAACATTGGTGTGTAATTTCAGGAGATTAATCATGGATGTGGATTTCCATGGTATTTCATTATTACTAGACTAAGTGGGACTGGTTGGGTCCCAGCATCACATGGGAGGGCTGGTCCCCCAACGCAATATTCCACCTCTCCACCAATTCCAATATTGGTGGCCAGTGGGGAGGGGGGGGGGGGGGTTGGGGGCTTTCTGGAGCATTAGTATGGGTGTTGTGGGCTGAAGGGACTGGTTTCCAGAGGGCTAGTATGGACATTGTGGGCCGAATGGGTTCTTGGGCTGGCGGCTCAGTCACTGAAGCCTGTTTTGCTGGCAGCTCACTCACTCATGGCTGGTGGGCTGACTCACGGCTATTCATTGAAATTCCATTTCAAGCAGGGTGCAAAGGCACCAAATTCAAGTGCAGTTTCATACCATTTCAAGCAGGGTGCAAGGCCACTAAAGACAACGAGTGGTGACCTCTCCCTCCTCCATCTTGCAGAGACTGAGCCATGCCCACACTTCTGGGTTTTACCGTCCGTCCATCCCCCCCTCCCACCAGAAGGGGAGTAGCCTTCATGGCGTGATTGACAGGAGAGAGAATCTCAACATTTTTTAAACACTAATAAATCTTTTATTTTTCATCGATGGGAAAAATGCTCGGCACCTGAAGTGGTCAAGATTGGATTAGATTTTTAATTATATAGAAGGCAAGGCAACTTTAATTAGGCAACACAGCTTTAGCATTTTCAAACCATAGACAACACATCTTTACCATTTCCAAACCAAAGGCAACACAGCTTTAGCAATTCCAAACCAAAGGCAGCGCAGCTTTAGCATTTCCAAACCAAAGGCAACACAGCTTTAGCATTTGCAAACCAAAGGCAACATAGCTTTAGCATTTCCAAACCAAAGGCAATACAGCTTTAGCAGTTCCAAACCAAAGGCAACATAGCTTTAGCATTTCCAAACCAAAGACAACACAGCTTTAGCATTTCCAAACCAAAGACAACACAGCTTTAGCATTTCCAAACCAAAGGCAACACAGCCTTAGCATTTCCAAACTATATTTTCAAACCACATTAAGGGCACTGACAAGTCAGTAAAACCACTCACAGTTTAGTAGACATGTGTTCAGTGTTATTCACAGCTCAGACTGAGAGACGTGACCCTCTTGCTTTCCCCCATCTTGCAGATACTGACTGAGGCACTCAACACTTCCGGGTTTTATATTCACTCCGGAAGGGTCGTGGCCTTCAGGAGAGAGAATCTCAACATTTTTAAACACTAATAACTCTTTTATTTTTCATCGATGGGAAAAATCCTCTTGTCCTGCACAGCGGAGCGGGACTCTGAGTAAGATGGCCAAAAATCACAGCCGTAAGTAGTAGCATTTTTTCTAAAATCAATATACAGAACAACAGGAAGTGGTCAAGATCAGACTTTTAGTAATATAGATAACGGCTGTCCATTTGATATCTTTACTGATTGACTGTTGAATAGTTCAGAAGTACTTAAATAGATTAGAAAGAAAAGCTGTTTCTAAAAGCTATTATGTGAATCACAGATAATCACCAAGTCTTCTAGTGAAAATAAATTACTTAGTGTAATCCAACTGATGCCAAGCTGATGTGCCATTAATTGCAAATTCCTTTGATTTAAAATAATGAATCAAATGAGGCATTGTCCAATTGTTGAGAACCTTCTGAGATGCTAATTAACCATTGAATATGTGAAACACTGGCATGCAAATAACCCCCAAACCAATCTCTCAACATTTCTTTATGCATTAGTGCTGTGGTACCAACAAATTTAAGCACATTAAATTACCTCCTACCATATTTGTAGTGGCTTATAGTGAAGCCAATACAACACACTTTTTCTGCAGTATTTGGGCAGTGGTTATTGGAAGTGAAGACTAATGTAAAGTATCTTTAACTTCAGTTTAATAGTATGTACTTTCATGGGAATTGGCAGCTTTATATGTCTGTTTTTCAACAATTAGCATAACAGTGTTTGGCATTTTAACTTGAATTCTTTTTATTTCCATGCTCAGTTAGAATCTGAAATAATTTAATTCGTGACCGCATTATATTTAATTGCATCTTGCATCATTGCGCGGCATAATGTAAAAGAGCATAAGTGATCAAGTTGTGGACCCATCATTGTAATTTGGGATAGTGTTGCAGGCCCTGTGAATTCAGAATGACTCAAAAGGCAGTTTTTATGTTCTAAGTTGAATGGGAGAAGAGGTGAGGGCTTGAGTAGAATAGCAGTTTTATGGAGTCAGTGGCATGGAGTCCGATGTGGAGCATCAGGTGTAGTCATTGGAGCAACAGGGATCGCCTGCTTGGGAAGAAGGCATTTGATTTGGGGTCACAGCAGAAATGTACTGGGTCAGACCTCAGGGACAGAGAGCATCTGAGGTTAGCGGATGAAGCAGGGATAACATTTGATGAGGAGCACTGGGGGGGATGGGAAAAGATTGTCATTAGTGCCCAGAAGTGGCAGTGGTTCACTGGCTGCACTAAATGCCTAATGATCACGTTAGCCTACACTACAACCTCAAAAGGGTCAGGTAAACTGACAATCTTATGCTACCACCATTCGCTTCACCCCAGTAGGGGGAGTGTGGACAGATGGTGGAGTTCAGGGTGTTGGCTCTGTGCAACGCAGATCTGGATGTGAAGGAAAGTATATCTGAGTTATGCAAGAGCACTTTCCAAAGTACTGGTATTAATCATAGTGGTATGGGAGTGGCTTGTCAACCCTGACTGTAAGCTACTCCCAGCACAACACAGTTCAACTTCTTGCTCAATAAATACCGCAGCTACCATTTTTTCACCTACTGATCCTTTCCACATACCATGGCACTGAAACAAACATCTTGACAGCGTCCAATAGCTCGGACATCATTTCCAGATCGTTAAATGTTCATTCTCATCCACTATCACTGGGCTTAATTGTGGGTCCAGTGGCATGGATGAAATTCAGATGTGCTAAAACTTGATATTCAGCATGTTTCAGATCGCCGAATTTTCACAAAGAAATGCACAACTGCACGTTCTGAAATGGTGGGATTGCTGTAGATAGTAATTCCCTATGGAACTGTCTGCTGTCAGTCACATTTCAAGTGATGAACACATCTCATCAACTGAAGGGCAGCACCGTGGTTCAAATGGAGAGTTCCTGCCTTATAGCGCCAGATATCCCAGTTCGATCCTGACTATGGGTGCGGTCTTTACAGAGTTTTACTTTCTCCCTGTGACCTCGTGGGTTTTCTCCAGGTGCACTGGTTTCCTGCCACATTCCATACGGTTTTGTAGGATAAAACACAATTGTAAATTGTCATTGGTGTGTGAATAGTGCAAGTGTTATGGTGAACACTGGTCGGTACAGACATGGTGGGCCGAATGGCCTATTTCCATCCTATACCTCTAAAGTCTAAAGTCTACTGAAATTTACCAATGCAGCAATTAGCATTTTCCAGATGGTACCTTCATATCAGTTCCATATCACCTATAAGAAGTATCCAATATACTATCCGTAATATCCACTCATCTAAAATGATGAAGGGAGAAAACATTGATCTTATCAATGAATAATTTCATTTTACATCTCTCTGCAACAATGTCACTCCTCAGAACACCTTGCAGTCTCCACACCAACATTACTTTGCTCTTCCAATTGTTGACAGGCTTCCCAGCATTGTACAATGCCATGATTATAATGTGAATAAGCTTGCTTACACCCCTTGCCTGTTATTAATTTAAACAAGATATTGCCTGTATTGGGAGATCCTGCGGCATTATATGTTTACATGAGGCTGTCATTGTGCTCTCTTTAGGATACAGTGAATGGTAATACCGAACGTTGTGATTGAATCTCATTACTTGTGGAGATACAGTATTGGCCTGCTCCATATCTATTGATTTATCCAACATTCCTAATCATAATTTCCAAGTTATTACATTTCCTGATCATTTTGTTTTGATATGTTGCTATTAAATATAGTTCAGATAATCTATTTTTGTTTCTAGCTTTAATTGTTGTGCACAACATTAAATGGCTGGAGAAGGAAGATTATTACAGTTCAATTCTATACTCCTTTTTTAGCCATATTTAATGCTGAAGGCAATCCTGAAGAAAATAAAACATTAAAATCAATAGGAAATGAAAGCAAAGTATCATTCAACAATCAAAGAGAAAACACTGTGTGAATGTACATAAGAAAATCATTCCAAGAACCAATACTCTCCTTCCTCCTGAGTAATCTGTCTCATGCCAGTGTCTATGCTAATATCAGATTTCCAGCATGTGCAGTGCTCTGCCTCTGTGGATACTCCGGGGCAAATTGCAGAAAAAATTATCTCATGGCAATAATAACATTTTTTGGGGAGACAAGGTTCTAGGAGAGTTGAGGTATCAAGTGATTATTTCAATGATGCTAATGATGTGGCAGTATTCTTGAACGCTCAAATGCACCACATGGATTTGTGATATACAAAATGAAACATCCTCCAACAAACAGGCCTGATCAGGATTTGAAAAATATGTCTCTTTCGTAACAGAATGACACAGATTTGCAGAATCATGGAGAAGGTCACTAGCCAGCATGATGTGAGTGTAGACACAAAAAGCTGGAGTAACTCAGCGGGACAGGCAGCATCTCTGGAGAGAAGGAATAGATGATGTTTCGGGTTGAGATCCACCATCATTCTCTCCCACCAAACGCTGCTTCTTTTCCTTTCAGACATTGTTCCAGCACATTTTTGAACACGTTTTTCTTGCCTGAATATAATATCAAGTGATTATAATCTCTGAATCAAAGGACACAGCTGAACAAGAATTGATGGTAATGTGGGCACACATTGGAATTCACTCTGGCATGAAGCATATAATTGAATCAAAGTAAAATTGAGATGAAAATGGGGCATTAAGGCCTCTAACTGAAATGATAGTGGAAAAAACATCTATTGTAGATAGATATTACATCATTTTTCACATATCAATCAAAATCAGATGTGAAGAATTGATAGCTGTAGATTAAATAATCAATAAGTAGAAATGAAAGTGATCTTTGTAAATTCATATTTTCTAAAGTTCATAAAGGTCATATTGATACTACACACAAAGATAAATCAACACATCTGAGAGACAGTGGCAACATACTATCATTTTGCACTAATTTATAAACCACAATCACAACAACAACAAATATGAGTTGATTTGCTTAACTTAGAATGGTAAAATATTTTGGTATCATTACTTTTCCTATGTAGGCAACTGCAGGTCACTGCAAACAAAGATTATGATCATTGCCCTTGGATCAATAATAGTAAGATTAAACGAGAACTTACCAGTTTGATCTTTATTTTATGAGGAGTTACGATGAGCGATTACGTGAAGAACTCCACCAGTCCACATGCGCGTCAATCTTCAAAGCAGCGGTATGAAATCACAGAATAACAGTAAATGAAGTAACATAGTAAGATTATAAACCCAGAACTACCAGATGACCTTTATGATATGAGGGTCGGGAGCGGTGGGCACTTCGCTCATCGTAACTCCTCATAAAATAAAGATCAAACTTCAAACTGGTAAGTTCTTGTTTAATCTTACTATTTCATTTGGAGTCACGTGAGTGATTCCGTGAAGATTTCAAAGCTCTGTGATTTCATGCCATAGATACGAATCCAGGCATCTCACAGCATCAATTGACTCAGGATGAGTGAATAAAAACAATGCATTGAACCATGACATTGATTTGAAAACGTTAATGGTTTATTTAACAAAAGAAACAATATCGACCCCTCTCTCCCAGGGGGAAACTATGTAACAGAACTTAAAATGGATTGGGCGAATACCCCTGGTTCGGTAAGTGGCTTGTTATAGAACCTTTGAAAAGTCAGTTCATTTGACCATCCTGCGGCCGCGAGGATATGGTCTAGAGGGACGTCCATTGCCCTCGCTGCTGACGTTGATGCCGTCCTGGTAGAGTGAGATTTAAAATGGTCAGTGTCCACTCCTGCACACACGAGAACCTGTTTCAGCCACCTTGAAATGGTCTGAACCGACACTTTCATATGCGTTTATCTGTGGCTAATAAGTAATGCTGATTCCGAACCTCTAAGGATCTTGGTGACCTTAATATAATATTGCAAGTGCGACACTACACACAGTGATAAATCCGTGGGGTATGCCGAAAATATAACCTTGAACCCTGACACCCCTGGTCTGCTCTGTTTAATTAAATCATAAATGTAAAAAGTAATGTTATTACCAGATAATACCATCCTGTCCAGTCGCAGCTTCTGCAACATCTGGACCCATTGCGCTGACCACCTTAAGGGTGATTTTGGGCAAAGACAGGGATGTGGCTGGACCCCACTGGCAAAGCAGCATGAACACCATGCCCACATCCCAGATTTCTGAGTACCTGGGTCTGGGGGGATTGGAATTAAAAACACCCCTCATAAACCGGGATATTAAAGGGTGAAATCCAACAGAATGTTGTTCTAACCCCAGCCATAGGAACTCCTGGGCACTATTGTTGGCACTATAGCTCAACCCTTCATCAAAATATAACGTTGACAGAAATTCTAGCACATCTAAGATGCATGCCGTGTGATGTGCAATGTTCCCCCGTGAACAGAACATCTCCCATTTCCTGACATGAGAGGTATGCTGTTTTTTGGTACTATCCCTCCAGGCCGCAGCAATCACATCCACGGTACGATCGGATAGTCCAAGCTGCAGGTATGGCCTCCTCAGAATCTGCAAATTAACAGATCAATACGATCATGTAATGGATGGAAATCCCCAGTTACAGGGTGCACCAGTAGGTCACTGCTTTTCGAAACACCCATAATAGGCTGTGTTGTTATCTCCAAAATGAGAGGGAACCATGGCTGAGTAGGCCAGTCGTGTAACACCAACACTCCTGAAGCGGAGTCCTGCTTGATCTTGAGCATGCATCGACTGATGAGGCAAAATGGAGGAAATGCATATAAAAACATTTCACCCCAATGTAGTGAGAATGCATCTACCGCTACTGCCCCTAGGTCTGGTTCCCATGAAACATATTTAGGTAACTGGTGATTATGTCTGAATGCAAACAAATCGATATCTGGCATCCCATACCGAACAACAATATAATTAAATACTTCATGATTCAACATCCATTCTGTGTTGTCATTGAAATTGCGTGACCAGGTGTTTGCCACCATGTTGGGTCTGCCTGGTAGGTAAATAGCTGAAACCCAAATATTTATTGTAGTACACCAGTGCCAAATAAGAATAGCCAATCTATCACAAGATTCTGACTTGATTCCACCCATGTGATTAATGTCGTAGTGTTTTCAATCTGAAGTTGAACATGTAAATGACTCATAGTAGTAAAACAAGCTTTAAGCCCATAAAATGCTCCCAATAGCTCTAAATAATTAATTCCATGTGAATGAAGAATAAATGCCTCATGCATATTCCATCTCCCTCCACAGCTAGAGATGGTATCCGTAGCACCCCAACCTAAGGCACTAACATCAGTCTGTAAAACAACTGAGGGTTCCTCAACCAGAATTTTGCTGGAACAATTTGAGACGTTCATTATCCACCAGTGCAATTCAGCTGGTAATTGCATGAGCCTATCGAAATGACCTGCATGTATTCTGAGTGCCTGTTCCTTTGAGCATTGTAAATATTGGTCATGCAAAGGTCCACACTGTGCAGCTGGAAAGGCAACAACTAATTTGCCAACCAGGCTGGCCACCTGTTTAATTGAAGGTTGTTGCTCCTCCATGAGCTTGTTACAGCCTTCAATTAAATTTAATCTCTTGCCCCTGGGCAAGGTCACCAGCATGTGAGTTGAGTTAATAGTGAACCCCAAATAATCAATCACTCTAACTGTATCAATTTGGATTTAAGTGGATGAATGAGGAACTCCAATCTCTCAAACATGAGTTTAGCAACTGAAACAGATAATTCAGCTGTTTCCCGGGTCTTTCCTATTATCAAGATATCATCCAAATAAGCCATTACAATATGGCCCTGAGCCTGGAGTAGCCCCAATACTGGTTTTAACAGTTTTGTAAATAATTTAAGTGCCGAGGTTAACCCATTAGGCAGTGCTTTACATTGCCATAATTGCCTCATCCAGCTACATTTCAAATATCACCGATGATCCCTATGAACAGGCACTGAGTAATATGCATCTTTAAGATCTATACATGCCATGTAACATCCTCTGGAAATACGTTTTTTGGCAGTAACAAATGTTTCCATTTTGAAATGTTTATACTGCACAAAAGGGTTAAGGCTCGTCAAGTCAAGGATGATTCGACATTCCCATTCTTTTTTGGCATAGGAAAAATAGTAGACACGAATTGGTGAGATTGATAATGTGTCTTCTCAATTACCCCTTTTCTATATAATTTATGTATTTCAGCTTGTACCTCCAAATTCTCTTTTTGTGAGAAATTGAGTGTCCAACTTGGGGTATGCTGTATGGGAGGAGACAAATTGGGAAGGAATTCAATCCGAAACCCTTGTATACTACGCAGTGTAAACAAATCTGATGTTATCCCATACCATTCCTTCAGAAACAAGTGTAATCTTCCTCCAACTAGTAAGTGATTCCCACTTAATATGTTCCTACAAGAACCAGACCCACCTACCTCCATGGTGACCGGTGGGTTTTTCTGCCCCCTGTTTCTGGGAAAAGGCATATTCGACCGTGCCTCTGTTGGTGTGCGCCAGCTGCACATATTGGTAAATGGCCGACTTGGTCCTTGACCTGTCCCGGTTTCAGCAAATCGTTTAAAGGGATACTGCCGCCGCAGCACTCTGGCACTCAACGGTACTTTAATAAGTCCGGCCTCATCGTCCAGTTCCTTGACTCTTTTTGCAAGGTCTTCACCAAACAACGGATTTGGTGGCAGAATATTACAAGGTTTGCACGGAGCGGCGAACTTCGGGTTGATGGTGGGGCGGATGGCACTTTTCCTCAGACAGTTTATCTCGGAGTGCGCATTACACATGAGGGCCAGGGCATCCTGCTGTACATCAGACAGGTGCCCTCCATGAACCGACCTAGTGAATGCTGTAATGCCCGAGACGAGTCGAGGCACCCTCTGAAGCCACATTTCCTGAGCTCTTATGCCTATGCCCATATGACCCCATATGGCGTGGTTCACAGCCGGCACTTTGAGTAGGACACAATTCGACGGTGCTTTTTGGCTGTTTCATCGATAGTGAGCTCTTGAAGCTGGTGTGAAGCCAGATAGTTAATACTTGCAGCCAACTCTTCACCAAGCGGTTCTGCTGAGTCTGTTGGGATGGCAAATCTTGCTGCAAGGTATGGTACCTCTGACTCGTGCCCTTCATCCATTGGGGTATGCCCCATGGCTATACCCTCAGACCCGGCGTCAGAATCACTGTGACGCACGCTCTCCTCCTCCAAGAGGGAGACATTAAGCAGCCCTGTCCCAGGTGCCGCTGGAGCGAACTCTCCAAGAGGCCGGCGCTGACACAACCCCTCCCGTTGGAGTGCGTCTAGATGGAACATCCTCTCCAACTCGTCAGAGTCCACGGGCTGTGCTGACTTTTTGGTGGCTATCCGCCCCAATGAAGCAGCCACGGTGCTTTCAGGCACCAAGTCTGCAGTCGCTGGTCGTACCGCTAGCGACTCTGTAGGTGAGCTAGGCAGCCGCCCGCTACCCGCACTTCCGTGGTCTTCCATAAGTACTCTCCCGGCAGCTCGCCTTGACTTTACCCTCGACGTTTTCATACTCAGACTTGCTCCTGAAAACAAGAATTTATAAAGCGCAGAAAACGACCTTCGACAAACTTTTACACTTACCTGAGGCTTTATAAAACTTACCGCTGGAGTAGCGATGCTCCTCCCAACCGCGCCATGCGTCAGACGTAATGACGCGCAAGCGGACTGGCGGGGTTCTTCACGGAATCACTCACGTGACTCCAAATTAAAATTATCGGACAAAAGAGGCAGATTGAGGTCCATCCAGATCAAGATTTTAGTTAATTTTTGCATGCTACAATATTTGCTCATAATCTTCTGGTATACATTGCCAATAGTAAAGTATTATAAGTAACTGGTAAGGTATTAGGTGTTCAATCATTTTCTTTTGAATTTTCACTTGAAGCATGACACTCATTACCCCCAATTGGCCACAGACTTCCAAAAGATTTGTTTGGAATCTGCAGTGACTACATAGAACATAGAAAAGTTCAACACGGGAACAGGCCCTTCAGCCCTTAATATCTGTGCTGGACATGATGACACGTCAAACTAATTTATTTTGCCGACTAAACCGCAAGCGCGACTAAACCGGAAGTGGGGGCCATGCGGAGGTCGGGTGAGTAGCGCGAAGTTGGAGCGAAGTCCGCGGTACGTTCGCAAGTCAGAGAGGGTCATGGAGGCACACAGAGAGGGTCACAGAGGCACACAGAGAGTGACACACAGGCACACAGAGAGGGACACACAGGCACACAGAGAGGGTCACGGAGGCACACAAAGAGAGGGACACACAGGCACACAGAGAGGGTCACACAGGCACACAGAGAGGGGCACGGAGGCACACACAGAGAGGGACACGGAGGCACAGATAGAGAGTCACGGAGGTACACAGAGAGGGTCACGGAGGCACACAGAGAGGGTCACAGAGGCACACAGAGAGGGTCACGGAGGCACACAGAGAGGGTCACGGAGGCACACAGGGAGGGACACAGAGAGAGGCACAGAGAGGGACACGGAGGCACACAGAGAGAAACACGGAGACACACAGCGAGGGACACGGAGGCACACAGAGAGGGACATGGAGGCACGCACAGAGAGGCACGGAGGCACACAGAGAGGGACAAGGAGGCACAGATAGAGAGTCACGGAGGCACGGAGGCACACAGAGAGGGTCACGGAGGCACACAAAGAGGGTCACGGAGGCACACGGAGGGACACAGAGAGGGGCACAGGGAGGGACACAGAGAGGGGCACAGTGAGGGACACGGAGGCACACAGAGAGAAACACGGAGGCACACAGCGAGGAACACGGAGGCACACAGAGAAGGACAAGGAGGCACGACATCGAGGTGGTGCGTGCGGCGTCGAGGCGGCTGCGGGCCGACAGGCCGGAATTTTGAACGCGGTCAGTTTTTCGGAGCTCCGCGCGATGTCGGGACCAGCTCCGCACAATTCCATACGGCTCCGGCGATCGAAGTGGGACCGGCCCCGCGAGGCCGGACGGCTCAAGCGACCACTTTAGGTCGCGCTTGCCGCATGGAGTCACATGCTGGTGGGACAGGCCCTTTAAGTGTCCTTGTGAAATTAAAAAAACTGTTTTGTTTGCCAATGTGCCTATTATTTACACATTTATTGATAATAGTTCAAATGGACAATATATCCCCACATAGCTACTTTTAATCTCCTGCCCCCAGAAAATACGTTATTATCACCAGATGCATAATTATAAGTTTTACACTATCTTTAATGGGAGCTTCAAGTGTCCTCAGGCCAAATTAACAATTTCCAAAGGGAAGTGGATATACAATGAGCCAAATGCTCAGATGAAGTGCCAAAGGCTCATATCTTTCTGGTATAATTTGTATTTCTACGACAGCTTGCTCTAGTGTGAAACAGGAGTTGCCCCAAGCAAAAGCAACAAATTGACCCAATGTACCAAGAGCAAAAAGTGCAAAATGTTGCCAACTTTGTGTCAGTATATCATAACAGTCGGTTAGAGATGGATAGAAACGGTCTTCTATCTTACCATCCTGTTATTAATATTTCAACTAGCAACTACTTTGAGTTCAGACTTTACGAACAGAGAAACTTCACCCGGCTAATTCCTAACAGCGAGACGTTTGTACTATCAAGAGAGACTAACTAGCCTCTATTTTTTGGAAAATAGATTGTGGAATGATCTTACTGAAACATATATGGGTGGCACAGTAGAAGTGTTGCTGCCTTTCAGTGCCAAAGACCCGGGTTCGATCCAGACGATGAGTGCTGTCAGTAGGGAGTTTGTGCAGTACATTCTCCCTGTGACCTACCGTGAGTTTTCTCCGGGAGCTCAGGTTTCCCCCCACACTCCAAAGACATACAGGTTTGTAAGTTAATTGGCTTGGTAACATTGTCCCTAGTGTGTGTAGGATTGTGTTAGTATGCAGGACTTGCTGGTCGGCGTGGACTCGGTGGGCCAAAGGGCCCACTGTTTCTTTAAACAAAACTAAATATAAGATCCTAAGTGGACAACAAGATGTTTGCACCAATGGTCAATGCTTGAATGGGTCATAGTTTCAAGCGAATGGTCATTTAAAAACCTGAGGTATGTAGACATTTCTTCTGCAAAGTGTTGTGGAAGCCAGATTACTAGAAATGTTCAAACTAGCAGTTGATACAATATTGAAAACTTGGTGGATCGAGATCTATGGGGATCTATCAGCAGAGTTGAGGCCTGGGATAGATCATGTTGACTATGTTAGCAGGGCAGGCTTAAGAGGCCTGATCGCCCATTCCTGTTACTACTTTCTTGTGATATTGTGTTATTGTACTATGGTATCGTTGTCTGCCCACACACGCAATCAATTTTGGTGATAATTATTTTTCCGTAACACATCAGACACGTTCCAAGTTTATTTTGTTTGGCTGAGTTGAGTAAAATACCTCAGACACTATTTTTACTTTTAGATTAGTGGTACAGCGTGGAAACAGGCTCTTCGGCCCACCAAGTCCACACCAACCTTCGATCATCTGTTCACTCGTTCTATGTTATCCCACTTTTGATCCTACACACTGGGGGCAATTTACAGACATCAATTTACTTATAAACCTGCATGTCTGGAATGTTGGATGAAACCAGAGCACCTGGAGAAAAACTAAGTGGTCACAGGGAGAACGTACAAATTCCACACAGACAGCATCCAAAGTCAGGATTGAACCTGGGTCTCTGGCACTGTAAAGGAAGCAACTCTACCACTGTGTGACTGTGCCACTCTCTGCTTTGATCCCTTCTGGGCAAGGGGCTTTTCACTTTCAACATATTCCAAATCTGTTTGTTTTCAGAAGCTGACAGGTAATCACTTATTTATTGAGGAAACTAAAAATAAATATAATCTTGACAAATGAGCGTGATAACATTTCATATGGGAATGCATAGTTACTTTTGTGTTTCAGTTTGGATTATGAAAGACTGTTTACTCATAAATTCCAATGAATTTTAGTATCAGCTTCTATTTAAAAATGGTGGACCAGTGTCATCAAAAACCAACAAGATGGATTATGGAATAAATTCTCACTGCCCACCTTGGCTAATCCTGGAATTATATAGTTTTTTTAATGTATTTATTCTCCACAAATCATGAGAAGTCCCAAGAATGTTGTTACAAATCACTTTTAATGAAGCCTAGAGTAAGTTCTTCTCCTAATGGGCCTGTCCCACTTACGCAACTTTTTTGGCAACTGCTGGTACCCATCATAGGGCGTTGCAGGACTCCGAAAATTTTCAACATGTTGAAAATCCAGCGGCAACCAGAAAGACTCTACGACTCTTTGGGCGACTGAGGAGACTACTCACGACCATACAGGTGACACCCCGGCGACATATGTAGTCACCCAAAGAATCGTTCCTTGTTCTGGTCGCCGCTGGATTTTCAACATGTTGAACATTTTCCGTGACCTGCAATGACCTATGACAGGTGCCGGCAGTTGCCGAAAAAGTCGCGTAAGTGGGACAGGCCCATTAATATAAATGGTAGAAACATTCTCCTTACTGTTATATAAGACTACTTCATTTTAATATCTGCACTATTTCAGAAAATTATGAAAATGGATTATAAATATTATCGGGATGGTACAAGTTTAAAACAGAAAAAAATGGTTCCACCGAGGATAGAGTGAAATCGGAAAAGTAATTTAACTCTAAAGTATTCCTACAGATTCAATCATGAAGTAGAGATCAGTGGAAACATGGGCAATATTATTATCACTGTGATGATTTGGACAATTGAGTGAAAATGAGTAAACAAATAAGAACCGCTGAAAAAGATAAACAAGAAAGGTGTGCTTTAATATTTATGCCGCACATTCAGGTACATATTAAAAAATGTGTTGAAATATTCTTCCAAATTTATGCAAGAATTTGATGACATGAAACATCAAGTGAGACACACAATGCTGGAATTGTGAGCAAAAAACTATGTGCGGCACGAATATTAAAGTACACCTTTTTGTTCATCTTTTTCAGCGTTTCTTTTCCGTGTTCATTTTCAGTTATGAGCAGCACAATGGCACAGCTGACAGGTCTGCTGCCTCACAGCATCAGAAACTCTGGTTTGATCCTCACCTCAGGTACTGTTTGTGTGGAGTTTGCACATTCTGCATGTGACTCTGGATTTCTTCCGAGTTCTCCGGTTTCCTCTCATATCACAAAGCTATGCAGGTTTGTAGGTTAAACGGTCTCTGTAAATTGTTCCTAGTGTGTGAGATGAGAAAGTGGGATAACATAGAACTCGTGTAAATGGGTCAGCGTGAACTTGGTGGGCCGAAGGACCTGTTTGCAACCTGTATCTCTAAGTACTATGGCCAGAAGGATAAGGTTGAGAAGCCAAAATGAACCAGGTGATGGGGGCAGAGGGGGAATGGAAAGAAAGGTGTGAATGAGAGGATGTGGTTAGATCAGAAGGAGAGAGAGACAGGGCACAGGCTACCGGAACTTGAAACATTTCATGAACATGATCTTGGGTTATTGGCTCCCGTAAATGGGTGTGAGTTGATAGAGAGACCTGGTCTAAATTCACAAGTAAGTGCCAAGTAGATTCCAGAGATGTACCAAAGCTATAATGCAGTGTCAATGGAGCCTGCAACTTAGAAAATAGTTTAAAAAACAGGGTCCGAACTACAGACACATTGAATATAAGAGCAATGACGTCATGATGAATCTTAGAGTGGTGGCACAGTGGTGCAGCTGGTTACAGCTGCTATTTCACAGCACCAGAAACCCAGTTTCAACCCTGACCACAAGTTCTGTGTGTCTGAGTTTGTACGTACTCCCTGTGATCGAGTGGATTTCCTCCGAGTGTTCTGGTTTCCTCCCACATCTCATAGATGTGCAGGTTTGTAGGTTAATTGGCCCTCCGTAAATGTTCCCTAATATGTAGGAAGTGGATGAGAAAATGGGCTACTATAGAACCAGTGTGAATGGGTGATTGATGGACTCAGTTGGGCCTGTTTCCATGCTGTATGACTGTAGTTTAGATACAGTGTTGAAACAGGTCTCACCAATTCAATGCCGACCAGTGATCACCTGTGCACTAGTTCTATTCTATGCACTTGGGCTAATTTACAGAAGCCAATTAACCTACAAAACCTACACGTCTTTGGAACATGGGAGGAAACCGGAGCAATCAGAGGAAACCCACGCGGTCACAGGAAGGAGGTACAAACTTTGCACAGACAGCACCCACAATCAGGATCGAACCAAAGTCTCTGGTGGTGTATGGCAGCAACTCTATCTCTGTCCCACTGCAACTTTTAATAAAGATTTGCCCACAATTAAATTATTGCGTTCTGCTTTGGGCATCATACTGTGGGAAAGATGTGAGAGTATCCAGAAAAGATTTATCAGAATGATTCCAAGTATGATGATATTGCATTTTACAGATGAATAATGGAATCTGGGATTGTACTGCTGGGAACAAAAGGCTGCAGGCAGATCTGAGAGCAGAATTTAAAACCGTGAATAGTATAGAAAAAGAATGGATCGAAAGAAATTGTTTCAAATGACAGAGGTAGGCCAAGAATTAGGTATTAGAATGAACATGAGTGGCAACAGAACCAAAAGTGACATGAGGGAAATGTATTTTTCTCAACAAGTGTTTAAGGCCTGGAAAGCAATTGTCTGGGTTTCTGACAGAACACTTGTGACATGCAGAAGCAGGTTTGATATGTGTCAGAAAGGAAAGAACATGCAATTCTAGTAGGAGTGGGTAGAAGAATGATACTAAGTGGGTTCCTTTTCTACAAGAGCCAGCAGGGCATTAATGGACAAAAAGGCTTTTTTTTGTCCTGCAACTAGCACATGCAAATAACATTTCAAGGGTGCATTTCTTAGCCTGAGCTTCATATCTTTTATTCAGGGATAGAATCTTTCAACAGTAGTTTTGAAATAGAATACTCTAAGATTTAAAAATGTCAATGCACAAATGACACTGTCAGCACTGACTAGCAAAGTTATTAAACAAGCTGTTTTAATTTGAAAAATGAATGAATATCAAACATATTTTCTTATTAAAGGTTGACACATAATGCTGGAGTAACTCAGCAGGACAGGCAGCATCTCAGGAGAGAAGGAATGGGTAACATTTTGGGTCGAGTCCCTTCTTCAGAGTGATGTCAGTGAAGTAGGCGGGAAAGAGAGAGAGAATGTAGTCGGAGACAGTAAGACCGGTGAGAGAACTGGGAAGGGGGAGGGGATGGAGAGAGAGGGCAAGCAAGGGCTATTTGAAGTTAGAGAAGTCAATGTTCATACTGCTGGGTGTAAGCTACTCAAGCAAAATATGAGGTGCTGTTCATCCAATTTGCGCTGAGCCTCACTCTGACAATGGAGGAGGCCCAGGACAGAAAGGTCAGATTGGGAGGGGGAGTTAAAGTGCTGAGCAACCAGGAGACCAAGTAGGTTAAGGCGGACTGAGCGGAGGTGTTCAGGAGTTGACACCTGGAACAGCAGATACAGTAGATGAGGTTGGAGGAGGTGCAAGTGAACCTCTACCTCACCTGAAAAGATTATTGGGGTCCTTGTGAGGAGTCGAGGGGGTAGGTAAAGGGATAGGTGTTGCATCTCTTGCGGTTGCAGGGGAAAGTACCTGGGGAGGGGGTGGTTTGGGTGGGAAGGGATGAGTTGACCAGGGAGTTGCGGAGGGAACGGTCTCTGCGGAAAGGAGAAAGGGGTGGAGATGGGAAGATGTGGTCAGTAGTGGGATTCCGTTGGAGCTGCCGAAAATGTTGCAGGATTATATGCTGTATGTGATGGCTGATGGGATGGAAGATGAGGACAAGGGGGACTCTGTCCTTGTTATGAATGGGGGGAGGGGGAGAAAGAGCGGAGCTGGGGATATCGAGGAGACCCTAGTGAGAGCCTCATCTACAATGTAAGGGGAGAACCCCCGTTCCCTAAAGAATGAGGACATCACCGATGATCTGGTATGGAAAACCTAATCCTGGGCGCAGATGTGGCATAGACGGAGGAATTGGGAGTAGGGGGTAGAGTATATACATGAAGCAGGGAGGGAAGAAGTGTAGTCCAGCTAGCTATGGGAGTCAGTGAGTTTGTAATAGATGTCAGTCAATAGTCTGTCGCTTGTGATGGAGACGGTGAGATTTAGAAATGCAAGGAAGAGGCTGGAGATGGTCCAAGTGAATTTGAGTGCAGGGTGGAGATTAGTCATCTTCTTCTTTCGTGTGGCGTGCACAGCCTAAAGTTGTAGGACAACGTGTTCTATTTGATCTTCCATTTGTACACGTCGAGTTAATTGCATTAGTCGAAACAGGGCGGACCACGTGAAGGTTGCAATCTTCCACCCCAAAATTAGTCATGAAGTTGATGCAGTCAGTGAGTTCTGCATGGGTGCAGGAGGTAGCACCGATGCAGTCGTCAGCATAGTGGAGGTAGAGTTCTGGGATAGGGCCAGTGTGCCCCTGCAACAGTGATTGTTCGACATACCCTAGGAAGAGGCAGGCATAGCTGGGGCCCATGCAAGTGCCCATAGCTATGCCTTGGATTTGGAGGAAGTGGGAGGAGTTGAATGAAAAGGTGTTAAGCGTTTTTTGAGGACTGATACATACCTGACCTTAAATTGCACGAGTGCTTTCTGTCTGCTGATAAATTCTATTGCTAGATTGTTCATGAAAGCACATAGAAACATAGAAACATAGAAATTAGGTGCAGGAGTAGGCCATTCAGCCCTTCGAGCCTGCACCGCCATTCAATATGATCATGGCTGATCATCCAACTCAGTATCCCGTACCTGCCTTCTCTCCATACCCCCTGATCCCCTTAGCCACAAGGGCCACATCCAACTCACTCTTAAATATAGCCAATGAACTGGCCTCAACTACCCTCTGTGGCAGAGAGTTCCAGAGACTCACCACTCTCTGGAGGAGATTTAAATTGCACACTTGACCCTTATTTGGATAAATCATCAAAACAACGAAAACTTAAATCACACTCCAGTGAGTTAATACATGCATATATAGACACCAGTAATATTAAAGATGTATGGAGATTGCAAAATCCAACAGGACGCGAATACTCATTTTACTCAGCCGTGCATAAAAGTTATTCAAGAATAGATTATTTTTTGGTAGATTTAAAACTTATTCCACTTACGTATAATTCAAAATATCATAATATTATAGAAACATAGAAATATAGAAATTAGGTGCAGGAGTAGGCCATTCAGCCCTTCGAGCCTGCACCGCCATTCAATATGATCATGGCTGATCATCCAACTCAGTATCCCGTACCTGCCTTCTCTCCATACCCTCTGATCCCCCTAGCCACAAGGGCCACATCCAACTCACTCTTAAATATAGCCAATGAACTGGCCTCAACTACCCTCTGTGGCAGAGAGTTCCAGAGACTCACCACTCTCTGTGTGAAAAAAGTCTTTCTCATCTTGGTCTTAAAGGATTTCCCCCTTATCCTTAAGCTGTGACCCCTTGTCCTGGACTTCCCCAACATCGGGAACAACCTTCCTGCATCTAGCCTGTCCAACCCCTTAAGAATTTTGTAAGTTTCTATAAGATCCCCTCTCAATCTCCTAAATTCCAGAGAGTATAAACCGAGTCTATCCAGTCTTTCTTCATAAGACAGTCCTGACATCCCAGGAATCAGTCTGGTGAACCTTCTCTGCACTCCCTCTATGGCAATAATGTCCTTCCTCAGATTTGGAGACCAAAACTGTACGCAATACTCCAGGTGTGGTCTCACCAAGACCCTGTACAACTGAAGTAGAACCTCCCTGCTCCTGTACTCAAATCCTTTTGCTATGAAAGCTAACATACCATTCGCTTTTTTCACTGACTGCTGCACCTGCATGCCTACTTTCAATGACTGGTGTACCATGACACCCAGGTCTCGCTGCATCTCCCCTTTTCCTAATCGGCCACCATTAAATAATAGTCTGCTTTCCTGTTTTTGCCACCAAAGTGGATAACCTCACATTTATCCACATTATACTGCATCTGCCAAACATTTGCCCACTCACCAGCCTATCCAAGTCACCTTGCAGTCTCCTAGCATCCTCCTCACAGCGAACACTGCCCCCCAGCTTAGTGTCATCCGCAAACTTGGAGATATTGCCTTCAATTCCCTCATCCAGATCATTAATATATATTGTAAATAGCTGGGGTCCCAGCACTGAGCCCTGCGGTACCCCACTAGTTACTGCCTGCCATTGTGAAAAGGACCCGTTTACTCCTACTCTTTGCTTCCTGTTTGCCAGCCAGTTCTCTATCCACATCAATACTGAACCCCTAATACCGTATGCTTTAAGTCTGTATACTAATCTCTTATGTGGGACCTTGTCAAAAGCCTTCTGGAAGTCCAGACATACCACATCCACTGGTTCTCCCTTATCCACGCTACTAGTTACATCCTCGAAAAATTCCACAAGATTCGTCAGACATGATTTACCTTTTGTAAATCCATGCTGACTTTGTCCAATGATTTCACCACTTTCCAAATGTGCTGCTATCCCATCTTTAATAACTGACTCTAGCAGTTTCCCCACTACCGATGTTAGACTAACTGGTCTGTAATTCCCCGTTTTCTCTCTCCCTCCCTTCTTAAAAAGAGGGGTTACATTTGCTACCGCCAATCCTCAGGAACTACTCCAGAATCTAAAGAGGTTTGAAAGATTGTCCAAATCACGAGAAAGAAACTTTGCATCTGAATGCAGATTACACTATCACAGGGAGACACAGAGACTGCAAATGGTAGAATCTTGAGCAAACGAAGAGTAACAGAGGCACTCAACGGGTCAGGGAGGGAATGATCAGGTGACATTTTGAAGAGAAATGCAACTTCATATAATAGACCCCCCTCCCCTTCCTTTCCAATGCCCACACCCTCATTCCGGTGTGCAAACTATTCTCCCATCATTTTCCATGCCCCGTCCCGCTACTCATTCCCACCCTTTCACATATTTATGTGGGGTGGGAGATTGCAACCTTCACGTGACGCGCCCTGTTTCGACGAATGCAACCAACCTGGTGTGCACAATCAAATAAGATCAAATAGAACAAGTTGTCCTACAACTTTAGACTGTGCATGCCATGCGCAAGAAGAAGAAGACATATTTATATGCCATCACAGAGTTCACCATTTCTCTTTTTTTCCCACTCTCTCCCCCTCTCCTTGTCCTGTTACACCCAGCACATTCCCTCTGGCTTTATATTTCACTCTTTCTCTCCTCCCCTTATCTGACATCCTTTTATCTCCTTTTCACCTCTAGCCTGTCACTTACTCCATCATCTGCTAATCAAACCCCTCCCACTCACTTATATCCGCCTATCACCTGTTAGGGTGTTGCCCAACCTTACCCCTCCCCTCTTTTGCAAATTTCTGCCCCCCCACCCCCGTACTCCAATCAGTCTGAAGAAGGTCCTGATCTAAAACATTACTTGTCCATTCCCTCCCCAGATGCCTGACCTGCTAATTTCCTCCAGCACTTTGTGTTTTGTTCAAAGCCAGAACTGTATTGTGCTACTATTTTCAGCTGACTGTAAGTGCATATATGCATTAATATTATCTTTGCAAGCTCCAAGTCAGAAGAATACCAAACTCAGCCAATGTCAATGATTTTATTCTTAATGAGGCTAAGATTTATTGTCTTCATATACGTATATCCATACAGTATCATTTTGTCCAAATTGTTTAATCAATATTTCTAAGAGCTTGGGTGTACAATTTGATATAATGGATGGAAACGTCAGCACATCTTTTGTTGTTCTGCTATGTTTCTGGATTAAAATTGCAGTCTTGTGCACCAGCTACAACATCGCATTTATTGAACGGGAAAAAGTAACAGAAAAGCTCGTCTGAGCAAAAACAATTAATTAACTTTTGAGGTAAAAACATCTTTTTTTAAGAGCGAATCAATTTCAAATTTCATAGTGTGCTATTTTTATTATAAAAGTGGCAATGTATATAAAGTTAAAGATAAGGGGCAGAGTGGTTCTACAGCATTAGAAATTATGGAGAGAACTGTTTATTTTTGCTTTGTAAATCAACCTTCAATAAGTCCACTTGGTATGTGAACAGAAAGAAAATGACCTATCATTGTATTAGAGTAACTAATGTAGCTACTCAACTTGTTGGCCTGGAATCTTGCTTTTACGAGCCCATTGATCACAATTGTGCAACAAAAAGGAGTTTACAAAACCATTAAAATTATTTAACCTTTTGAAGGTTCGTACGGAGAAAACAAACCACTGGCAGCTGGAATGACAAAATTTGTCTCTCGTCTGAAAAACACTGGCCTTATGTGAACCAATCAACTAAATTTAATGCAAATTAGCATGCAACGTTCAGCTCATTTATGCATTGCGCACGAGTAGAGCAGGGCGAAAATACAAAATGTCTGAAATACTCAGGACAGAGATAACCTTTCAATACGATGAAATAGGCTCCAGGAAGCTGAGAAAGGGAGACAGGAAGCAGAGTACACAAGGGTGGAAATGGAGAGAGAAACAGTCAAGAAAGGGGATAATGCATGAATACAAACCCAGACTGTATTAATGTAGTTCTCCTGCAATAATTCTGCGCATTACCCAAACATAATAACCAAATTTTAAGATTGATTTGAATAATGACAGGTCTGACTGTTAGGAGAAGGTTAGAGAGGGTGTTGTCTTAGCATCCTCCTTCCTGTACTCCATCTTAAAATTATTTGATATCTGGCCCATTACAGTTTGGCTGGAGTCGTGGGTGTACAAGGAGTAAAGAAGGGGACTGAGAATGCATCCTGGTGGGGCACCAGTGTTGAGGATTATCATGGAGGATGATTGGTCACCTATTCTCTCTGATTGTCATCTGTTGGTCAGGAAGTTGAGGATCTAGTTTCAGAGGTGAGAGCTGATTCCCATTTCAGGGAGTCAGCTCTCACCTGACTTTGGAAATGAGCTTGGAGATGAGCTTGGATGGGATAATAGTATTGGAAAGAGAGCTGTATTCTATAACTATGCCTAACATAGGCATGTCTCTTATCCAGGTGTTCCAGGGATGACTGTAGGTCCAGAGAGAAAGAACCAGTCATAGACCTGGTGTGGTGGCGGGTGAACTGCAGCGGGTCAAGGTTGCTTGGTTGACTGGATTTAGTGCATTCCATAACCAGTCTCTCAAAGCAATTCATGATCATGGGTGTCAAGGCCATTGGACAGTAATTGTTAGGGCATGTGATCTTGCTTTTCTTCAGCACCGGGACAATAGTAGTCTTCTTCAAGCAGGTGGATACCTCAGAGCGGAGTAAGGAGGGAATTACGTTATCTATGAACACTCCCGCTAGTTTGTCGGCATAGTTCCTAACAACATGGCCAGGGACTCAGTCTGGGTCAGTTGCTTTCTGTGGGTTCAACCTCAGGAAGCCCAATCTAACTTCTGCAACAGTGACCCTGGGAAGAGCCACACTTGAGACTAATGGGATAGATGTCATCGCCCCATTGGCCTTCTGCTCAACTATCACCAGTGATGTTGCCTGACTTTGCTTTGCAGTCACTTATAGTATTCAGACCTTGCCACAGTCTGCAGGTGTCCAAATGATTATAATGGGGCAAGTTTGTCCTGGTATTGTCTCTTGGCATACTCGATGTGTTGGCAAATATCGTAGCAAGCTTTGTTGTATGCATGTGCATATGTGTATGTACATATATATATACACGCACATATATATGATCTATATATGTGTATTTGGGAGTATGTACACACTGAACTTTTGTTATCTCTCGTTTATTATATTGTTTACAGTGTACTATGTTTACATATTTTGTTGTGCTGCTGCAAGTAAGAATTTCATTGTTCTATCTGGGTAGTATGGTAATAAAACACTCTTGACCTGACTCTTGTCTCAAAGCAGTTGGGTAGGGTGTAATTTGTGTCCACTGACCGGCATTTTTTTTTTTTTTTTTTAAATTTTTGTTAGAAGTAAGTACAATAGTCTGGTACTCAAGTACCTAATACATAAATACATATTTTCATTCTTGTACAACTTCATACTTTTGATTTAATAATAAAAGAACCAGTGAGAGAAAAAAGAAATAAAGAGTGTCGGAATAGATAGACAAGCGAGTAGAAACAGAAAGCAAAAGAAATAAAGGACAGAGATGAGAAGCTAAAAGATTGAAAGAAAAGGAGAAAGTAAAGAAAAGAGAGATTAGGAGAGATCTACCTATCTCGTATTTTTGCCCATCCGTCACCCAGTTCTAAACCATTTAATTTCTAAGGTTATGTTATGTTGCACCATATGCTTGTAAAAAGTTGATAAAAGGAGACCAAATCTTTAAGAATTGGTCTACTTTGCCTAGTAGGAGGAATCTCATTTCTTCAAGATGTAGCGTTTCAGACATGCTTGAGATCCACATTTTGAATGTTGTCGTAGGTGCGTTTTTCCAAAATGTAAGTATAAGTTTTTTTTGCTGTTATTAGACCATAATTAAGAAAAGCTTCTTGGAATATAGTTAGTTTACTTCCCTCTTCCATTGATCCAAAGATAATCAATTCTGTATTGGGGTTCAATTTTGTGTTAAATAGTTTTGTAAAAATTCCAAAAATTGCATTCCAAAATTTATACAGTTTTGTACAAGAGACAAAGGAATGTGCTATAGTGGCATTTTGAGTTAGACACTTGTCGCAGATGGGGGAAACATTTGAAAGTATTTTATTCAGTCTTGTTTTCGAATAATATAATCTATGTAAAATTTTAAATTGAATTAGGTTATGTCTTAAATTCATTGAACATTTGTTTACATATAATAAATTTTTATCCCATCTATTGTTCGGAATTTTTATCAATAACTCTTGTTCCCAGTCTCTTCTAATTGCCTCTGTCGTTGGTGTTTCTATATTTAGAATTATATTATATAAGTAAGATATTAAATTGCTTGATTCTGCCTTTCTATTCATTCCTTCCTCCAATAAATCTGGTGTTAAAGTTTGATATCCTTGTATATACTTTTTCAAATAATCTTGAATTTGAAGGTATTTGAAATATTGATTACTTTTCAAATTATATTTTAGTTGTAGTTGTTGGAATGATAAAAATTCTCCCATTTCATACATATCTCCCATCGTTTTAATTCCTATTCTTTCCCAATGGATAAATGTTTTATCAATAATGGATGGTTTGAATGAGGGATTATTAGCTATTGGAGAAAGAAGCGATAATTTTCTTAATTTTAAAGTTAATTTCATTTGTTTCCAAATTCGTATTATACTATGAATAATTGGATTCTTCGTGTATATTATATTGTTCAATTTTATCGGGGGAAAGAAGGATCGCTCCTATATTATAAGGGGAACAATCCACTTTCTCCATTCTTATCCAATCTACCTGTTGGACAGAACTGTCCAACCAGTAGATTATATTTTTAATATTCACTGCCCAATAATAATACAATAAGTTAGGGAGTGTCAGTCCCCCTGATTCTTTAGATTTACACAAGTGTTTTTTTTTTAATTCTGTGTGATTTATAATCCCATATGAAATTTATAATATCAGAATCTAGTTTTTTAAAGATTTTTTTAGGTAAGTATATTGGTATTGATTGAAATAGGTACAATATTTGTGGTAAGAAGATCATTTTATTGTGTTTATTCTGCCTATTAAAGACATCGGCAGTGTTTTCCAAAATTTAATCAACCCATTTAATTTAGTTAATAAAGGCATATAGTTTGCGTTGAGTAATGATTTATAGTTCCTAGTGATTTGGATGCCCAAATACTTAAATTTTTCTGTTGCAATTCTAAAAGGGAATTTCAACAGATGTGTCGACTCTTGAGGTTTTATCGTCATAATTTCGCTTTTGTTCCAATTTATTCTATATCCTGAAAAAGAACCAAATTCCTCTATTAAATTTAGTATATTTGGTATGCTAATTTGCGAATTTGTAATATATAATAATATGTCGTCTGCATATAATGAAATTTTATTATTTGAGTGTTTGGTATTATACCTATGAATATTCGGATGGCTTCTTATACTTTCAGCTAAAGGCTCTATCACTAGTGCAAATAGCAGGGGCGATAACGCTCCCCTCTGCCTATTGCCCCTTGCCAATTGGAATTTCGGGGATAATATATTATTAGTCAGTATTCTAGCCATCGGCTTATCATATAATAGTTTTACCCATGAAATAAAATTATCTCCCATGTTAAATTTTTCCAATGCTTTGAATAAATATTGCCATACTACTTGATCGAAAGCTTTTTCTGCATCCAATGAAATAATTGTTAGTTCTTCTTCAGTATCATGTGAGTACATTATATTAGACAGCCATCACAAATTGTTAAATGAGTATCTCTTTGGTATAAACCCTGTTTGGTCCAGATTTATTAGTTTACTAACATATGTATTCAATCTTCTCGCTAGGGTCTTTGCTAATATTTTTTGGTCTGTATTTAGGAGTGCAATAGCTCTATATGAGCCTGGGTCTTCTAGATCTTTATCCTTTTTTGGTATAAGTGTAATAGTTGACTCAGTTAGTGTTTCCGGTAGTTTATTTTCTTTAAAAGCATATATATATATAAATCTTGCAACCGTGGAGAAATTATCTCGTAGAATCTTTTATAGAATTCATTACTAAAGCCATCTGGTCCTGGCGTTTTGCCATTCTTCAACAAACTAATTGTTTCTTCTATTTCCTGTAGTGTAATCTGAGCTCCTAATCCCTCTTGTTCCACCATATTTAATTTTGGAAGATTACACTTATCTAAGAAATTTGTAATTTGAGTATTATTTGCAGAGGTTTTCGATGTATATAAGTTTTGATAAAATGGAGCAAATCTTTTATTAATATCTTTAGGTAGTGTTAGTAATTCCCCTTTGTCTGATTTAATTTTAGTAATTGTATTTTCTGTTTCCCGTTTTTTTCAGTTGGCGTGCTAGGAGTTTATGAGGTTTATCACCAAATTCAAAATTTTCTTGCTTTGTAATTTGAAATAATCTTATTATTCTGGCTGATAAAATTTTATTTAATTTATATTTTAGTATTATTATATTATTATGTTTATCTATAGTTGGTTCTTTGGCATTTTCTAACTCTAATTGTCTAATTTCTTGTTCTAACTGCAATTGTTCAGTATTATTCTTTTTATTTTGGAAAGCTTGATATGAGATTATAGTTCCTCTATTAAATGCCTTAAAAGTTTCCCATAATAAAGAGGGTGAAATATCTGGTGTATCATTTGACTCGAAGAAGAATATCATCTGCTCTTTCAAATATGTGCAACCTTGTGAGTTGTTTAAAATTTGGGGGTTAAACCTCCAAAACGAATTTTTATCAGGCATTCCTTCTAATTTTAAAGAAAAAGTTAACGGGGAATGATCAGAAATAATACTATTATGATATTTAGAATTATATGTATATGGAATTACTTTTGTGTCCACTAAGAAATAATCAATATGTAAATATGTTTTATGTACTGTTGAATAAAATGAATATTCCCTACCTACTGGGTTAGCGATCCTCCATACATCTGTTACATTAGTATTTTTCATGTATGTATTTAGGAGTTCACTCGTTTTAGATTTTATGTTAGTCCTTTTTTGTTTTTCTGATTTATCCAAATATAGATCTAAAACACAATTCAAATCTTCCCCCTATTATCACATTTTGATGGTTAAGTTCTGAAATTATATCCAAAATTTTACTAAAGAATTGGGGGTTGTCAAAATTAGGAGCATAAATATTTATCAAAGTAAGTGGAGTAGAATAAATTTCTCCCGTGACTATGACAATATCTCCCCTCTTTATCTGCTATGGTATTCTTTAATTTAAATGGTATACCTTTACGAATGATAATAGCCGTGCCTCTAGATTTAGAAGTAAATGAAGAGTAGTATGTTTGCCCAATCCAATTTGCCTTCAGTCTTATCTGTGCTTGATATTTCAGATGCGTCTCTTGTAAGAAAATAATGTCACTGTTTAAGGCTTTTAATTGGGCAAAGATCTTACCCCTTTTAATTGGTTCATTAGCGCCCCTTATATTCCAGCTACAAAATGTGATTCCTCCAGTTTTCTTTTGTTTATCGTCTTGCATTATGAATCATGTTAATACCTTTACTTCATATGGTGCAACCAAGAACCTTATATTAATAGCAAAAGGATAACGAGGGATAAAATTGGACCATTAGAGAACCAGAATGGACAGCTATCTGCAGAGCCAAAAGAGATGGGGGAGATATTGAACAATTTCTTTTCTTCGGTATTCACCAAGGAGAAGGATATTGAACTCGGTGAGTTAAGGGGAAAGAGTAGAGTAGCTATGGAAACTATGAGATTCAAAGAGGAGGAAGTACTGACACTTTTGAAAAATATAAAAGTGGATAAGTCTCCAGGTCCTGACAGGATATTCCCTAGGACATTGAGGGAAGTTAGTGTAGAAATAGCAGGAGCTATGACAGAAATATTTCAAATGTCATTAGAAACGGGAATAGTGCCGGAGGATTGGCGTACTGCGCATGTTGTTCCATTGTTTAAAAAGGGTTCAAAGAATAAACCTAGCAATTATAGACCTATTAGTTTGACGTCAGTGGTGGGCAAATTAATGGAAAGGATACTTAGAGATAATATATATAAGCATCTGGATAAACAGGGTCTGATCAGGAACAGTCAACATGGATTTGTGCCTGGAAGGTCATGTTTGACAAACCTTCTTGAATTTTTTGAAGCGGTAACTAGGGAAATTGATGAGGGTAAAGCAGTGGATGTTGTCTATATGGATTTCAGTAAGGCCTTTGACATGGTTCCCCATGGAAGGTTGGTTAAGAAGGTTCAATCTTTGGGTGTTAATGGCGGAGTAGCAAGATGGATTCAACAGTGGCTGAATGGGAGATGTCAGAGAGTAATGGTGGATGGCTGTTTGTCAGGTTGGAAGCCGGTGACCAGTGGGGTGCCTCAGGGATCTGTGTTGGGTCCACTGTTGTTTGTCATGTACATCAATGATCTGGATGATGGGGTGGAAAATTGGATAAGTAAGTATGCAGATGATACTAAGATAGGTGGTGTTGTGGATAATGAAGTAGATTTTCAAAGTCTACAGAGAGATTTGGGCCATTTGGAAAAGTGGGCTGAAAGATGGCAGATGGAGTTTAATGCTGATAAGTGTGAAGTGCTAAACCTTGGCAGGACAAATCAAAATAGGACGTACAAGGTAAATGGTAGGGAATTGAGGAATGCTGTGGAACAGAGGGATCTAGGAATAACTGTGCATAGTTCCCTGAAGGTGGAATCGCATGTAGATTTTAACATTTAAAGGTGGTAAAGAAAGCCTTTGGTGTGCTGGCCTTTATAAATCAGAGCATTGAATATAGGAGTAGGGAAGCAATGTTAAAATTGTACAAGGCATTGGTAAGACCAATTCTGGAGTATGGTGTACAATTTTGGTCGCCTAGTTATAGGAATGATGTCAACAAAATAGAGAGAGTACAGAGGAGATTTACTAGAATGTTGCCAGGGTTCCAGCAACTATGTTACAGAGAAAGGTTGAACAAATTAGGTCTTTATTCTTTGGAGCGCAGAAGGTTAAGGGGGGACTTGATTGAGGTCTTTAAAATGATGAAAGGGATAGACAGAGTTGACGTGGATACGTTTTTTCCCATTGAGGGTAGGGAAGATTCAAACAAGAGGGCATGACATGAGAATTAAGGGACAGAGGTTTCGGGGTAACGTGAGGGGGAACTTCTTTACTCAGAGGGTGGTGGCTGTGTGGAATCAGCTTCCAGCAGAAGTGGTGGAGGCAGGATCGATTTTAACATTTAAGAGTAAAGTGGATAGGTATATGGACGTGAAGGAAATGGAGGGGTATGGTCTGAGTGCAGGTAGATGGGACTAGGGGAAAACAAATGGTCGGCACGGACTGGAAGGGCCGAGAGGGCCTGTTTCCGTGCTGTAATTGTTATATGGTTATATGGTTATATGGTTAACTCCAGATGAAGGATGGTCATCCCCAGCTGTTGGCATCTCCCCTTCAGAATAAACCTTGAAAAAGACCAGAAAGTGTAGAGTCGTGAAAAGATAATTAACAAACAAAAAGTGATATTATATTATCCAAAAATAAAGATATTATAATTAAAAACAAACCACCCAACAGGTGGTAGAAAAATTCTTATTGACTTCATTAGATGTTTTTATATGTTTCGCTCTGCCCCCTTGACCAATTATTATTAATTGGAAGAGAGAGCGATACAAAGTTCAAAATTATATATATATAATAAAACGTACTCCAATAGCTAGATTAGAAATGTATCTTCAAAGAGGAAAAACAAAGTAAACAAAGTTTCCAACATTAAGTATATACTTAGATATAACAGTAATTATGTTAATTTTATATCCATATCTGCTGCCTCTAACCTTATCTGAAGACGTTGTATGGTCCATCACGTGAAAGGAGAAGCCTTAAGGCTACATCTACATTCTCAGTCAATTACTTTGTCATACCAAATAAGGACTATAATCAATTGTTCTAATCAAAAACAATAAAATAGGGTTCTCCCATGGCTCATGAATGATTTTTTAAAAAGAGACAGTGTGGAAAGAGAGGTGTGGGGGAGGGGTGGGGGGGGGGGGGGGGGGGGGGGGGGGGGGGGGAGGGGGGGGGGGAAGAGAGAGACAAAAAATGTTTTAAATGTTTTATTTCACAAAATCTTTACCTCAGAGTACAAATATGGAACATTTTCAAAAATTGATTAATTTATCCCTGGTTGTGAGAAGGTTCGATCAAAATGTTTAGTCATTACATTCACACTTATTATTGGCATTTGTTCAGCGACTGCAGTTCGTTTGTTAATTTTGATGGAATATCGCACATTGCATCGCACAAGATACTTTTATTGACCGTAATTTAATGATTAAATAATGTGTGACATATGCAGAAATCGTTCATGTGAATCCGATCTGAAAAAAATTCCAGTTGCCTTTTGTGTCTTTTCCTGTATCTTCCCACAATCCTTGCAATGTTGTCAGGGAATCCATCAATTGACAGATCAAGCAGTTTGAACAGTGTCTCAAATAATTTGAGCTGTTTGTCAGAATTGTCCTGGTAGCAGCATGAGTACTTTCGAGAAGGTACTTTCAAAGAACAGATGTAGATGTGTATGTGGCCTTATGGCATGTTAATTACCATAATTCAACTGCAACTCTTGCTTAGGATCTTGCATTTCAATTGTTTGATTAATTTTGAAAATGTTACTTGGTCAGATTACTGAACATACTTGATATGTTTTTACTGATTTTGTTCAATCTTCCTCATTAGTTTCACCCACTTGCAGAGAATAGTGATGCCCCTGTCTCACTGTGCGAGTTGACCCACGAGGTACCCCGAGTGATAGACTCGTGGCTGCCCACGAGACTGCAAGTGTATGATCAAGTGTGTGGCCGAGTTCCCACGGGTATGTAATTGCTGCGATGTTGCAAGTTCCTCTCCCGAGTTAGCAAGTTCCTCTCCCGAGTTAGCAAGTTCCTCTCCCGTTACTCTTGAGCCAACCGTGAATGAAGGTATGGTTTAATAAAGCAACAATGTTAAAATACATCTCCATCCTGTGGTTTTGAGTTATTTCAGCGCGTCCGCATCTATTGATATGACCTACAATGGGAAAATGCGCATTCTACCAAGCATTTCTTGTTTTTTTATGTTTTTAAATACTTTTTTGCAATGGATCTCTATTTTAAATAATTTTAAAAAAGGAAGCAGCCCGGGTGACTGACATTGAGCGGCCGTTGGGACCCGACACAGCAGACACACACACACACACACACACACACACACACACACACACACACACACACACACACACACACACACACACACACACACACACACACACACACACAGAGAGAGAGAGATACACACAGACAGCAGCTGGACACCACTTCAGAGGAATTAAGCAGCGCGGGTGACTGAGCGGGCCGCCAGGACCCGACAGTACACACACACACACACACACACACAGAGATAGACAGAGAGGGAGAGAGACACACACACACACACACACACACACACACACACACACACACACACACACACACACACACACACACACACACACACACAGAGATAGAGATACACACAGACAGCAGCTGGCCACCACTTCAGAGGAATCAAGCAGCTCGGGTGACTTTGAGCGGCCACCGGGACCCGACAGCAGACACACACACAGATACACACAGATAGACAGAGAGGGAGAGAGACACACACACACAACTCAGCGGACATGGCAGCATCTCTGGAGAGAAGGAATAGAGTCGAGACCCTTCTTCAGACTTACCCGAAATGCCACCCATTCCTTCGCTCCAGAGATGCAGCCTGTCCCGCCGAGTTACTCCAGCATTGTGTGTGTCTATCTCCGGTGTGAACCAGCATCTGCAGTTCCTTCCCAATCCCACACTCTCGGCCCCGGGGGGGTGGATGGAGCATCACACGTGGACACATCCCACCCACCACCCCAGACTTGCCCCTACGGCAGGTCTTTAAGCCGTTCATTGAGACAGAGTGAAGCCACGGGGACAAGTGGCAGAAAGGCCGAAGATAGACACGAAATGCTGGAGTAACTCTGCGGGACAGGCTGCATCTCTGGAGCGAAGGAAAGTCTGAAGAAGGGTCTCGACTCTATTCCTTCTCTCCAGAGATGCTGCCTGGTCCGCTGAGTTATAAACTCCAGCATTTTGTGTCTATCTTTGGTTCAGTCTTACGAGCAAAAGAACAGATTATTAAAGTTCCCACGGTACACTCACGAGACACTAAGATAAACGCACGGGGCCACTACGTTATTGCAACGAGTTAAAATGTTTCCATTTTACAATTGAATAGTTAATTTGACTCGTGGAAAAAATCAAACATTGATTTTTTTCACGAGTTAACAAGTTTCCCGAGTACCTGCCGTTAGCGCCACGAGTCAATAAGTTGCTCGTGCGAGTTCCGACGTTCCCGCTACGTGATCACCACGAGTGAAAACTCGGGGTCACTCGTGGGCCAACTCGCACAGTGAGACAGGGGTTAGTAAGATTAAACGAGAACTTACCAGTTTGAAGTTTGATCTTTAGTTTATGAGGGGTTATGATGAGCGATTATGTGAAGAAGGCTGTCAGCCCGCATGCGCGTCAATCTTCAAAGCAGCGGTGTGAAATCACAGATAACAATGGTTGAACTGAACGTAGTAAGATTAGAGAAGAGTAGATCTTTATGATATGAGGGTTGGGAGCGGTGGGCACGTAATCGCTCATCGTAACGCCTCATAAAATAAAGATCAAACTTCAAACTGGTAGGTTCTCGTTTAATCTTAATATTTTACTTCTGAGTCACATGAGTGACTACGTGAAGATTTCAAAGCTATGTGATTTCATGCCGGAAACGAGTACATGCGTTACACACTGCATGAGTTGACCATGGATGAGCGAAAAAGATTAATGCATTCAGATATGACTTAGTTTGTTAAAATGCTGATGCTTTAATCATCAAAGGAGAATAATAGTGACCCCTTTCATCCAGGGGGAAACTACAAAACAGAATCTAAAATGGAGTTGGCAAATACCCCCAGTCTGGCAATGGGTTATTATAAAATTTTTGGAAAGTATGTTCGTTTGACCATCCTGCAGCTGCTAGGATGTGGTCCAGTGGAACATACATAATCCTTGGAGCTGATGTAGCAGCAGTCCTGGTGAAGTGGGAGTTGAAAATATTGGTATCGACTCATGCATTAGCCAAAACCCCGTTTTTACCACCTGGAGATGGTAGAACTAATACCTTCTTTTGAGGTTTTTTTTGTAACTAACAAACATTGCTAGTTTTAAAGCCTTTTCGGTTCTAGGTAACCTAGACGTATAGTTGTAAATGTGTGACCACACATTACCGAAGGCCCATAGCGTATGCCATGAAAACTAGTTTGAGACCTAACACCCCTGGTTTGTTCTGGTTAATTAAATCATAAACATAAAATATTATGTTAATAGCAGATGTTACCATCCTGTCCAGTCGCAATTTATGTAGTGACTGGACCCGTTGCACTGAGACCAGTGCCATGATTGCAAGAGGATAACTACCTTATGAGAGACGGCTAAAGATAAGGATATAGCTGGAGCCCCCTGATGACGTCAATGTCCCATACTTCTGTGTAACTGGGCCTGGGAGAACTTGTGTTAATGATATCCTTTATTATTCTGGATATCAGAGGGTGAGACCCGACAGCGTGGGTCCCACTTGCTGCAGCAAATATGATGAGAAGGCATGTTGGCACAGTTAATGGCACTATAACTTAATTATTGTCAAAGACCCATTTGTAAATGAACTCCAAGATGTCAGTTATCCGTGTTGAATTATATGTAACATGTGTATTTAAACAAAAATGCTTCCCATCTCCTGAAGAGGAAATGTACTGCCATTTTTGGTGCTATCCCTGCACTCTGCAGTGAGCACTTACATGGATCGGTCTGACAACCTGAGCCGCAGGAATAGTCGTCTCAGAGTCTGCAAGTCAATTAATTGATTTATCATGCAGAGGCTGGTTTTCCGAGTCACAGGCTGAACCAGCAATGTTTTATGTTTAGAATAACCATATATGGTTCTATATTATCCCCAACATTAGTGGGAACCATGTCTGCGTATGCCAGTCAAGCAGTTCGAAAAGCCTGAAGCGGGATCTTGCTGGATTTATTGCAAGACCCGACTGATGAGGCAGAATGGAGGAAAGACATGAAAGAACATTCCTCCCCAGTGTGGCGATAATGTATCTCTCGTATGCCACATGTATCTGTATGCCACATATTTTGCAACTGGTGAATGAGCCTGGATGTAAACATATCGATATTCGGTGTTCCATCGGGCCATAATGACATTAAAAACTTTGTGATCCAACATCTATTCTGTGTTGTCATTGATTTCAAGTGATGATACAATATCGCCAAATGAGGTTAGGTAAATATCACAGGATACTTTAACTTGATTGCACCCATGTGACTAACATATGCCACCACCATAGTGTATCAACTTGGAGTTGAGCATGCAGATTATGCATATTCACACAATAACCTTTAACCTATAGAATGCACCTAGTGTTTATAGGTAGTTGATACCAATAATTGAAAAATTGGTAACTCATGCAAAATACATCCGCCTCCGTAACTGGAGATGGCATTCGTAATTTCTCATCTTTGAGCACCAGCATCAGTTTATAATTGCTGATGATTACTGACCAAAATTACTGGAGCAATGCTGAATACTGTCACAATTGTGACTTTGGTAGCTTCTGCTGGTAATAGCATAGGCCTGTTAATAATGACCTATATGGTACTTGAGAGGTTAATTCTTTGCACATTGTAAGTTCTGATAATGCAAAAACCCGAATTGCACAGCTAAAACACAGCTACTATATTGCCAATTACAATTGATGAATAGAAGGCTGTTTCATAGCAACGAGGTTGTTACAGGCTTCTGTTAATTGCAATCTCTGCCCCAGGGCGGAGTCACCGTTAAGTTGATAGTTAAGGGTATATCCCAATAATCAATAGTTCTGATTGGTATCAACTTAAATTTAACTGGATGGATGAGGAACCCCAATTTCTCAAATATAGTTTGTGGCTGCAACAGTTAATTTTAGTAAAATACAGCGTTTAAAACATCATCCAGATAGGCAATACCAAATGTTCTTGAGCTCTGAGCAGCCCAAGTACCGGTTTTAGTAATTTGATAAATAACCTGGGAGCTGAAGTTAGCTAATTTTGCAACGCTTTAACTGTTATCGTTGCCCCATCCAGATAAATTTCAGATATCTCCGGTGATCCCTGTGAATGGGAACTGAATAGCATGCATCTTTGAGATCGATGCTTGCCATAAAGATCCCATGGAAATCAATTGTTAGACAGTAACGAAGTTTCCTATTCTGAAAGTCTATACTGCATATACGACTTAAATCTGGATGAAGTGACATCCTCCATCTTTCACCCTGTCCTGAAAGGCAATCCTGGCCATAATACTGGGCCTGCCTCGAAAGACAACTCTGGCCCCAATTCCAAGCCTGCTTGGAACGTTTGTATGTTGTGCAGTATAAATTAGTAAGATTAAACGAGAACTTACCAAGTTTGAAGGTTGACCTGTATTTTACGAGGAGTCGCGGTGAGGGATTTCGTGAAGACCCCGCCAGCACGCATGCGCAGCATCCTTCAAAGCAGTGGTGTGGAATCACAGAACGCACCATGACTAAAAATAGTAAGATGAAGAACGCAGAATTTCCTAGTTGATCCTATGATAGAGGGTGGGAGCGGGGGACACGAAATCCCTCACCGCGACTCCTCGTAAAATACAGATCAACCTTCAAACTTGGTAAGTTCTCGTTTAATCTTACAAAACTGTATACATTTTGGAATGAAATTTTTGGAATTTTTACAAAACTATTTACCACAAAATTGAACCCCAATACTGAATTGATTATCTTTGGATCAATGGAAGAGGGAAGTAAACTAACTATATTCCAAGAAGCTTTTCTTAATTATGGTCTAATAACAGCAAAAAAACTTATACTTAAATTTTGGAAAAACGCACCTACACCAACATTCAAAATGTGGATCTCAAACATGTCTGAAACGCTACATCTTGAAGAAATGAGATTCCTCTTACTAGGCAAAGTAGACCAATTCTTAAAGATTTGGTCTCCGTTTATCAACTTTATACAAGCATATGGTGCAACATAACATAACCTTAGAAATTAAATGTTTAGAACTGGGTGACGGATGGGCAAAAATATGAGATAGGTAGATCTCTCCTAATCTCTCTTTTCTTTTTACTTTTTCCTTCTCTTTCAATCTTTTAACTTCTCACCTCTGTCCTTTATTTTTTTTTGTTTGTTTTCTGTTTCTACTCGCTTGTCTATCTATTCCGACACTCTTTATTTCTTTTTTCTCTCACTGTTCTTTTATTATTGAACTAAAAGTATGAAGTTGTACAAGAATGAGAATATGTATTTATGTAATAGGTACTTAAGTACCAGACTACTGTACTTACTTCTAACAAAAATAAACAAACAAAACAAAACAAAAAAAAAAATCTTACTATTTTACTTTGGAGTCACGTGAGTGACTTCGTGAAGATTTCAAAGCTCTGTGATTTCACGCCCTGGACAACGTCCATGCTTATCACACTGCTGCCATTCTGATGGAGGAAGGCTGTTAATGCAGTTCAGTCGAAACTGGCTGAAAAAGCAACACAATTTATTAATCAAATAAACAAACAAATAACCCCTAATTCGGGGACAGACATTCACTGAGCGGTTCCCAGCACAGCTTCTGCGAATGTCGCAGGGGCGACCAGTGGCTTATTGTAGAACCGTTGAAAGGTTTCTTCACTGGCCCAGCCCGCGGTGGCGAGGATGTGGTCCATGGGCACCTCCATGGCCCTCGCCGCTGATGTGGATGCAGCCCTAGTGGAATGAGATTTAAAAATGTCAGTAGCAACTCCTGCTGCATCCAGCACCACCCTGAGCCACCTGGCGATAGTCTGTACAGTCACCCGATGATGCAGAGGTTTGTGGCTGATGAGGAGCCCCTGTTCCTTCATCCTGATGGCTCCTGTAATCCCGATATAGTGGTGGAGATGGGTGACTATGCAGAGAGTGGCATCTACAGGGTATGCCCGAAATTCCAACTGTAGCCCATGCGCCCCTGGCCTGTGCTGCTTCAATAAATCTTGGACAAAGAAATTTATTTGACCAGGGGTGGCCACCATGCAGTCCAGTCGCAGTTTTTGTAACGTCTGGACTCGTTGGGCTGTAGTCAGTGCCATCAGCATCACCAACTTGAGGGTGAGCTGTTTCAGTGGTAGCTCATTCATTGGAGCCCAGCTCCTCAGTAGGGTCAGCACGATCCCCACATCCCACGTGAAAGTATATCTGGGTCGCGGAGGGTTGGTGTTGAACACTCCCCTCATGAGTTTAGACACCAGGTGGTTGGAGCCTATACCTATATCCAGGTATGAGGACAGCGCACTCCTGGCGCTGTTGATGGCACTGTAGCTAAGGCCAGCATCGAAATGGAGGCCAGCTAGGAATTCCAGGACACCAGGTATCGTTGCTGTGTTGGAAGTCTTGTTGGTACGAGCACAGAATGCCTCCCACTTTCTGATTTGTGTGAGGTACTTTTTCCGAGTTGATTCTCGGCATGATGCAGAGATGAGTTCCATGGCTAGTGGTGAGATGCCCGCCTGAATGAGTGGTCTTTTCAGAACCTGCAGGCCAACAAGTTTAGGTGACCATGGCAAGGATGACTATCCCCCGTAATGGGGTGATTAATCAATTTGTGGTGTTTCCCATTCGACATCCATGGTTGTTTTAAAATTTTAATGACCATCGGGTACCATGGTGGTGTAGACCAGTTGGGAATGATCAATATGCCAATTGCAGAATCCAATTTAATTTTCTGCAACACCCGACTGATGAGGCAGAATGGGGGAAATGCGTAGCACAACCATTTCCCCCAATGGATAGAAAATGCATCCGTTGCTATTGCCCCAGGGTCAGGTTCCCCAGACACATACGTTGGTATCTGATGGTTCAACCTGGATGCAAAAAGGTCAATATCTGGTGTCCCATAGTGAGCTATAATGTCTCCAAAAATTTGGGGGTTCAACATCCACTCGATGTTGTCATTGAATACTCGTGACCTGGTGTCCGCCACTGTATTAAGCTTCCCTGGCAAATAGGTCGCTGTAATCCAAATATTCCTTTCAATGCACCAGTGCCAAATTGTGTTTGCCAATTCATCACAAGATAGCGACCTGATACCACCCATATGATTGATGTAAGCCATCACTGTAGTGTTATCTATTTGGAGGCGGACATGTAAATCCCGTGAGTTAGTACAGTAAGCCCGCAGTCCATGAAATGCCCCCAACATTTCTATATAATTTATCCCGTGTGACTCCAGGAAGGTAGACTCACGGGAATTCCATCTACCACCACAACTGGACATCATATCAGTTGCTCCCCAGCCTTGTGCGCTTGCGTCAGTTTGTAGCACGACGTCTGGGTTGCTTACTATGATGGGTCTATGACACTCACTAATATTGTCAACCCACCATTGTAGCTCGGTTCTAGCCTTTGGTGGTAACCGAATTGGCCGATCAAAGTGCCCAGCATTTGCTTTTAATGCTGTGATCTTTGTTCTTTGTAAATTTCGGTAGTGTAGTGGTCCGAATTGTACAGCTGGGAAAGTAGCTACCAATTTCCCTATTACTTTTGCCGTTTGCCGAATGGTCGGCACCCTGGCGCAAGCAAGACTGTGGCACTCTTCTTTTATAGCAGTAGCTTTATTGGTTGGGATGGTAATCTTCATTAAGTTCGTGTCTAGAGTGAATCCCAAATAATCCATAACCCGTACCGGGTGCAATTTTGACTTGTCTGGATGGATTACAAATCCCAGCTTCTCGAAGAGAGCCTTAGTTGCAGCCACTGCCCGTGTAGCCAATTGGAGGGTCTGACCCACTATGAGGATATCATCCAAATATGCCATAACCATATAATTTTGTTGTCGGAGAAGAGCCAATATAGGTTTTACTAATTTTGTAAACAGCCTAGGGGCTGTGGTGATCCCATTGGGCAATGCCTTGTATTCCCATAATTGATCCTTCCAGACAAACTTCAGAAATTTCCTGTGAGCCTCAGAGATGGGCACCGTATAGTATGCATCTTTTAAATCGATGCATGCCATAAAATACCCTGGGTAAAGCATCTGTTTGGCTGTTTCAAAAGTATCCATTTTGAAGTGGGTATATTGTACAAAAGTGTTCAGCTCAGTTAAGTCTATTATAATCCGACATCCCCCATCTTTTTTAATTCTGATGAAAATGTTGGACACAAACTCAATGGGTTCATGCGTTGTTTTGCCAATTACCCCTTTTGCTGCTAGCCGTATAATTTCAGCATGTCCTGCCTCCACCTCTTTTTGGGATAGTGTAAATTTCCTATGAGGCGAATGCTGGGTAGGGGGATTTACACCACCAATAAATTCTATAACATAGCCTTGAACACTTTGTAAAATAAACTCATCTGTGGTGACAGTGTTCCATATTTCCAAAAAAGCCCGCAATCGCCCACCAATTTGTGCAGGAGGGGATGCTACGGCGTGAGAGGAACCAGACCCCCTTACCTCCATGGTTAGCAACGGTTCCTTACGTATGGCGTTTTGGGTGGACGTTGTGGAGGTTGATGGGATGGCGGCCGCATCTTCCATGCAGGCCGCTGTTGGCCTTGTCCTAAAAAAGGTCGTTGTGTTTGGGGAAGTGGAGGTGGATAGGTCCTTTGTGTCCTGTCCGGCAGTCGTGGTTTCCAGGTTGTGTTTGGCTGTTGCCGGTGGTATGGGTGAAGTCTGGCCGTAGGAGGTTTCATGAGGCCAGCTGTTTTGGCTTCTTCGTCCAGTTCCTTCACTTGTTTGGACAGGTCTCCAAACAATTGATGAGGCGGTGGAGCGGTTGATGGACGGCACAACCCCGCGAATTTGGGGTTGAGTGTGGGCTTAATGGAGCTCTTACGCAGGCAGTTGATCTCGTACTGGGCGTTGCATAGGAGTGCCAGGGCATCTTGTTGTTCACTGGACACATTATCCCCGTCCAGGGTCCTAGCAAACACCGTTATGCCCGTGGAGAGAACCTTTAAGATACGCTGGAGGCGGACATCCTGCATCCTGGTGGCCGTACTCAAGTGTCCCCAGATCTGGGCATTAACCAAGGGCACACTGAGGTTGATGCAGTTCTCGGGCGGTTTTATTTTCTCTATTGTATCATTGAGAACCTGACTCTGGAGTTGGTGAGTAGTCAGGTAATCAATGGTACCCGCCAGTTTGTGGTGCAGGGGTTTCCCTGTTTGTGTAGTAGCGGCAAACTTGCCCACCACATCCAGCATATCCTCCTCATGCTCTGGCTCAGCGGTCACTGGCTGTCCCGGGTCATCTTCAAACACAGCGGCTGGGCAACTGCTAGCACTTCTGGCTGGTGTCGACGAGATGCTGAGCGGGCTCCTTGCACGGCTTGTGGATGCCCGTGAGTCCCACTCTTCCCGTTCCCGGTCCCGCTGGAGGAGTTGCTCCACTAAGAGCTCCAACCGCTCTATGCGACCGTCCCTGCTATGTGCAGCGGACAAGCCGACTTCCCCAGGCCCTGCGAAATCACTGGGGCTTCCACCATCGGACCACACCTCCATAAGGTGCTGTCTAGGGTCCAATGGCAGGTTGTCGTGGCCTACCGCCCGAGTAGGCTCATACGACTCCCGCACGGACTCTCCGCTAGTCTGTCTTCTTCCAGACTGTGGCGCCCCACCTGTCTGATATGAAGGCAGGTGAGTTGAATCGGCGCCGGCCCCCAGAACATGGCTCCCCGTAGTCCGTGCAGGCTTACCTCCACAATCGCCCAATTTTTGGCGTGGAGGCCCATGATCGGCCGCTCCCAGAGCTGAGGTGACCGACCGTCTACTGCTGCCACCTCCGCCCTTGACCGCAGCCTGACGGGGTGTTTTGTCGGCGGCACCTGCTCCTGCAGGCCTGCTCGACGCAGCAGCAGCGCTGCCAGACTGCACTACGGCGGATCTCCCTGGCAGTGGTACGTGGTGGTACACAGCTGTAGGGCTCCCCTGCAGTGCAGCTGTCCCCCGGCCCAGCCCCCTCCGGTCTACTGGAACTCGGGGTGAGGTCGCTTGCGATGAGCGAGGCCCCTTGGCACGTACCTGTTTCCCCTCTCTTTTCTTGGAGGAAGGGGGCTCGAAGTCTGGATCCGTTGCATTCAGCTCCGGGGCGGTAAACTACTCAGGTGATGAGTCGGGCGCTAAAGTAGCGGGAGCACCTGACTTCCGCATTCTTGCCCCCACATGTCTCGAAGCTGCCGGTGGTGCTTGCAGCTCCGGGGACAAGGGCTGTTGGCTGGTCGATGCAGCTCGGCTCCTGGACAGCGTCGCCTTCCTCTTGCCCTTGTCCATCCTGTGGAGTAAAGGTAAGTACTTACCTGCCGGCCTTTATGAAGGAGCCGGAGGAGAGAGCGCACTCCCCCCCCCAGCCTGCCGATGCAAATGCGCGCGACGATATGCTGCGCATGCGTGCTGGCGGGGTCTTCACGAAGTCACTCACGTGACTCCGAAGTAAAATAATCACATGTTATCATCAGTTTTTTAAAAACAGATCTGAATCTCGTGTTATCATTGTCACTTCTATAAAAACACAAGTGTAAATATTACCAACTTATAAATGGTCCACAACCCCATGTTTCGGAAGAACCAGACCCACCTACTTCCATGGCTACCGGTGGTCGTATGGTAATCCCAAAGGCCCCTGATGCGAGTTCTTTTCCCGTCCTTGATTGGAGAGTAGGACTGGTAAGGTGCGTGGATTCCATATTTTCCCTGAGGCCTTGGTCATCATACTGAGCCTGCCTCGAAAGACAACTCTGGCCATAATTCTGAGCCTGCCTCAAAAGACAACTCTGGCCATATTTCCGTGCCCAGCTTGCAATCTGCCACCGGCTTCAGTGAAGTGTTTACCCCCGATGGAGGCGTGGGGTGTGTCGTCGCCTACCGATGAAGCTTTGCTCGTCATCGGTACCTTGATTAGTCCGACTGTTTTTTGCTCCCTCATCCTGGTCTTACCTGTTGGATAAGTCTTACCTGAAGAGAGGATTCGGCGGCTGGTTTCATTTCCTGGATTTCATGCCCCTCCAATGTCACCCTGAGAGCGCTGTTCACTGCCGGCACTTGTAGCATGAGGGGAACTCTGGCCCTTCCGGGCATTCTACCAACGGCTTGAGACCAACTCTTCCGTCAGCAACACCTTCGTTTGCGAGAATCTCTTGAAGTCATATGCATGTGCTCCCACTGACATACTTTCAATGTTGATGTCAGTTACACACTGACAACTCGCACTCCCCCCCCACAGAGAGGGAGATTCGTAGGCAGCCCTGAAAACAGGTGCTACCGCAGGCCCCTGATGATACCTGCGCTGACATGGCCCCTCCTATGGACCTATATCAGGATTTTTTGCTCCGAGTCAGACAGGAACTGACCCCAAATGCTCCCCTCCTCAGAGAGGGAGACATTGTGCAGCCCTAAAACAGGTGCCGCTGCTGCGGGCCCCCGAGGAGGCCGCGCTGATAACTCCCTCCTTTGGAGTATCATTGTAGAGCAACCTCTCCATCAGGTGCTCTATGTGGGTTTTGACATCCGCAGACGCTACCCATTGAAGGAGGGGAATCCTCCTGGCCTGCCTCCCCTAGTTCACAGGCCTAACCGTCTTACTTTTGGTTTTATCCCCTTTCTGGGGACCCACAGAGGTCTGGAAGCGGCTGACCGCTATATGTTGGAGGGGTCCCTCCTGGCCTGACTTCCACAGGCCTACCCGACTTGCTGTTGGTTTTACCCCCTTCCTGGGGAACCACAGCGGTCTGGCAGCAGATGACCCCTGTATGTCGGGGGGGTGGGGGAGCCCTCCTGGCCTGACTTCACAGACCTTACCAGCTTGTTGTTGGTTTTACCCCCTTCCTGGGAACCACAGCCGGTCTAGAAGCCACTGACTGTGCTGTCAGTGACTTGGGTGGCGAACCCGACGGCCACCAGCTACCCGCACTTCCGCAGTCTCTGTAGCCGGATCCCCCTGGTACCGATATCCGTAGTCCGAGACCGGGATTCCCCGCGGTCCATGACCAGTTTCGCGGCCCATCCGGACTTCGCCCCAGATTAGTCCAGCAGGAAATTCTCTGTAACAGAGATTCCTGCAGAAAAAGAAAAAACAAAACCTGGGAATAAGTTGTAAACTTACCTTCAGGTTTAAACTTACCGCTGGAAGGAGCTACGTGCCCGCCAGTCAGCCGTTGCGCAATGCAAGTCAACGTAATGACGAAGTAGGGATACTGAGTTGGATGATCAGCCATGATCATATTGAATGGCGGTGCAGGCTCGAAGGGCTGAATGGCCTACTCCTGCACCTAATTTCTATGTATTTCTATGTTTCAACGTAATGACGCGCATGCGGGCTGACGGCCTCCTTCACATACTCACTCACGTGACTCCGAAGTAAAATTATCCATTCACTTCCAATGTGGACAGGCTTGGGTCATCAAAAAAAAGTAAACTTTTTATATTCAATTTGTATGCACCTGTAAAGATTCATATTTAATTCCAAGTCTGATTTTTCCTCATTACTCAGCCTTCCGATAGCTGAGGAAATGAGATAATATACACCTTTAGTTTTCCTTATTTCAATTAGGCAATTTCATTTCTCTCAACTTATTCATAAGTTCTAGAAGCAAAATTAGGCCATTTGGCCCATCAAGTCTACTCCGCCATTCAGTCATGGCTGATCTCCGCATTAAAAATATCCATTGACGTCCCCACAGCTGTCAGTGGCAATGAATGCCTCAGATTCACCACCCTCTGACAAAATAAATTTCTCCTTACCTCCTTTCTAAAGCTACGTTCTTTCATGCTGAGGCTCTGGCCACTGGTCCTGGACTCTCCTACCAGTGGAAACATCCTCTCCACATTCACTGTATCCAGGCCTTTCACCATTCTATAACTTGCAATGAGGTCCCTCCTCATCCATCTAAACTCCATTGAGTACAAGCCAGTGCCTTCAAACACTCTTGAACATCTAGATGCCTGTGTTTGAATCAAATAAACTGAGGCTATAGCTTTAACTTTCAGCCAGTGAGTCAGTTGTGAAGGTTCTTTCCATTTGAATCACCATAATTCCCAGGCTGTGGTTATATTTCTCTTTACTTTTGACCTTCTCAAACTATGTTTAACTTGGAACAGGTGCACAGTTCTTGCTCATTACAAACTTGTAACTTGCACTGAATATAGTAGATGAAAAAGTAACAAGTTATTCAAAGTCAGAATATGGGTTCTCAGTCAGCATAGCAGATCAGAGGCCATACTGAAATGAAACTTGACAACGTTAATAATTACTGTGCTGTTTCAGCAGACTTCACTGCCAACATTTAGGTAGACTATTTTGAATGAAATTGTGGTAATAGCGCATCAGTAAACAAAGTCACTTCAAGGAAAAAAGGTAAAAAGCCAAAATTAAAAGCCTCACATACAAATGCAGAAAGCATTCATAACAAAATAGACAAAATGATAGGTTAAACCCATTTGACTCTAATTGTACTAACAGCTATTTCGGTGGCAAGGTTGAAATGAAATATTCCAAGGTTCTTGGTATTTTGAAAGGACAAAGAAATGAAAAAGAAAGGAATACAGCCAAACAATAAATAATGTAGATATTAGTGAGAGATAAATTTGCCCTGGAATTAAAGAAAATTGACCCATTGTAAGAGGAGGAAAGAGATAACAAGGGACAGAAAGAAAACACAATTTGCAGAGGCTTACTGGCTCGCTTTTGCCAACAAAGCAATTTGAGAGAGAATTAATCAAGGGAGTCAGGGATAAAGAGTCCTTTGCTGGCTGTCATAAAACATAGAACAGTATAGCACAGCAATAGGTCTTTCGGCCCACAACATGATGTGTAGATGAACTGATCTCAACTGAAGATAGGTACAAAATGCTGGAGGAACTCAGCAGGTCAGGCAACATCTCGGAGCAAAGGAATAGCTGATGCTGAGTTACTCCAGCATTTTGTGTCTATCTTCTGTGTAAACCAGCAATTCCTTCCGACATACCTGATCTCATCTGCCTGCACATGATCCATATCCCTCTATTCTCTGCATTTCCATGTGTCTATCTAAAGACTTTAATCCCACCATCGTATCAGCCTCCACCACCACCCCTGGAAACGTGCTCCAGGCCCCCATCACCCTCTGTGCAATAACCTTGCCCCACGTATCTCCTTAAACTTTCCCCCTCTCACCTTCTAGCCATGCCCTCTAGTGTTAGACGTTTCCATTCTCAAAATAAGGGGTTGATATATTGGGATTGGAAGGAGCAAAAACATTTGCCTGTTGAGGCATGCATTTAGTGACACCACTGGCAGAGACACCCTGCTGGCGGATAGTGAAATTCAATTCACTCTCCAAGAGACCTAATGTGACTCAGCATCTTAGTATTTTCCAGAGGGATTTTGATAGAATTTCGTAATTGTAATAGAATCAAGAGATATAGGGATAGGGCAAAAAAGCATTTGGAGGTAAAAGAACGGCAATTAGATTATTAAGTTGCTGAGTAGGCCCACCTCTGTTTCTATTTCTTAAGCTCTTTGTTCTTGAATGAGAGAAGCTTGAAGCAAAGATAACAAATCAATCACAATGGACTTTAACTTCAAATAGACTAAGCAAATCAAAGCAGCCAAAGTGGTTTAAAAGATTAATTCTGTGAACGTGTTCACGATCGTTTTTGGCCAATACATTTTGAAGCCAATGCTTAAAAGGTTATTGTGTATAATTTTGGTGATGAATACATTGTTGCATTGAACACAAATGCCAAATCAGGTCCTTTGCAAAAGCTGCAAAACTGCCTATCATTCAGTGCGAAATGGCATAAGGGTGGTTTACATCAGAAATAAGTACTAAATATGACTTGAATGGTTCCTGATGGGGCTTCAATGAACTTACCACAACTGCCAAAAGTTTGCTGCGATACAGTTAAAAAATGACAAGGAACTCCTTGACATGCACAGCGCCTATGCTGGTTACCACGGAGAAGATAGAGGTTGTAGGTAAGATGGAGACACTGCCTACCATTCAATGCAAACCATGGTCAATATGTTACATGCCTGGAGGGTGGTCCTACGTCGTGGGTGGAGTGTGGCCAGGACACACACCAAGCCCACTATAAAAACAGCCAGCAGTAGGTGGCTCCAAAAAGTCCCCTCTACCTTCTCGACAGAGCAACATGGAAATAAATGTTGTGTCCTCACAAGCAATTCATGATAATCTCTGTGCACCATTATTTTCATCTCCAGAGAAGGCATTCTCCCAAAAGTGTAGTTTATGCAGGGCATTTAGTTCATTCAGGAGATACCACTCATCAGAAAATATAAATATTTTGTTGAAAGCCAATTATTAATGGGATCAGGGTCTGAATCATTTGTGCGTTTAATACCATGCAGGCAGTCCTTTTACGTGAAGTATTTTTAACGTGTTGTTTAGACTCCCCAAACTGAGTGTAGTAAGTTTATTGTCTGAAGACGGGTCTCAAACCGAAACATCACTTGTCATGTTGAGTCTGAAGAAGGAACATGACTTCTTCTTCGTCTTGCTCCTGCCGCTCTTCAGTTTCTTCCACCTGTCTCTCATTCTCTGGGTCTTCTTACTGTTCTATAACTCCACTCAGAGGGCAACCAAGGTCAGAATTGAACCTGGGTGTTTGCCATTGTGAGGTAGCAGCTCTACCAGCTGCACCACTGTGCTGCCCTCAAATTAATGAATTCTGCTTGAAATGAATGATATGTCGTTTCTACTTGCTTGTCAATTTTTTATTATTGGTAATTTTTTGTTCTTGCCTTCTATTGAGCTCTGTCATTCTGACTTAGTTTGCACAGTTCTTCAGAGGACTTTGTTTGTGTTCAACAGCCAGCTGGCACTGGGATGCAAGATATTATTCAAGTCACCCGAGACCACATTTAATATGCCTTCATACAAGTGGTTTGTAGTTCCTTTAGCTTTAGTAGAATTATTATAATTGTTCTAAAATTTACCACAAGCAAGTATTAGCCTAGCTCAGTGTGATGCTTATCATTCAGGCAAAGAATGAAGTAATGATGGCTCACTCATAGTTGATAGCACTGCAATGGGAAAATGCAGTACTTTTGGAAATGCGACTTCCTGAATATTTATGCTGATTGAGGACAAGCAATTACATTTCTCCCCATTACATTAAATTCAGAGCATGGTGTGAATATAAACTTTTAAGGGTGTGAATATAATCGTTTTAATTCCTTTGTCATTGAGTCTGAAGAAGCATCACCCATTCTTTTTCTCCAGAGATGCCACCTGACCCATTGAGTTACTCCAGCACTAATTTGTCATTGATTGATTTTTAATAAGCGGCAATCTAGTGAATTTTTAATAAGCGGCAATCTAACGTGTCAGGCTTGCACCCTTTGTGAAATTCAGTTTTGCTACAATGACATTGGTCATGAATTTCTGCTGATTGAAAAGCAGTTACAATGTTTACCCTCCTGTGACAATCATATTTTATGATTGGTTTTCAATTAAACATTCAATAGGTTGCAAAACTCTGGACGACAGCGTACTGTTTCTCGGTATAAGCCTCTGGCAACATTGGAGAAAAAAGGAACTGAAGATGCTGGTTTACAAACAATAACACAAAGAGCTGGCCAGGCAACATCTCTAGAGATCATGGATAGGTGACAATTTAGTTGGGACCCTTCTTCAAAGATGTTGCCTGTCTCGCTGAGTTACTTCAGCACTTTGTGTCTTCCTCTGACAACATTCTAGGTTGTTTCTTCTCTTCAGGGTTATGAAAGTATTACAAAAAAATTACTGACCCCCACTGGTTAAAATCTATTTTAACACCAATGTTTGTAATTACAAACACTTTGACCATAAAAGTAGAGAATCGGTTTGCACCAATCAAGACAGATTTTCTGTATTTTGTTTAATACATTATTAACATTTAAGAATTAACATTGTGTGGGAGGGGTTTTGGGGTATTCATTAGTTAGCCACAAATATTATGATGTTAACTACATTTTTAAAAAAAAGGATCGTTAACAACTAACTACTTTTGACAGGGTTTTTATTTATAGAAAAGTCTTTCAAGGTCAATGACAGAGAAGCAAGAGAAGGTTTCCAGTCATACGGGGAAAACTTGAAAAGGTTGCAAAATGTTGATCGATGAGAAGGCTTTAAAAAGTGAATAGGAAAGCAGTTAGATAAAGAACAAAGAGAAATGAGTTCGTAAGGTGCTGGAATGTATAGTTTGGTTTAGTTTAGTTTAGAGACACAGTGTGGAAACAGGCCTTTCGGTCCACAGAGTCTGTGCTGACCAGCGATCATCCATACCCTATTTCTTTGTTAAATATTTTTATTATAGAAACATATTGATGAAAATTACAATGTTTTACATAAATGAAAATACATCATTATATACTTTCATGATATTAATAATATTGATATTATTATTACTATTAAAATTTAAGACTATATGCTTCTATACGCTTTTCTAATTTTTTTATAAAGTAAGAAAAGATAGAGATAAATAATATAGAGAATATGAAAACGAATGGAGTGTTAATCATTAATTCGTCATTGGAGATATAGGCATGATTTATTATGTATACTTCTTCATCCATTCTAATATTCAGGCCTCAGTCAAGCCCTCGTACCGAGCCGTTATGACTCTGTAAATATTCAATATATGGAGACCATATCCCTCTGAAGAGATCTAACCTGTCCATTAGGACAAGCCTCAATCTCTCCAGATGAAGAGTCTCCGACATTTCTGTATTCCACATTTTGATTGTGGGGGATGTAGGGCCTTTCCAAAATTTTAATATTATTTTTTTCCCAATTATTAAACCGTAATCAATAAAGATTCTTTGATTCATTGTTATTAATTGGTCTGTTTCCAGTATTCCTAGTATTATTAACTTTGAATCAGGAGTCAAAATTATATTAACAACATTCGAAATTATCCTAAATATTTCTATCCAGAATTTTGTAATTTTTATACAGTTTGTAAATGAGTGTGACAGATTGGCTTCTAAATGTTGACATTTATCACATATAGGAGATACTTTTGGAAAAATGTTATGTAGTTTAGATTTTGAATAATATAGTCTATGTAGTATTTTAAACTGTATAAGAGAGTGTTTAGCATTTAGCGAACAATGGTGTATATGTTGTAAACTTTCGTCCCATACTTCTGGTCTAATAATTTGGCATAATTCATTTTCCCAAGATTGTCTATGTATTTCTGTTGATGGGACATCACCTTTCAATAAGATGTTATATATATATATATGAAATCATTGTTTCTGTATTTGGATGTTTACTCAAGCACTCATCTAAAATTTCTGTCTTTCTATTTCTAAATTCCTGTGTATATGCTCTAACATAATCTCTGATTTGTAAATATCTAAAATAATCTTTAGAGTGTAGTCCATAAATTTATTGTAAATCTTGAAATAAAAGGAAAGAGTTTTCCTTATAGAGATCACCGATCTTATTAATTCCCTTATTTTTCCATTGTAAAAAAGCTTTATCCATCATTGAAGGTTTAAACGTAACATTATTTACAATGCTAAGAGATAGTGGTATAGATTTTAGTTTTAATGTTTTCTTTATTTGTTTCCAAATACGTATTCCACTTTCTATTATCGGGTTTTCACTATAAGTTTTCTTAGCTAAATTAATATTAGCAAATATTATAGAACTAATTTCAAAAGGAGAACAATCTTCTTTTTCCATATTTAACCAAGTTGGTTGGTTATCTATTTCTTCTAACCAAAAAATTCATATTTTTAATGTTGACTGCCCAGTAATAAAACATAAAATTTGGTAGTGCTAGACCATCCCAAATGAAGTTAGTGACTAGGGAGTCCACCTTTTTAAATAAATTTTTAGGGAGATATCGGAATTAATTGGAAAATATATAATAATTGTGGAAGAAAAATCATTTTTATTATATTAATTTTACCTAACATTGATATAGGTAACGTTTTCCAATATAAGATATTCTTATTTAATTTATTCAATAATGGTGGGAAGTTAGATTTAAATAAAGAGTCAAATCTTTTTGTTACGAAAATTCCAAGATATTTAATTTTTTCATTTGTTATCTTAAAAGGGAATTGTTGTAATATGTGTAAATTATTTACCGTTATTGGCATAAGTTCACTTTTATTCCAATTGATACTATATCCTGAGTTGGATCCAAATACAGTTATTAATTTTAACAAATTTCGGATACTAGTTTCTGGTTTTGTGATGTAAAGTAATACATCATCCGCATATAAAGAGATTTTATTTTTAGTGTCTCTAGTATCGTATCCATATATTTCCGGATGTAATCTCACCCTCTGAGCTAGCGGTTCTATTGCCAGTGCAAACAGTAAAGGGGATAAAGGGCAACCTTGTCTACAAACCTCGAGATAGATTGAATTTAGTTGATAACATTCGGTTTGTTGTTATTCTAGCTGTCGGATTTGTATATAACAATTTGAACCAGGTATTAAACTTTTCTCCCAGTTTGAAAGCTTCCATAACCGAAAACAAATAAGGCCATTCCACTTGATCGAAGGCTTTCTCTGCATCTAACGAAATAACTACTAGATCTTTATTAATACCTCTTTTTGAGTATATAATATTAAATAACCGTCTCGGATTATATGAAGAGTATCGTTTTGATATAAATCCTGTTTGATCGGGATGATTAATTTATTAACAACTGAGCTTAGCCTTTGTGCTAATATTAGTTAATATCTTTTGATCAGTATTTAAAAGAGCTATTGCTCTAAATGACCCTGGTTCATCCAAGTCTTTATTTATTTTAGGTAAAAGTGTTATAGTAGATTCATTTAATGTTTCTGGTAGTTTTTGCTGTATATATATATATATATATATGTTCATATAATGATTTCAGACGTGGTACAATCTGATCATAAAATATTTTATAAAATTCCGAGCCAATACCAACTGGTCCCGGTGTTTTACCATTTTTTAATGATCTTGGATTTCATTTATCGAGATATCAGCATTCAATAACTCTCTATTTTGTAAGTCCAACCCTTTCAGGTTACATTTTTTTTTTAATGCTTCTATTCCTATTTTATTTTCTGTTGTTTTAGCAGTGTATAAGTTTTTATAATATTGCATAAATCTTTCATTAATATCTTTAGGTTGTGTTAACAATTCGCCATTATGTGATTTAATCCTATGGATTATTTTTTCAGCTTCCATTTTTCTTAGTTGGCGAGCCAATAATTTTTGAGGTTTATCACCGAATTCAAACTGTAATTGTTTCGTATGTTGATAAAGTTTAACAACTTGATCTGTATGTATTTTATTTAATTTATATTTCAATGCTGCAATTTTATTATGTAGTGTTGTAGCTTGATTCGCTGCATTCTGTATATCTAATTGTTTAATCTCCTTTTCCAAATCTTGTTGATCCTTACGATTCTTTTTATTATAAAATACTTGGGAGGAAATCATGATTTCCCGGAGATATGCTTTAAATGTTTCCCATAATAAGGAACAAGATATTTCCGGTTTATCATTTATTTTAAAAAAAATCTTAATTTGTTCTGTGATATATTCCCGAGTAATTTTATTTTTTTAAATTTGTGGGTTAAATCTCCACTGTCCTGGTTTTTCTATTTTACCATTTATTTTGATCTTAAATGTTAATGGTGCATGATCTGAAATTATAATATTATGATAATTGGATTTCTAAGTGATAAATTATAAGTGATACCCTATTTCTATACTACACACTCGGGACAATTTACAGAAGCCAATTAACCTACAGACCTGCAAATCTTTGGAATGTGGGGGGAAACCAGAGCATCCGGAGAAAACCCATGCGGTCACAGAGAGAATGCACAAACTCCATATTGACTGCACCTGTAGGTAAGGGCCTGTCCCACTTGGGCGTCATTTGTGCGTCATTTACGCGACAGGCCGGTAGTGACTGACGGGCGACTGTTGGTGGAAAATCGTCTAGCAGTACGACAGTCTCGCGCCAAGTGCTCTTGAGGGCCCTGCTTCTTTTGGGAGCCATTTGCAATGTCATTCGTACTTAGTCCGATCTCTGTGGCAAGGCTTTTCCCAGTGAAAATGTTTCAAAACTACGAGTGCTTTATACTCGGTGGTCATGTGGTACGGTTCTCAAATGATGCACATACGGCGTGCCGAGGTCGTATGGACGGCGCATGGTTACGGACGTTGACACATAATATATTAGCATAGGCAATGTCCGTGCATCACCGTGCGTAACCATGCGTCACCACGGGCTACACATACGCTGTCAGTACGTCAGCGTACGCCATCAGTACCTCAACGTGTGCAAGGGACAATTTGAGCATTCCAAAACCCAGGGCATCACGCGCGTGTCACGACGTACCTACCAATTTTTAGGATGTCGCATAAATGACATGCAAATGATTCCCAAGTGGGACAGGCCCTTTAATTAGGACATAACGCTGTCTCTGCCGCTGTCAGGCAGCAACTTTAACGCTGTGCCACCCACAAAAAATGTTACCAATTTGTATTTAGCCGCAAACAGATGTGCCAAACAATTTACAGCAACTTTTTTTTTCTTTTGAATAGAAACTAGCTACATAGTTTCACGTTAGATTCACATTGTCACTTAATTCATAAACAAGTTAACATCACATTCAAAATGAGTGTCCCAAAACTGACATGATATAAATGAGAAATCTATCAAGAGAAAGGCATTGAAGAGCACTGAAGTGAAATGTAGGCACACATTGGTGTTTTATTTTGGAGTCACGTGAGTGACTACGTGAAGACCCCATCCAGCAAGCATGCGCGACATTAGCGTTCATGCAGTGCACCCGTGACGAACGGGAGTTCAAGGCGCTCCCGCTACAAATTGAAAGTTGGGCCGACAGGTAAGTTTTACCGTGGCCGTGTGTATTTTCTCTGTGGTCTGCTTTATGTTCCAGGAGAATGAGCAAGACCAGAGGGAAGAAATCTGCAGCTCGCTCCCGTTCGTCTTCCGTTGGGGAACGTTCTTTGGAGGGGGGGCAAGAGGCGGCAGGAATAACTACCAAGCTGAGCCCAGCACCGCTAGTGCAGCCTGAGCAGCGGGCTGGAGGTACCTGCAGCCAGAACCGGGCGGTAGTATCCGACGATTCGGATGAAGAAGACACACCGCTCGAGAGCGGCACAGGCAGCCGCCTAAGCCGAATGGAACGGCTTATGGAGCAATTGCTCCAGCGAGATCTGCTGAGAGAGCAGCAGCAGACTCGCCAAGGGAGCTCAGGCACTCCCGCAGTGCCCTTTACGGCACTGGCCATTGCTTCACCTTCTTTTGAAGGCAGCATTGGCGACCAGGTCTGGGCTGGTCAAGAAGAGGGGTTGTTGGCTGAAGATGTCCGGAGTACGCAGGGTGTACAGGATCAGGAAGAGCTGCTGGGTGTGGTCAACCGCTACGTGGTCATTCCACGAGCGGGTCAGCATTTAGAGCCGAAACTTGCAGCCGGCATTGACCACCTGTTCTCAAAACCCCTACAAGAACAGGTGGTCAATGAGGCTCTTGAACAATATACAGCCCCAGAAAATTGTACATCATTGAATGTACCAGCTGTAAACAGCCAAATTTGGGGACATTTGGGGCAGAACATCAGGAACCTGGAGTTGAAGCTCCAGAAAATCCTTAAACTCCTGACTGCAGGAATAACATCATATGCTCGGTCCATTGATGGTGTGGACATCTCCACAAATCAGCAAGAAACATTAGATCTGCTGTGCACCACTCAATATGAGATAAACAATTTACGGAAGGAAATCATCAAGCCTGCCCTCAACCCTAAATTTGCGGGACTTTGCAAAACACCGGGTTCAGAACCTCCAATTCTGCTCTTTGGAAAGGACCTACCGAAAAAGGTGAAAGACCTAGAGGAAGAATCCAAGACCTTTGGTCTCGTGAGGGCAGGTTTGGGACCGAGCAGACGACCACCATATGCGACTGGTGAAAGCTCGGGGTCCGCACCCATTCCCCGTAAGCCTTTTTTAGGCCAGGGCCCAGAGCGGACCCCATGGAAAATGCGCCACCCCCAACAACAACAACAACATCAACATCAACAGCAGCCCTCTACAGCCCAGCAGAGATCTCATCATCCAGCGAAGAGGCAGAAGAAGCACCAGTAACCATGGAGGTAGGTGGGTCTGGTTCCTCTCAGCATATGAGCAGTAGGGGCTCTATACTAACAGGGGGAAGATTGCACTTGTTTTTGGATGCATGGGAATCCATCACTAATGACAAGTATATTCTCAGCAGCAATCATGGCTATAAAATTGACTTTGTTCATGAAAACATTCCGCCAGTTCAGCATATACCCCAAAGGGTATTCACCCTCTCAGTCAAAGAGAAACAAGAGGGTCAAGCTGAACTGATGAGGCTACTAGCAAAAGGTGTCATTGAAAGAACAAAACATGAACCTTTGGAATTTGTGTCTAATATTTTCACTAAAACTAAAAAAGATGGTGGATGTCGCATCATCATTGACTTAACTACTTTAAACGAGTCTGTTAAGTATATACATTTCAAGATGGAAATGGAGCATCGTAACAACTTAATGTTTATCTGGATGAAACAGCTATGGCGATTTAAAGCCTTACCAAATGGGCTAACCTCCGCTCCAAGGTTGTTCACTAAAATTTTAAAACCCGCTTTGGCATTATTGAGGAAACAAAAGCATATAGTCATGGCGTACTTAGACGACATTTTAATAGTAGGGATAACCTTGGAGACAGCTATTTTGGCAGTAGCAGCCACCAAATGTTTGTTTGAAACTTTGGGGTTTGTCATACATCCAGATAAATCCAATTTTACACCGTCCACTACCATGGACTATCTTGGATTTACGATTGATACTGTTTGCATGATTGTAACTCTGCCGAAGGGGAAAGCATCAGAATTGGCACTATCATGCAATGAACTAATGGATAAACATCAGCCAACCATACGGCAGGTAGCTAGAGTTATTGGTAAAATGGTAGCAGCTTTTCCAGCTGTACAATTTGGGCCTTTGCACTATCAAAATTTGCAAAGAGCAAAAGTGCACGCACTAAAGCAAAACTCAGGTCACTTTGACCGAGTTATGAATTTAACTGCAGGACCTGTAGATGGTTTATATGCAACCAATAATATAGTCACCTCACTCCCATTAACCCCGCCCAGTTAACATCAATCATAACGCCTTCCCCTTCCTGGGCACGGCGGTAGAAGAATGTAGCCTGTGCTTGAAGGTGTATGTAATACCCAGTGCTATCATTAAAAGATGTTGCACACTTAAGAGCTTGTAAAGTTTTCATTTACATGGTGTCAAAGCTGGAAGATACTTGCGTCTCCTGTTTATCGGTTTTTATTTCTTTTTTTTGATTTGTGTTTTTTGTGCTTTTGATCTCTCTGGCCATGGCGTCCTCTTGCAGAAAGCCCGAGCAGCTTGTCTTCGATGCCGACATCTCTGAGCGCTGGGCCACGTTTGAATTTGATTTCACACACTTTGTCAACGTCGCACACCGTGCTGATCCTGACTCCCTTAAAGCTTCCCTCCTACTCAACCTTGTCAGACCTGATGCCATGAAGAGAGCCAGAACTTTCACCTACGCTCCCAGCGGTCCTGGGCGTCGATGACGAGGTGATTACTCCTGCAGAGTCTGCTGACGACCCCGCTTGCCTGCTACGTAAGTTCAGGGAGATTTGTGACCTGCCCTCGAACCGCATTCTAGAGAGGGCACGGTTCTTTACAAGGAGACAGTTGCCGGATGAACATGTTGAATGTTTTATTGCTGATTTGCGTCATCTCGCCCAGCGGTGCAGTTTTGGCGACATGACAGACCAGCTCACTAGAGACATTTTAGTAACTGGCATGCGTGACCAGAAGCTGCGATGTGAGCTTTTGAGGGATCCGGATCTAACGTTGGAAAAAGCTATGCATGCCTGCAGATTGTCTGAGGTCGTTGTTTTGCAAGAGGACCACCGGGACTCGGGCAATAAATCTGTCAACCTGGCTGGGTTTAGGAGCCCACAGCCTCGGGTGGGAAACAATGTTTTTCTGCCGCGTGCCCGCCCTGGACCTGGCGATGTGCCCCGAAAAAGGTGCCCGAACTGTAACTACATGCACCATAGACTGTCGACGTGTCCCGCCTTTGGTAAAACCTGTAACTTTTGTAAAAAGCTGAACCATTTCTCAGCCTCCTGTCGCTTACTCCGTTCCCGTGGGAGCCAGGCACAAGCTTCCAGACCCAGTCTAAACATGCTGGGGCAATCTGATTTCTGTTTCAACTCACAGCCCAATTTAGTTGAATGCGATGGTGCAGAGCCAATTAATTCTGCCGAGGACTCGCATGTGTTTACCCTCCTACAGACACCCGCCCACCGCAATGATCCCTCCGTACCTGTGACTGTCAATGGTGTAACCTTCTCTGCTAAATTAGATACTGGCGCGAAAGTCAATGTTTTGTCCATGAATCTTTTCAACAAGATAAGGAATAATGAGCCTCTGGTTGCTGACGATGCTACCCTGCACGCCTATGGTGGAGAGATTCTAAGGCCTGCGGGGAGGGCCACTTTAACTTGCGTGCTGCAAAAGGCCACAAGAAACCTGGTTTTCTATGTTTTGAACTCTGACTGTGTAACCCTGTTGGGCAACCGTGCGTGCCAGGATCTTGGCCTGGTCTCCTTTGACCGCACGGTCCACAAAGTGCAACTGTCGTTTGACCCGGTTGCAGAATACCAGGACCTGTTCGACGATGACCTGGGGAAGTTACCAGTGTCATACCATATTTCCATTGACCCAAATATACAACCCGTGGTCCGCGCACCTCACAGGGTGTCCCACGCCTTGAAGGACAAGGTCGAGGCGATGCTCAACGAGATGGTCGAAAAGGGGGTGCTAGTAGCAGTTAGCGAGCCCACCGATTGGGTCTCCACCATGGTTGCCACGATTAAGAAAGACAAGAACGAGATACGCGTGTGTATCAACCCGAAGGACTTAAACCTTGCCATCAGGCGACCACATTACCCCATGCGGTCTGTTGAGGATGTGGCGGCAAAGGTCGGGAAGCCACCATCTTTTCGGTCCTAGACGCTAAGAACTCGTTTTGGCAGATCCCGTTGGACAAAGCGTCTTCTGACCTGACGACCTTCGCCACACCGTTCGGCAGATTCAAGTTCCTGCGAATGCCATTCGGCATCAATTCTGCTAGCAAGGTGTTCCAGCGGACGATGGAGCAATTATTCGCGGACCTGCCATGTGCCATCATCGTGGATGATATCCTGGTTTATGGGAAGGACATTGCCGAGCACGACCTGAACCTCCGCCGCATCCTGGATCGCGCGCGACGGTCGCACCTGAAGCTGAATCCCAAGAAGTGCCGGTTTCGTGTCTCAGAGGTCACGTATGTTGGACATGTTTTCACCCCTAACGGACTAAAGCCCGACCCCTTGAAGGCAGCTGCCATCTCCGAAATGGCAGCCCCCACCGACGTGCCAGGTCTGCAACGATTCTTGGGCATGGTGAACTACCTTGGCAAGTTTATACCAAACCTCAGTGAGCTGAGTGCTCCCCTGCGGCAGCTGACAAAAAAGGATATCGCCTGGGCCTGGCTCCCATATCACCAGCAGGCCTTTGACCGCCTCAAGTCGAAACTGATTAGCACTCCGACGTTGCGGTTCTTTGACGTGGGTCGCCCCATCACCGTCACCTGTGACGCTTCCAAGTTCGGCCTGGGTGCGGCCTGCCTTCAGTCTGTCGATGGATCGCTGCATCCTGTCTCCTATGCCTCCCGCACCATGACGGACACCGAGCAGCGGTACGCTCAGATCGAGAAAGAGCTGCTCGCGGTGGTGTTCGCCTGCTCCAAGTTCAGAGACTTCCTGTTCGGCAGCAGATTTACGGTCGAAACCGACCTCCAGCCACTGGTGACAATCCTGAACAAGCCGATTCACGCTGCCCCTGCCAGGCTGCAGCGTATGATGCTGCAGCTCCAGCGTTTCGACTTTGACATAATCTACAAGAAGGGCACCGAGATGCACATTGCGGACACCCTGTCGCGCGCCCCGTGTACCTCCTGCGCTCGCCACCCCTACGAAACAGAGGACTTGCTCGTACTGGGCGTTAACTTTATTCCCACCAAGCAGCTACAGGTTTTGGCCGAGCACACCGCTGCCGATCCGGTTTTGCAGCAGCTTGCCTCGGTGATTAAAGCAGGGTGGCCAACAAAGCGCTCCGCCGCGCCGTCTGAAACACAGCCTTTCTTCCTGGTCCGCGACGAACTGGTGCTCCAGGATGGCGTTATCGTCAAGGGACATAAAGTTGTGGTCCCGTCCTCCCTGTTTGACTTTTACTTTTGTGCAGCCCACAGCGGACACCCTGGGGTCGATGCAACACTCGCCCACGCTCAGTGCCAATTCTATTGGCCTGGAATGGCCAAATATATCCGAGACCGAGTTTCTGCCTGCTCCACGTGCAACAGTCTTGCGCCACACCAGCAGCGACAGCCCCTGCTGCAACAGCCCGCCCCTGCTTTGGCCTGGTCCTCGCTGGCTGCCGACATATTCGAGTGGCGTGGTAACCACTACCTTGTCCTGGTCGACTCGTACTCCAATTGGTTCGAAGTGGATTTGCTGACATCCCTCACGTCGGAGATGGTGATCCGCAAGCTGCGGAAACACTTCTCCACTTTTGGGACCCCGGTCAGGCTGCAGACTGACAACGGCAGGCAGTTTACAAGCCGAGAATTCAAAAGCTTTGCCGACAAGTGGAACTTTGTGCATTTCACCAGCAGCCCAGAGTACCCACAGAGCAACGCCAAGCTTCGTCCGCAGCGCCAAGCTTCTGATGGAACAGGCGCGACTATCCAATTCTGATTTGTATTTGGATCTCCTGAACCTCAGGAATGTTTCCAGGGATCCGGCCATGGGGTCACCCGCTCAGCGTCTGATGTCCAGAACTACCAGATCCACCGTCCCGATTGCCCAGCGCCAGCTGAAACCTCGGGTGCTGGAGCCCGCCTCCGTGCAGAGGCGAATTCAAGAGAAACATGACAGCCAGCGGCGTTCCCACGATCGGTCGTGCAGACCACTCGATCCTCTGTTGCCCGGACAGGTTGTTCGATTGCAGACCGCCAGTGGTCACTACCGTCTGGCCACCGTGGTTGGGGTGGCCGACTCACCTCGTTCGTATCTGGTCGACTGTGAGGGCTCCATCTACCGAAGAAGCCGACAACACCTGCTTGCGGTTAATGAGCCACAGCCGCAGCCCCCTGGGCCCTATGCCCCTCCACTCTCCTATCAGCAGCCGGCTGCCGCCCCGGCTGGTGTTCCCTGCATGCCTCGGTCCCCGTCGCGGGCGCCTGGTTCCCCTCTGCGCGGGTCCCCTGTTGCCGGTCGCGGTTCTCCCTCTCCTGTTTTCTCCCGCCCCAATGCCCTTCCCTGGTTCCCCAGCTGCCTTGCGTCCTCCTGTTTCTTCTGTTCTTTCGGGGGAAGGGGGAGACATCCGTACGCGCTCGGGCAGGATCAGTAAGCCGCCTGTTCGCTACGGCGATTTTGTTTAATTCTGCTGTTTAATTCTGTTGTCGTGACAACAATCTGTTTTTGATTTCTAAGGGGAAGGATGTAGATGGTTTATATGCAACCAATAATATAGTCACCTCACTCCCATTAACCCCGCCCAGTTAACATCAATCATAACGCCTTCCCCTTCCTGGGCACGGCGGTAGAAGAATGTAGCCTGTGCTTGAAGGTGTATGTAATACCCAGTGCTATCATTAAAAGATGTTGCACACTTAAGAGCTTGTAAAGTTTTCATTTACAAAAACCATTCCAGAGTTACAATGGTGGACAAGGAACATTAGACTCAGTTCCAGTCCCATAATAATCACCAACCCAGTATTAACCATTCAAACGGATGCCAGTGCTTTGGGCTGGGGAACAACTAACATGCAATCCAGCACAGGGGGCAGATGGACTAATTCTGAATCATCTTGCCTACAGACACGGGGTATTAACTACTTAGAAATGTTGGGTGCGTTTTATGGTTTAAAAGCATATTCATCTAATACGCATCATGCACATGTCCGGTTGCAATTAGATAATACCACGGTGGTGGCTTATATCAACCACATGGGTGGTGTAAAGTCGATATTGTGTGACAATTTGGTCAACCTAATCTGGCAATGGTGTGTCGAAAGACATATTTGGTTATCAGCAACTTACCTGCCAGGTAAGCAAAATACAGTGGCAGACACCAGGTCACGCAAATTTAACGATAACATCGAATGGATGTTAAATCCCAAAGTATTTGCTGAAATTACAAAGCAATATGGCACACCAGATATCGATCTATTTGCATCCAGGCTGAATCACCAGGTACCAACGTATGTCGCTTGGGAACCAGACCCTGAGGCAGCAGCAGTTGATGCATTCACGCTGCATTGGGGAAAATGTTCTTTTAAGCTTTTCCTCCCTTCTGCCTCATCAGTCGGGTATTACGCAAGATTCAATTGGATTCCGCTTCAGGAATCTTGATAATACCCGACTGGCCTACACAGCCATGGTTCCCAGTGGCCCTCGACATAGCTGTCGAAACACCGTGGGAATTCCCCAGCAGTCCAGAATTATTAATCCACCCAGTGTCAGGCATTAGTCACCCGTGCCATGACAGAGTCAATCTCCTGGCTTGCAGATTCTAAAAAGACCTCTACTGGGCCTGGGACTGTCTGAGGACGCCATCAACATGATGACCGCATCCCACCGGGAGTCTACCAGGAGACAATACCTGACCAACATAAGAAAATGGGAACGGTATTGCTCCAAAACAGGAACTACCTACACTACAGCTACAGCCACCAGTGTTGTGGAGTTCCTGGTTGGATTACATCGGGAAGGACTCAGCTACAGCGCCATAAATACAGCCAGGAGTTCGTTGTCAGCTTATTTGGTTCCAGCAGCAGGACAACTGGCTTTGGGGTCCCATCCACTAGTGGTCAAAATCATGAGGGGCATCTTTAACACTAATTCCCCCAGACCAAGGTACACTCAGATCTGGGATGTCAGCATTGTGCTGACGTACCTTAGGGGATGGCCACCACCCAGGTCACTCACGCTGGAACAACTTACTCTAAAATCAGTCATGCTCATGGCACTAGTGTCAGCTCAAAGGGTACAGTCCCTCCACCTTCTGAGGCTGGACAGCATGACAGAGTCATTGGACTGTTTCACATTCCATATTCAGCGACTGGTCAAACAAACTAGACCAGGTACCACGCCTCCAGTCATGGAGTTCCGGGCATATTCATCTGACCCACGGCTGTGTGCCAAGACCCATCTCGCCAATTACATAGACACAACATACAACTTAAGAGGGAGAGAAAAAGCCTTACGGATAAGCCACAAGAAGCCTCATGGTCAGGTGACGAGCCAAACCATTTCAAGGTGGCTAAAGCAGGTGCTTACGTCCGTGGGAGTCAATACTAATGTTTACAAATCTCACTCCACCAGGGCTGCATCTACATCGGCGGCTAGGCGAATGGACGTGCCTATGGACCATATTCTGGCTAGAGCAGGATGGTCCTCGGAAAGAACTTTCCAAAGGTTTTATAATAAGCCGCTGGCGGAACCTGCCACATTTGCAGACAGAATTTTAGAGTCTGCAGATAATATTTAATTTAAGCCCGGGGGAGCTCTCTGTTTTTTGTTGTCATTAATAAACCTTTTTTGTTCACAAACAGGTTATTGTTGATTGTGATAACATACTTCCTCCCTCTAAGGTCTTCAGACAGTGAGTGAAGCATGAGCTGGTACACGGTTCGGAATCACAGAGCTTTGAAGTCCTCACGTAGTCACTCATGTGACTCCGAAATAAAATAGTAAGATTAAATGAGAACTTACCAGTTCGAAGTTTGATCTGTATTTTATGAGGAGTTACGATGAGGGATTACGTGCCCTCCGCACCCACCCTCTATTATATAGACCAACTGGTAATTAAGTTCTTAGTGTATGCATAGCAAACAGATACTTGACAATGCCGTTCTGATTGATTGTCTTGACCTGCTCCTACAAGTAATGAGGCTTTGTGTTCCAGTAGCATGGACTGGAAGATCTTAGATAGAACCAAATTTATGAGGACATTTTAAGAAAATTTATGAGGAATTCTAAGAACAGCAAATTAACTCTTTAGGGGAAAGAAAAGATAAATTTGTCAGTGGGACTGGATAATGGCAACTAAGACCTTAGCTTAAAGCAAAATGTAACCTGTGATATTTTAGATCATTTGGATCATTCATGGTATGTCAGAAATGGGCAAGGAGTTGAATAAATCAACTGATCGAACATCTTTAATGTCTGGAACTGATCATCTCTTTCACCCTCCTTTACATAGGTGCTGCCTCCAGATCGCAGTATAACTTTGAACCATTCTGCTGCTTTGCTTTCATTGTTGTATTTGCTGCATCTGTATCATATATACTGTTTACTCGAAGTTTCGTGACGACGAGGACATTTATTGCACAATAAACAAATCTGATCTAATCTGATCTAGGTTTAAGTTTATTATTGTCACATGTATCAGAGTACAGTGAAAAGCTTTGTTTTGCATACTATCCAAGGAGAATAGATATAACAATCATAGATACAATCATTCCAACTCGAGTACAATAGATAGAGCTAACGGGAAGATATGGAGTGCAAGTAAAGGGGAGGTTATAGAGTGCAGCAAAAGGGAACATACAGAATGAAGCAAAGGGGAAGATACAGAGTGATCTGGAGTCAGAGTGGAATTTAGAAGCTAATATCGGTGTTCGTTGCCACCAGGATAAAGGGAGCTTGGCTCCATTTGTTCCAAGCTTTGGTCCGATCACACATGGAGTTTCTGTGAAGCTTTATTCTTAGTTTCTGAACTAAGATGGATATGCTTTTGAGTTTGTACAATATATATTCACTTTTTGTGATAAAAAGTTTGCCAAATAATGCAAGATTGAGTACAACTGAGATTCATTGATTGGTATTTAGAAGGATCAGAGGTGATGCTCACAAAAAAGCTTTTGCTATTCTATGAGGGATTGAAGGTAAAGATCTTTAGATATAAAACAAATATAGAATAGAGTAGGTAAAGGGAAGGGACAGGGAACAGGCCCTTCGGCCCACAATGTCAGAGTGCCAAGACCAACTCTTATCTGTTTGTACTTAATCTATTTTGCTCCATTCCCTGCATATCCATGTGCCTATCTAAAAGTCTCTTAAATGTTACTATCGTGTATGCATCCACTACCACCCCTCGCAGTACATTCCAGGCACTCATCATCCTCTACATAAAAACTCATACACCTCCTTTCAATTTTGCCCTTTTCACCTTAAAGTTATGTTCTCTAGTATTTGATATTTCAATCCTAGTAAAAAAGTTTGATTATCAAATTAATCCCTCTCATAATTTTATATACCTCTATCAGATCTACCCCCAACCTCCTGTGTTCCAGGGAAAACAATCCATGTCTGTCCATCCTCTTCTTGTTGCCAATACCACTTAGCCAGGCATCCTTCTAACAAACCACCATAAATCCTCCACATCCTTCCTGAAGCAACGAGAACTGTACACGTTACTCCAAATGCAGCAAAGTCCTATTAAAAGACATGATCTCTTGACTCTTATGCCCTGAGCAATGAAGGCAAGCATACCGTGAGCATTATTTACCACTCTATCTACTATCTACAAAAAGTTGCCACTTTCAGGGAGTTATTGACTTGGACCTCAAGATCCCTCCGTACATCAATGCTGATATGTGTCTTGCTATTAATTGTATATTTTTCCCTTACATTTGACTTCCCAAAGACCAGGCAGTTTAGAACAAGATGACGGGATCTCAGGATAAATAATTTGTTATCACTCCAAAGACATACAGGTTTGTAGATTAATTGGCTTGGTATAAATGTAAATGGTCCCCAGTGTGTGTAGGACAGTGTGTGTAGGTTAGTGTGCAGGGTTCTCTGGTCGGTGCGGACTCAGTGGGCCGAAGGGCCTGTTTCCGCGCTGCATCTCTAAACGTAAAAATTAAATGAATCTATTGAGAAGCTAGAAGAGAGTATAAGCTTTTGTTATTTTCTACTTCCCCAGAAGCCTGTGTCTTATGGCTCAGTCAATATGGCTATATTGGATTGATATGTTTAAGATCTATATATTCCAAGTATGATGGACATTAGCTGTGAAAATATACATGAGAGAGGAAGATGGAGTGAGGTGAAGGTGAACATGAGGCCAGAGGTCGTATGGCTTGTTGCTGCTAATAATTTATAAATTCTGAAATTGCAGCACACCCATCAAAATGATGATGATAACTAAATAAATGAAGCTTCAATTATTTTCCATCAATTCTGTTTGTATAAATCCTGAAAATATTGTATTATGTTCAAGTTGTTTTGTAAAACCATAATTGTTGTTCGACACTCCCTGTGGCTCTGGAAAGCAAACTTTATATGTTTGAGTCCAGGATGCATTTCAAAATACATTGCTTTAAAATCATAAAAAATATTTTAATTGTAAACTCTCAAATTTATTATATTTTGGTTTGTACATTAATTTCATGTAAACATCAAAATCATAATTTCACCTAGTGAAATGTTTTTTTTTTAATTGCACAAACAGGAGCTTATACTTCCTAATTTACTGCTAATGTGAATTCTATAATATCATTGATTGCTTTACCTGCTTAAGGAGGTCACTCATGCTGAGCATCATAGATAAGACAGTTGAAGCCTGACATTAATTGACATTTGGAAGGAGATATACACAACCACGAAGATTGCAAGCATCGTCAGCTTACTTCAGAATGGAAGTGGGTTGCCTTCTTTTTATGACTGATATGCAAAATCTAAACTTTTTTTTAGGTTCTTAATATATAGTCAGAGCGACATAGAGAAATATTTGTGGATATGTTTTCACATTCAACACAGAAAACAATAGACATTTGACATAATTAGATTCACTCCACAAAGGTAATTTGAAACTGAAAATACAAACCTTTTTTGTAAAGTTTTGCATGATTAATTTTCTGCACTTCAGAACTATTTTTAAATGTGCCAAATGGCCTTATCATTGAACATCAGTTCCTTATTTGCTCAGGATTGTTGAATGATCTTCCTTATCTTTTACATTTTATTGAGAACGATATAATTGTTTAGATTGCTAGTCCTAGAAGCAGGGTCTCACTGTTTTTATTCTAAATAATTGCTGAGTATTTGCTAATATCAATCAGATCCCATGCATAATATTGCAAAAATTCCAACAATACATAACAAATCAAGTTATAATAATGTTCTATACTGGGGTCATGGTTAAATACAAGACCTGTAAAGGTATTGACAAGAACTGCTTTAGAAGCTCCACGTTGCTATATATAATAACAAGGAACTGTAGATGCTGGTTTATTCCAAAGATAGACACAAAATGCTGGAGAAATTAAGCAGGTCAGGCAGCATACCTGAAGAACATGATTAAGTGATGTTTCAGGTCAGAAGCCTTCTTCCCAATTGCTATGTGTTAGGGCTACAGGCCTGTGAGGACTGTCACAGAACAGCTGCATTAAGAACTGCTTTGGGGTGAAAGGAAACATGGGAAAATAATGTAAGAATGATCTTCTGTATGTAAGGGCAAACCCTCCCACCCACATGACCATGTACCATGTCACAAGTGGCCCCTCTTCACTGCAATAAGTAGGATACAGGGCAGCACAAAGGCGTAGCATGTAGCCCAGGTTTGACCCTGACTTCTGGTGCTGCCGTGTCAGGTTTGCATGTTCTCCCTGTGAATACAAAGTTTCCCCAGGTACCTCAGTTTCCAGCCACATAAGACACACAGTTTGGTAGATATATTGGCCACTGTAAGTTGTATAGATATGTGGTATAATTTGAGGAGCTGATGAGAATGTGGGGAGAACAAAATGGGTTTGGTAGGATTGGTGTAAAAATGAATGGTTGATGATTGGTGTGGACTCAGTGGAACAAATGGGCCAGTTTCCATGTTCTATGTTTACGTGAATCTAAAATTGTAGCTTGCAACTTGTGCTTTGGTGTGCTTTGTATAAAAAAAGCTCCGTTCTGCCCAAGTATTGAAAACTGATACTGTCAGATGCCTTGGAGAAAATATTGATGCTGAAATGAAGACTCTAATTGACATCTCATTGTGGAAGCCAGAGGATGTGCGACATTTATTTTTTGAGTATCCAGCAGGAGTATCTAACATCTCCAACTTACCCTGGTGAGATGCAAAACTTGTGATGTCATGAACAACTTAACTGATGCTGGAGAAATAAAGACGAGCTGAGATGAGTTTTCCATGAAAGCCTCTGCTCCATTTGCATGTTTCCACCCATATTAAAATTACTTTAATGCACAATTTCCATAAAAAAGAAAGTCGACAAAAGTTCCCTTTTCAAAGCTTGGTTTGTTTCCTCATAAGGGGATTGCAGTTGAGGTAAATATTGAGGAGTACATAACTGAGAATGGTAAGAACATATTATTATTAAATTAACCTTTCTTGTTTCTAAAATATGCCTGCACATACATTCTTAAACTGCGATCCACTTGCATCATGAAGTGGTTCAAAAGATTGAATTCTTCCTTATTGGGGTTGCTGAGACGTTGAATGATATTTCAGCAGATTTGATAAACTTCACAATGATGACTACCATATAACTTTAAGAGCGAATTGTTGTCTTATTCTGTGTTCAGTAATTATTCATCCTGCATATGCAATTCATGTTATAATGGAGATAATGGATCGGACCCAGGAGTTCAGACCCAAAATCTTGCTCTTGAGCATTTTAAATAGCTTACATTAATGTACAGCTCTTAATGTATTCCTGTAAATCAATTATTGATTAATTGTACTAATTTACCTAAACAATTGGCAAACTTGCAAATGAATGTGCTCCAGTGTTATCCACCTACACACTATCATTTGGTACATTTTTATTGTTAAGGTTAAAGAAAAATAGCTAATTTTATGAATGATAACAGAACTATTAATGTTGCACTTGTTACTCCCCTCCACCCCCCCCCCCCCCCATTTCAAATCTGCCATCTATTATAAAGAGAGCATGTTAAATGAAATGTTACATTGTGTACCTCTTGTAAAATGTTCAATTTAAGTGAATGATTGATTTCCATTTGCAAGCAGAAACCGCAGTCTGTCAGATTTACAGTTCAAGTTTCTAAAATATAGCACTTTGTGTAAATCCTTAACCATTAGACATGGCAACGAATGGCATCCTGCAATGTAGAACTTTTGGCGGCAGATTTTTATATCGTTCAAGAGATTACTCCCTCTAGCCACTAAGTTGAACTATATGGTTAAAGGAGAATGTCGTAATACGCATGTGAGCTCCCCGTGAGACCTTCAGAGCTTCCTCACAGATTAATCTTCATCACACGGTATTTTGATTAATAGATTCTTTATGTTGAAGAAAAACAATATGATACATCCAACCTTATACTCCGACTCGTACACTTCGTACATCTTCGTCAAAAAAAAACATATCGCTTTAAACGTTAGAAAACTCCTTGTGTCTCAGTTAGACGTCACATGGTCGAAGGGTATGCCTTCCTCATGCAAGTCCAAAACGAACCTAAAAAACTAAGCTTCTGCACAAGAAACCTAGCCCCAAACACACCCTAGAATACATCATATATCCCACCCAGATAATAACAGGCAGTCTAAAAGTTAAAAGCAAATGCCATAATCAATGACACACAAAACAAGCCAAATGGCCACTACATACCGGCCCCTAATTGTTCAGAGTATATATTGAGGCAATTATTAATAAACATTAAAAAATTAGCCATGAAGGCTTAATATATATCAAAAGCAAGTCAGGGAATTGAAACCTGGTCTCCCGCGTGACAGGCGGGGATACTAACTACTACACTAACGAGAAAAATAGCATGCACTCTGCCATCTTCACTTTCGCCTTGTAGAAGCAAGCATAACTTGATTATTGATCTTATTAAAACACTGTTTTTAGTTTAAAGTCTTAGCATGCGCACCAAACCCTTAATATCAGGCATGATACCAAGTATACAGTCCAATGATGGCATGAAACGTCTTTCTCCATGTCCGATCAACTCATGGATGTGTTGTAACAACAATGTTGAAGTGTGAAAATCCTTCGAGAGAATAACAGGATTTTTAGTAATAAAGTTCACCGCTAGGTTTGATTTAATTTCCGAATCATTAGCAGAGATTTCGAATCCCAGCACAAGCTTTGGCCATTCTCTGTCTGGCTTACAGAGAGACTTTAGTTCATTGATCCGTCTCTTCTCACTTAAGAAGCGGTTCGCTGTCAGTTCTCTGGAAACTTAATCGGCAGGATTTTCTTTTGTGTTAACATATTTCAATAGTGCAACATTAGTAACTCCCAATGCTCTTTCCATTGGCCGATTGTCTCTGTCCAAATCCAACTCTCTGGTTTCTTTGGCTCTATCATCTGGTGGAATGCTTTCACAATTGTTGCTTATCCACTTAGAAAGTGTGAATCCTCCCTTATTGCAAAGGGAAGTCAGGTGTTTTACTGGTTGAATTGCTTCCTGCTCGGTAGACATGGATTTTAAGGAATCATCCACCTAGTTATTATTCTTCAAAGAGATTATTGCTTCATGAAATTTAGTATTCTCGCCAAACCTGCGTTTCAAATTTTGGGTACGTTGCTCTGCCATACGACGATTATTCGGCAGATTAACACTTTCTTGTTTGAAAGGTAAGGTCAGACAATAGTGTCTGTCAATCTTTACTGAGTAGTTCATAATATCCATGAACTTCAACTCTTCATTCAACATTTCATCAGATTCCTTGCTGGTACTTTAATTCAAGTCATGATTGTATGGCCTCATCACCAGCTTTTCTAATTTATCAGTATATATTTGATTAACTACAATGGTAGGATAGTTCTTCTTATTATCGTTTTCGTGGCTCCTTTTCAAAGAGCCATATATCACCCATCCAAGTCGGGTATTTCACAGCATTCGGTCCATCACCTTGGCTCCTAACAATTTGTATAGGTTCCAATGCCCTTCAAACCATTTGTTCCGATAAGTAGATCAATATTAGAATTTATTTCAGATATCTTGACATCCTTCAGGTAAGGCCATTGTTTTCAAGTCTTCATGTCTGGGTAGATTTTGACAACCAACAGGCAAGGTTCCATGTGTAAATACTTCTGATATTGGTATAAAATTATCGTCATCCAAACTGGATATCTCCATACTTGTAATGTTATGACTCATGCTCTCTTTGTCTTTATTCATGGTACGCAATTGAATCTTAGTCTCTTCTGTGATGTTCATCCTTCTCGTCATGTTTTCTGTGCAAAAGGTAGTCGAACTTCTGTGATCCAAAAAAGCATATGTCTGCAACACTGTATTTGTCTTGCTATTCCTCACCTGTACTGGTATGATAGAACAGATACATGCTTCAACCCCGGCCCCAATATGAGCAGTTACTTGAGGTGAGGTGATAGCATCACTAGTGGCTGGCTTCTCCTTCTGGCTTGTTTGCTCCAATCCATCCTCTTCCATTTGTTCTGTTAGTTCTTCATGTATTTTCCCCGGTTCTTCCTTTTCCAAATGCTCTGGTGGATTCTTTACAGTGTGAAATGCTTCCGGATGATTTTGCCTGCACTTATAACAAATTATAGGACTCCTACAGTCTCTCACCATATGTCCTTTTTTAAACATCCAAAACCGATTCCCTTCTCTTTCAAGAAATCCATCTTTTCTTCATGTTCTTTCATCTTGAATCTTCGACACCATCTTATGGTGTGACCAACTTCATCACATAACAAAGAAAATCAATTTTGCTTGCTAGTAGATACATTTCATTCCATCTGTCATTTCCACAGGTATTACGACCTGGCTTTGGAGCTGCGGTGCTCCAGCGGTGTTCCGGAGGCGGCCTGGCTTCGGGGCTGCGGTGCTCCAGCAGTGACCTGGCTTTCGGGGCTGCGGTGCTCCAGCGGCGACCTGGCTTTTGGGCTGCGGTGCTCCAGCGACGTTCCAGCGGCGACCTGGCTTCGGAGCTGCAGTGCTCCAGCGGCGACCTGGCTTTCGGGGCCGCAGTGCTCCAGCGTTCCAGCGGCAGGCCCGGTGGCGGTGTTCCGGCATTCCGGCGACGGCAGCCTGGCTTCGGAGGCCTGGATCTCCTCAGCGCAGAGGGAGAACAAGGAGGGAAGAAGACAGAGACTCTAAGACTTTTGCCTTCCACCACAGTGCCTGGTGAACTCACTGTGGTGGATGTTAAATATGTGTTTATTGTGTGTTTTGTTTTTTTATTATATGTTATGACTGCAAGGGAACTAAATTTTGTTCAGATCGAAAGGTCTGAATGACAATAAAGGATAATCTAATCTAATCTAATTATAGTGGTAGCAAAACTACTTCTCTTAGTTTCAATTGGTTTATGACCTTCAATAGTCCCATGGTGTGGCTCGAACATGTACTGTACTTCCTCTTCCAAGAATTTCACCAGGTCTGGTAACCTGGCTACTTGCTTCCTCTTACCCAATATTCTGCCTGCTTCATCTTCCCACTTTACTCTCAGTCTTCTGAGCAACTTACTAATGATGACTCTAGTATTACTTGCAAGATTCATTTCCTCCATGTGGCTGAGATTTTTAATTGTGCTGCAACCTCTCAGAAATATTGCATAATTACTCAATGCCTCCATCTTCTGCTTGATTTCTTTCCAAGCATGGGCATTCTCCATGTATGCTTTAGCAATCCTCTGTTCATTACCATAACGTTATTTAAGTAATCTTCTTGCTTCTCTATAGCCTTGGCTGTCAGGCTCATTTTGACAACTTTCTACAAGTACCTGAACATCTCCGCTTGTGTACTTCACCGGAAATCGTAGGTGCTCCTTTTCATCCGTAATCCGTTTCTAATACTTCTTCCAATACCCTTACGAAAGCTTAATACCACAAAGGATCTCCATCATATGTAGGAATTTCTGCTGGTGGTCGAGTGAGAGAGGTATTTGGTCGAGCTATGAATTCAGCTTGACTTTTCACCAATGCCAATAATCCATCCTGAAAACATTGGCTTGGCTCCAACAGACGATAGACAGGCCTTGGCTCAAACAGACTTGCTTGAGCCTGTGCACCAGGCCTCGGAAAAATGTGGACTGCTATTGGTTTGTCCCGAGCATCTACAGTCGCTCCATAAGTAGTTTGTTTCGATCTAGCACTCATTAGCTGAGATGAAGTTTCACGCATCTTCCTCCATTTCAATGGGTGTTCAAAGCCATGATTGTGGAATTGATCCAACTGCTGACTCAATTGGAGCAGTTTTTCCTCTTGGTCCAGAGCTCATTGTCTTCGATGATCTAGAACTGCATCTTGAACCCTCATATTCTTCTTTGATTTGGCCACCGCCATTTTTGTTTCTAGTTCCAGTTGTGCTTTTCGTCGACGGACCTGCTCCTTTACCCGTTCTACTAGTCGCCTTATCCATTCATTTTGACACGTCATTTCTTCTTCTTGTCTGGCTCTCTCTTCTTTCTGTCACGTCCTCTCTTCTTTCATCTGTTCTTCTTGTCACTCAATCCCATGTATCTTCTTCAAGGCATCCGGTTCTATTGAGGGAGCGGCTAGATCAGCTTCAACTCCAAATCAAGCAGAAACATTTGATACGGAACTGGCTATACAACCAGATTTATGTCCTGATCTTCGTGTAGATACGTTCAAGATACCATCTCGTGGTGTAATTTCATTTTCCATTCTGGCACCTCTTGCATTGCACCTCCAGCTGTTAAGCGCGCAAGTTGTGGTATAATTTCAGATAACCACTCTTCTGCCTTATCTATGAAACCATTGAGTATCTCCACCCCGTCTTCCCACAACTGGGTGTCTTTCGCGTTCAACAGCACATTTTGTTTCTTTCCAACCTCTTGGCAGAGGTTCCATAGGTGGCCCAGATTAGATTCTAATTTGATTGCGCTCTTAACTGATTCCATTAGTTTCTTCTGTTTCTCAATTAATCTGGTAACCTGTTTCCATAATTTGTTTCTCATTTTCTCGGCTTTTTCCAGAAATAAAACTCGTCCTTTCTCAGTGAATTTAACGTCTCCTTGGTCTTTCATCGCTACCTCGTGCTTCCTCAGACTTTTTTAATCTCCTGGCTCCATTAATTCAAACAGGTCTTGGCAGATTGCCAAGTCTTTAAATTGAACGAACAAAGTCTTCTTCTGGCTGCTTTAGTTTTGTTGATAAACATCGAGTGGCTATTTTGAAAGCAATTCTCTCAAGAACAATAACAAACTGGATTCCAGACAACATCCCTCATAACATCCATGGGCTAGCAGTGACATTAGTTCAAAAGGAATGTGCATTATCTTGACTTCATAACAATCCAAGGTCAGTCTCCTTTCTCCAGACAGATTGGAAAAACAGTTTCTTGGCTATTTTCCAAGCTAGTGGCTCGCATTCATTTATCTGACTCTTCTTACATGTCATTTAAAATTAAAGCTTTTCAGCTTCAATTCAAAAATAATAAGTTGATATCTACTCACAATCTCTTGATAATGTCTCCAGATCAGTCGTATCGCTGTTGATAAACCTCTGGGCCATCTCTGGCCGAGATCTATTGTCTTCAGTTCCTCAGCTGGAACCGGTCTTCTGGCTAAAACCTCTTTCGAGATCCTAGCCTTTCTTCTGTCCCACTCTCTGGGACGGGCTCTCACCTCCTGACAGAGGTATCCTTCAACTTTATGTAGTGGCAGATTTTTATATATCAGTCAAGAAATTACTCCCTCTAGCCACTAAGGTATGCCTTCCTCATGGAAGTCCAAAACTAAGCAAAAATACTAAGCTTCCGCGCAAGAAACCTAGCTCCAAACACGCTCTAGAATATGTCATAAATCCCACCCACATAATAATGGGCAGTCTAAAAGTTAAAGGCAAATGCAATAATTAATGACACACAAAACAAGCCAAATGGCCACTACAGAACTTTGTCTTACAGTGTAATCTCATTACTTTCAGTGTTAAACTTTGTTGGATCAGTTTGCTATTGTTAGTCTCTACTTTAACATTCCTCTTTTGAACAAAGAAAAAGATAATGTCGAAAGAATTCTGGTTTGAAAGTCGCGTGCCACTCTCCTCCACTTGTCAGGTGCACTAGGGCAGTCAATCATTTCTTCATATGCATTGTTGATGGCGTCACAGGTCTCTCGGACAACCTTGCTGATTGTGTTGTGAGCCACATGGAAGTTGTAGGCGAAGCTCTTGTAGGAATCCCCTGATGCAAGGTAGCGGAGGGTGATGGCCAGGCGCAGGCCTGGTTCCAGTGCCTTCCTCATGAACGTGTCCGTTTTCTGCAGAAGAGGACCGACTCGTGTCTTTAGCTCCTGAAACAGGTCAGGGGGAATCCTGGTGAAGTTTCCAAAGGCAGCCTCATCTTTCCACTGCAGATCCGTCATCATGATCTCATACTGGCCCAAAGTGGGTCTCATCCGGAACAAAGACCACGTCCACACAGACCTCTTTTTGGGTTTCTTGATAGCCTTCCTTGTTGTACTCCTGCCTAGATGATTTATAAGCATGAGTGTTGCTGCTAACAGAAGTCTGTTGCTGTTGTAGCAATGCAATCTGTATCTTTTCCATGATGATCATGGAATAGCAGCCAGCAACCCACCTTTATAAAGGTAAATGACGTCACGCGCGACCTTCATGCGACCGCCGCTTCCAGCCGGTTGCGGCAAACGCAGGCAATCGCATGCAAGCGGGACAGGCCCCTTACAGTACCAGAGTCCCAGGTTAGATCCTGACTACAGATGTTGCCTGTATGGGGTTTGTACATTCTTCCCGTGATCGTGTGGGCTTTCCCCCGGAGTTCCGGTTTCCTCACACATTCCAAAGACGTACAGGTTTGTAGGTTAACTGGCTTTTGTAAAAATTGTAAATTGACCCTCGTGTGTGGGATAGTGCTAGTGTGCGGGGATCGCTGGTCAGCGCAGACTCGGTGGGATGTAGGGACTGTTTATGTGCTGTATCTCTAAACTAAACTGCTTCCATAATGATTGAATCCATTCCATTGCACTGTACAAAGGACATTTGCTAAATATCAGATGTGACTGCAGCAGAATCCAACTACATTTTGGGTCCATTTTGATGCAAATGCTCTCCTTTCATCAGCTGAAGGACCATTGACCTGGAATGTTAACTCTGTTTCTCTCTCCACGGAATGCTGCCTGACCTGACCCAACAGGCCTGAGTGGAGTAAAGTGTCAAGAGAGTTTAATTGTCATTTGCATATGAATGGAATGCTAGCATTTCTAATTTTATTTCAGACTTGACTAAGTGGGATCCATTGGGTCCCAGGTTCACATGGGAGGGCTGGTCCCCCAACGCAATAGGCCACCTCTCCACCAATTCCAATATTGGTGCCCAGTGGGGGTGGGTGGGGGTTCTGGAGTGCTAGCATGGGTGTTGTGGGTCAAGTCAAGTCAAGAACAGTAGGTGCAGGGCCAACAATCCATTTCAAGTCAAGTCAATCCATTTCAAGTCATCAAGTCAAGTCAATCCATTTCAAGTCAAGTCAAGTCAAGGCAAGTCAAGCACAGGGCAGGCAGGGCCAGCCAACAATACAATCCATTTGCTTTAATTTCAGGTGAGGTCAAGCAAAGCAAAGGCAAATCAAAAGCAAAAGCATAGGGCAGGCGGGGCCATCCAACAATAAACAATCCAATTGCTTTCATTTCATGTGTGGTCAAACAATGCAAAGTCAAAGCAAAAGCAAAAGCACAGGCCAGGCAGGACCAGCCGACAATATATAATCCATTTGCTTTCATTTCATGTGAGGGCAAGCAAAGCAAAGGCAAAAGCACATGGCAGGCGAAACATCTCATTGCATTTTCATTTAGGGCTAACAAATCATTTATTGCAAGTACATTGCAGACTCACAGTTCTGTTGACTCACAGCTCAGAATCACAGTTGTTGACTCTCCCTCATGATCTTCCAGAGTGACTGACTGACGTCTGGCATCCTGGGCTTTATACTCCTGCCCCCCCCCCCCCTCAGAAGGGGCGTTAGCTTCATCATGGTGATTGACAGGCGAGAGGACCAATCAGCTGATCTCAAACTTTTTTAAACATTCAGAACTTATTTTATTTTTTAGCGATCGTAAAAATCCTTGGGGCTGCTGCAGCGGAGGAGGACAGTGAGTAAGATAGCAAAATCATAGCGATATAGAGTAGCATTTTGTTCTAAAATCAATTAACAATGTAGACAGGAAGTTGTCAAGATGAGACTTTTAGTTATGTAGATTTCTCACTGTGGCAGCATGAATCGTTCATGCAACTAATTAATTGTTTTCAATAAGCATTAAACAGGAACATTAGCAGGTGGCCAGGTGGGACATAGTGCTGAAAGAATGTCTCAAAATCTTTAAATATAATGTCAACCATCAATATTTATCATTCATTTTCTAGTTGCATATTTGAGAAGTGTTTTAAGCATTTTAATCAATGACTCCATTTGCTATTTCAATTAGTTTGTGGTTGATGAGATACAGACTCAGTGGAAGGAATGGCCTCCTTCAATGTCATAAGAATATATGAATATTAAATGAATGCAGTCTGTGTGAAAATTATGTTCTGAATTGAATAAATCTGAATACCTGAAAACCGAGAACAAATATCATTTGAAAATATAATTATTTGAATAATCAGGGATCAATATTTTTCAGGAGTACGAAAATGTATATGCTGGACAATATGGTCACTTCAATGCAAGACTGTAGTAAAATCTGTTTCTGTACAATGGTGTGGCTTTCTATTAACTGAACATTACCCATGATACTGTAAAGAAGAGAAAGTATGAGTTTTTGTGAAGCCAAGTCTTCCAATTATACCAATTACTTGATTAATTTGATTTCTTCAAAGTATGTTGTTTTTGTTGTATTTTATTTAAAATCAACATGTTTTTGCAGCTTAAAGAACATGGTCTCATTTTAAGGCAATTTAAACATTTGCAATACACTGTTTTCTTAATTGGGTTATTACACTTTTCAGACCACCCCCTCCATCCATTAACACATTACAGAGTTCGAGTCACAGATTGGGAGATTTCAACATGCAGGTAGACTAGGAAAATCAGGTTGGTACTGGACCCCAAGAAAGGGATTTTGTGGAGTGCCTCCGAGATGGATTCTTAGAGCAGCTTGTATTAGAGCCTACCAGGGAGAAGGCAATTCTGGATATAATGTTGTGTAATGAACTGAATTTGATAAGGGAACTCAAGGTAAAGGAGCCATTAGGAGGTAGTGACCATAATGTGATAGGTTTTAATCTACAATTTGACTGGAAAGAGACCCTAGCAGGGATGACAGTGGAACAACAATGGCAGGTATTTCTGGGAATAATACAGAAGGTGCAGGAATAGTTCATTCCAAAGAGGAAGAAAGATTCTAAGGGGAGTAAGAGACAACCGTGGCTGACAAGGAAAGTCAAGGACAGCATAAAGATAAAAAAGAAGTATAACATAGCAAAGATGAGTGGGAAGCCAGAGGATTGGAGAACTTTTAAAGAGCAACAGAAGATAACTAAAAAGGCTAGCCAAGAATATAAAGGATAGAAAAAGCTTCTGTAGCTATATGAAGAAGAAAAAATAGTTAAGACCAAAGTTGGCCCCTTGAAGACAGAAACAGGTGAATTCATTATGGGGAGCAAGTTATTTGCAATATGCATTAATGATTTAGATGAAGATATTAAAAATAACATTAGTACATTTGCAGATGACAAAGCTGGGTGACAATAGACAATAGACAATAGGTGCAGGAGTAGGCCATTCGGCCCTTCGAGCCAGCACCGCCATTCAATGTGATCATGGCTGATCATCCCCAATCAGTACCCCATTCCTGCCTTCTCCCCATATCCCCTGACTCCACTAACTATCTTTAAGAGCCCTATCTAGCTCTCTCTTGAACGTATCCAGAGAACCGGCCTCCACCGCCCTCTGAGGGAAAATAACTTTTCCACCCAGAGAGTTGTGAATCTGTGGAATTCTCTGCCTCAGAAAGCAGTGGAGGCCAATTCTCTGGATGTTTTCAAGAGAGAGTTAGATTGAGCCCTTAAAGATAGCGATGTCAAGGGATATGGGGAGAAGGAATGGGGTACTGATTGTGGATGATCAGCCATGATCACTGTGAATGGTGGTGCTGGCTCCAAGGGCCTTAAGGCCTACTCCTGCACCTATTGTCTATATACCAAGAACAGTGAACTAGATTGTAATTTTATCAGGGCAAATTGATTGTCACTTCATACCAAGTGGATTCACTGAGACTACATCACTATGAGCCACAGAAGGATGCCAACCTGTTCCAACAGTCAGATGTGTTGTCTTCATAAGGATACTTGCCCTGCATACTACGAGGCCGAGAGTTAAAGTGTTCTTTATATGAATGCTCTGAGCAAAAGGAAACTAATAATAATTGGAAAAGATGAAATATCTATAAGAAGGAACAATAATTTTATCTTCTTCTGTTATAATCTGTAGGAGCTCCTCAGTTTCAATACATACATGGAGATTTGAGCAAATACGAGCAGGCTTTCATTGGCAATATATACACAACAAAACAAGCTCCAGTTTTTTGCGCATGGAAAGTCTTGGTGAAAGAAGAACTCCCGTGTTTGTTAATGTACAGGAAGCTTCCAGATCCAAGCAGTGGAAAGAAACTGATTGATGCTAGCGTTAAGTCCAAGGTTCTAGAAATATTGACACAAGAAATCCAATGATCCCACGTGGAGTCAAGCTGGTGAATGCATGTCTCAGATGCTTCAGCCTAATGATAACAGCCACTGATACCTCTTAATGGACTACAAGACCATCAACCAAAGAATAATCTCACCTAAATTATGACGTCAAGTGTTCATGTGCACTGCTGTAATCTCACTTTATTATTTCATCTTGAAACTCAAACAATAAATTCAATCACCGATTGTCTTGCAGTTCATGGCTGCACACAATGATAAAATATGTACACTAGAGGGACAAGTTGAGCGGTATGATCTTATCCCAAGGAGGAGATGATGTTCATTTTGAATGGAACTACAATTGCCAGGTCCCTGAGAAACCATTAATATTCTCTGGACACAATACTCCTTCGCACATCTTGTTTTCACTCAGCCTGCAATCACATGGCCTCAACAAGCTGCAGATGGTGGAGGCACACACTTTAAATTGAATACTTCCATTCCCATTCTACAAATACAGTCTCAAAACTTTCAGAAAACCTGGAGCTGTAAATCTGCCCAAATAGTAAGAAAAAGGAAGAAAGATGAAGGCATGTGGTTACACTATTAAGCAGTCAGACACTAACTCAAGTAATATAAACTTTAGCTTAGAGGTACATGTTGTGTCATCAGTGGGACCATGCAGGTGGAAACGTGCAGGGCAAACACTTCTTTCCCATACTCTGCACCAATGCCATTGGAGCACAGAGGGCAAAATCATGAATGTTCTGTGTTCAGTGGGGAAGAAGTCTTAAGTCTGGAGATCTGAGCACTTAATGATTTCCGTATCATCTCCTAGAAAAGTAAATACACAAGATTATAGGAATAGGGAACCAGAAATCTTAGATGAATGTCTGAATAAACATCCTAATACAGAAAAATTAATAACTTATATTTACAACACCCTTTTAGATAGTGAGATACCATCAACGGAATCATATAGACACACATGGGAAAATGAAATAAATCAATCTATAACGAAAGATTTATGGGATAAAAGTTTACAATACATACATCAATGCTCGCTAAATTCCAGACATGCTCTAATACAATTTAAAGTTTTACATAGATTACATTATTCCAAAGTTAAACTAAATAGAATCTTCCCACAAATATCGTCTACCTGCGATAAATGGCAACATCTAGAGGCTAATTTAACACATACTTTTGCAAATTGTATAAAAATTAAGAATTTCTGGACTGAGATTTTTAAAATAAACTTCTGAAGTTATTAATACTAAAACTGGATCCGGACCCAAAAATTAATAATACTTGGAACATCAGAACAAAGTTTAAACTCTTACAACAAGCCAAAGAAATTTCCTAGACTACAGTATAATAATTGGGAAGAAATTAATATTAAAATTTTGGAAAGGCCCTATATCCCCCACAATTAAAATGTGGATTATGGAAATGTCGGAGACCCTACACCTGGAAAGAATCAGATTTGCCTTATTGGACAAACAAGAAGTTTTCGTTAGAACATGGTCTTCTTTCATTGATTACTTAAAAGGGTAGAATGGTTCGGCAGGGAACCCTAACTGAAACTTGGATTTAGGAATAGATGAAAAGTTATATCTTATATTCTTTGATCTTATCTCCTACGTATTAATAGTAAATTATTCCTTTCTTTATGATTTTCTTCTTTGATATAGATTATTATTCTATTTTTCTTACTGTTCTCCTCTATTAAAAAAAAACTATTAGAGTCAAAATGATACAACTGATAATATTAATAATGTATGCATGTTGAACATGAAATATTTCTATCATAATATATGTTTGCTAATCCACTGTCTAAATATTCTAATAAAAAAATATATATTCAAAAAAAAAAAAAAAGAAAAGTAAAAGGGAATGACCCAGGTGGTAGGCATCCTTGATGATACTTGCAGCCTTCCTGATATAATCCACAATGATAATTTACTGCATGAGAGAAGTGACAATCTGGGTTTAGTGACTGACTGGCAATCACTAGAGCAGTAACAGTGTGGCTGTGATGGAAAAACTAATGCAGAAATGTTAGGCTTTGCTGATCCACTCCCTATAGTGGTGAATCTGCAATCCTAGTCATCTGTTGGAAGACAGAATGCTCAACCACTGTGACAAAAGGAAGCATTTTCAATATTGGTACACAAACCCAGGATATAGGCATTCCCGGACACTGATTGTGTTCTGTAATAGAAGCTGAAGAATTGTGTATCATCCTGCCCCAAGTTTGCTTTTCTAATTGCAGCATTTGGTAGATTTCACAGAACATAGAACAGTACAGCACAGCAACATACTCTTCAGCCCACAATGTATGTGCCAAACATGATGTCAAAATAAATTAATCTTCTCGGCCTGCACATGATCTATATCCCTCCATTCCAAGCATATCCATGTCATACATAGGGTGATACAGTGTGGAAACAGGCCCTTCAGCCCAACTTGCCCACAGCAACCAAAATGTCCCAGTTACACTAGTCTCATCTTCCTGCATTTAGCCCATATCCCTTCAAACCTGTCATATCCATGTACCTGTCTAACTGCTTCTTAAACATTGGATAGTCCCAGCCTCAACTACCTCCTCTGCCAGCTTGTTCCATACACCCACTACCCTTTGTGTAAAAAAGTTACCCCTCAGATTCCTATTAAATCTATTCCCCTTTACCTTAAACCTATGTCTCCTGATCCTTGATTCACCTACTCTGGGCAGTAGACTCTGAGCATCTACCTGACCTATTCCTCTCATGATTTTATATAAGATCACCTCTCATCCTCTTGCACTCCAGGGAATAGAGTCCCAACTTACTCAACCTCTCCCTATAGCTAAAATCCTCTAGTCCTGGCAACATCCTCGTAAACTATCCTATGTACCTGTTGAGAAGCCTTTAAAATGCCCTGCCTCCATAATCAACACTTGCAGCACATTCCAGACACCCAGATGTGTAAAAAACTTGCCCAGCACTGTTCTTTTAAATTTTGTCCCTCTCACCTTAAAGGTTCTGACTGTCTTCCCCATCAATGCCTTTAATATTTTTTATATATTTCTATCGTTATATACTTTATTTCAGCTAGGACACTGAAATGTTTTTTCGCCAATGCTCCTCTAATTATCACTACTTAAGGGGCTGTTCCACTGCAGCGACCTAATTGGCGAGTTTAGAAAAGTTTGCCCTCGACTCATACTTGCAGCATGGTCGGCACGAGGTCCTGGGAAGTCTTTGTAACTCTCCTTCATGCTCAAAAGTAGTCCCGCGAACTTGAGGCCTCAGCTAGGTCACGGCGTATTTTTCAACATGCTGAAAAATGCCCGCGAGTAAAAAAAAGCTCGCCATGGAAAAAATTGTTTGTTTTTTTTACTCGTAGGTTTAGTCAAGGTAGGTCGTAGTAGGTCGGCATGTTATTCGTAGGTAACCGAGGGTGGTCAAAGGTAATCAAAGGTAGTCAAAGGTAGTCGTAGATAGTCTTCAACATAGTCGAAGGGAAGTCGAAGGAGATTGAAGGAGGTCGTCTTCACTCTCCACTATTCGGTGTCCAATTTTCCCGAAGCTAGTCGAAGCTAGTTGAAGCTAATCTTCAACATAGTCGAAGGAGGTCGAAGGAAGTCTTCTACATAGTCGAAGGAGGTCTTCAACATGACACTTTTTCAAACTCTCCTAAACTCTTCTAAACTCGCCAATTAGGTTGCCGAAGTGGGACAGCCCCTTTAGTCTTCTGTTGAGACTCCATCTCTCTTTCTTCTCCCACTCTCTCCAAGTGAATTGTCATGCACTTATTTGCATTATCATAATCTCTCTCAATCTGAAAACTGTGTCCTCCTGGCTTGTTTGGCCTGCAGTGATTGTAGTGGGCCACTATTGTGATGGATGTCGATATCCCTCAGCTGGAGTGCCCTTGCTACATCCAGTTCTTCTTCTATTTGTTATCAACATGGAGGAATACTGATTCATGACAAAAATGAGTCGGAGCCAGTAACAAGCAGCTCTTTGACCATCAAGATACCAAAGGAACATTTCAAATATATTCCACTGTATGGGTAACAAAGGTTATTAAGCACTGGCACAGACTGGACATGAAGATAATTGGAACCATGGAGCCATCGGTTGATAACCTGGGAAGAAAGTGTGGTAACATTTTGAGCAAGAGATATTTTCAGGTTTTTGGGATATTGCCTGAGGAGGGTGAGCAGAATTCACTTGATCAAGCCTAATAACAATTAGGAAAACGAAGAGCAAAAATGTCATGGAAAATAAGAGATAAAACAAATAATGGATTGGTAGGGAGATGAGCGATATTGCCTATACTGTAAGAAAGCCACAAACTGTTTGCACATTAATGCTTCATATATTGTGAATAAAATTAGTGAGCTGGTAAAACAAATTGCTCTGATGAGGTTTAAAGAATGCCTTTCCTGCCACTTCAGAAAATCCCAATGTGCTTTACAATCAATAAAGAATTTTTGAAATGTTGTCATGGTTGTAATGTAGAAATCATATAGCAGGGCTGTCAACCATTGGGTTAGAGTTAGGAGTGAGAAATTGCGAGAGACCAAGCCCGAGGGAGTGTAGTGACCGAGTTGGGGGGGGAGGGTGTGGGAGGGGGTAGGCTGTGGGGGGGGGGGGGGGGGGGGGGGGAGGGTGTGGGAAGGGTTACATCGCATTTGAATCCATCTGATTATACTCCTTGAGGATGTTCAACTACATGTTCAATTAATAAAACAACTTGATTGGGGACATTTCTATTCAATCTGTCAAAGGAATTTGGGGGGGGGGGGGGGTTAGAAACAGTCAGTGAGGTAAACAGACATAATAGTTGAGTGGCAAATGACAATAGTGCCAGCTTCCCAATATTTAACTGAAGAAAATAATGGGTTATCGGGGCTGTATGTTGTGAGACAGCCTCACACCTTCCTGTCATTTTCATATTACACTTATCCCATCCCCCCTGGATATTACAGATGAATAAATCAGGTTGTTGTCAACTAATTACAAATCAAGCTAATTACAAATCAATAGAATTAGCCAACTCCGAAACACGAAGCGCTGAGCATTGGGATCCAGACATCACAGACAACTGGCCTCAGTTCCTGTTCACACCTGGCAGTGCTCTCTGTCTGAACCAGGGGCCACGGAGCATTTTTAAAAGTGGGGAGGCTGAGCGATCACTGATCACCGGCCTTGGGGGTACCCGGCAAGGAAGTGGAGCAACCGAGTGGGGGGAGGGTGTGAGAGGGGGGTGTCCTCCCTTCGGCAAGTTGCGCCGAAGGGCCTGTTTTCACACTTTATGATTACATTATACCTCCACCATGCATGAATGCTTCAAAATCAAGTGGTCGAGTTTTATTGCCATATACTCAAGCATAGAAACATAGAAAATAGGTGCAGGAATAGACCATTCGGCCCTTCGAGCCACACTGCCATTCAATATGATCATGGCTGTTCATTTAAAATCAGTACCTCTTTCCTGTTTTTTCCCCATATCCCCTGATTTCGCTAGCGCCAAGAGCAAAATGTAACTCCCTCTTGAAAACATCCAGTGAATTGGCCTCCACTGCCTTCTGTGGCAGAAAATTCCACAGATTCACAACTCTCTGCGTGAAGAAGGTTTGTCCTCATATCAGTCCTAACTGGCCTGCCCTTTATTCTTAAACTGTGACCCCTGGTTCTGAACTCCCACAACATCGGAAACATTTTTCCTGTAGTTACAGTAAGTGAAAATCTAGCAGGCAAGCAGGATGCTTTCTCCAACCACCCCTATTTGAAGGCCACTATCTTCCACCTTTTCTACCCAGTGCTTGGTACTTACTTCCAGCAGCCGTTGGTTGTCCTCCAGGATGCACCGAGCCGCAGCTTGATCTATGCCAGTCATCCGGGCGAATTCGGCGCAGAGACTCTCACTGCAGCGGCGCAATGCTTCTGACGCCTCCGACAGCCCGGGACTCTTGCACTGAGGCTGCTCCATACTTGGAGCTGCAGTGAGCGACTCGCCAGCCCGGCAAACACTCGCCAGCCCGGCAAATACTCTCCAGCCTGGCAAACACTCGCCAGCCCCGACTCCCCGTCCACCTCTGTCCCTGCCGCTGCTTCTGCCTCCTCCCTCAGCCCCGGCTCTCCAACACCCACGGCCCAAACAGTTGATATGAGTTTTGAAATTTTCGTTGATCACAGAATTTCTCACGACAGAGCATGAGAAATTTGTGATCAGCTAGAGTGTGTGAGAATTTGGCGAAATGCCTGATACTGACTCTCAATGCTTGAGAGTTGGCAGCCCTGCATATAGTTACTTCTTGAAATGGCGAAGTGATGATGACTAGATCATCTGTCTTTTAAAGAAAAATGATTGATAGTAAGATTAAACGAGAACTTACCAGTTCGAAGTTTGATCTTTATTTTATGAGGAGTAACGATGAGGGATTACGTGAAGAAGCCCCGCCTGGCGCTGGAACGGCATACTTCAAAGCAGCGGCATGAAAAACACAGAACACAATAGCCGGAGTAAGATAGTAAGGCTCATCATAGATTTAGAACTACCAGATGATCATTTATTTTATGAGGGTGTGGAGTGGAGGGCATGTAATCCCTCATCGTTACTCCTCATAAAATAAAGATCAAACTTCGAACTGGTAAGTTCTCGTTTAATCTTACTATTTTACTTCGGAGTCACGTGAGTGACTACGTGAAGATTTTGAAGCTTCTGTGTTTTTCATGTTGTAGAATTCTTCCATACGACAGTCCGGCTAGGTCAACACATACATGAGAAAACCAGACGAGTTTTAGTTCTTTCCATAAATCTTTTAATGATAAAAGAACATATAATAACCCTCTTTTTACACCTGAGGGAACCATTACAAAGTGATAAAAGATATAAGTGATATCATAATTGATAATATCAATCAATAGTGAAACAAAGCAGGTGATTATAGTGAACCCAACACCGCGTGTCCAAAGCCTGTCATTGTGTGAACAGGTTTATTGGAGAACTTTGAAAAAGTTTCTTCTTTACACCACCCTGCGGTTTCTAAAATATGTTCGAGTGGTACGTCCTGTAACTTCGCCGCGGATGTAGCTGCTGCCCTGGTGGAGTGAGATTTGAACACATCAGTGTCTACTCCTGCTAAAAGTAACACCTGTTTTAACCACCTTGAGATTGTTTGCACTGAAGCTTTTGTGTGTGGTTTCTTATGCGTAATCATTAATGTTTTTTTCATCTCCTCAAAGAGTTTTGGTAACTTTTACATAATGATTCAAATGTTTAACTACACACAACGTTGGATCAATGGGATAAGCTTGAAACATTACCTTCGCTCCAGTTCTCCCTGGTCTGCTTTGTTTGATCAGATCATAAACATAGAACACAATGTTATCTGCAGTCACATGCATACAGTCTAAACGTAACATTTGTAATGTTTGCACCCTTTGAGCTGAAACCAATGCCATTAACATTACTAATTTAAATGTTAACCTTTCCAATGACAAAACTTCGATTGGAGTCCATTGCCTAAGTAAGGTAAGTACAATGCCAACATCCCAAATTTCTGTATATCTTGGTTTGGGTGGATTTTTGTTAAAGATTCCTTTCATAAATCTGGATATTAATGGATGTGATCCAATTGATTTCTGGTCAGAGATTTGTCCTAAATAAGATGATAAGGCACTACGTGCACTATTAATGGCACTGTAACTTAAGTGTTGTTCAAAATGCAACTCGGCAAGGAACTCCAATATGTTTGCAATGTTCACAGTATGATAGGATATATTTGACTGTCTGCAAAAATTTTCTAATTTCTCTATATGTGTCATATATTGTCTCTGAGTGCTATCTCGCCATGATGCGACTATAATATCCATAGTTCTATCCGACAATCCAAGCTCTTGTAGTGGTCTGGTCAAAACCTGCAGATTAACAAATTCATATAAGCATGTAATGGATGAATTTCTTTGGTTACTGGTTTTTATCAATAAATCACTGCTGCTAGGAATTGACATATATGGTTCTTTAATCATGTTTAACATCAATGTAAAATGGTTGTGTCGGCCAATTTGGAATTACCAATAATCCTGTGGCAGAATCTTGTTCTATTTTCTTCAGACATTGCTGAACCAGAGCAAATGGCGGAAAAGCATAAAAGAACATATTCCCCCAGTTTAGTGAAAAAGCATCTACTGCTACTGCATCTAGATCTGGTTACCAAGACACATATTTAGGCAATTGATGATTTAGTCTTGATGCAAACAGATCAATGTCTGGTAACCCATATTGAGTCACAATTTTACTGAAAATTACTGGGTTCAACATCCATTTTGTGTTGTCTTTAAACATCCTTGATCTATTGTCTGCCACCACATTGTCTATACCTGGGATGTAATTTGCCGAAATCCAAATTTGGTGGTTAATACACCATTGCCATATCTGATTGACCAAACAATCACATGATACCGATCTGACTCCACCCATGTGATTAATATATGCAACAGCTGTTTTATTGTCTAATTGTATCAGTACATGCAGATTCTATTTTGTAGAACATATGCCTTCAACCCATAAAATGCACCCAATAATTCTAAATAGTTAATACCATATGTTTGGAGAAACATTTCCTCTTGGACAGTCCATCTGCCCCCACAGCTGGTGAATGAATCTGTCGCCCCCCATCCGAGAGCACTAGCATCTGTTTGTAAAATTACTTCAGGCTGTTGTATCAGAATGTTTTTAGCAGCTTGTGGGACATTTTCAATCCACCATTGTAATTCCAATAAAGCTTCTTTTGTTAATTGCATAGGCCTATCAAAATGGCCTGCTCTCTTTTTTACTCTTATTTTGTCGCTTTGAAGGTTTGGGTAATGTAATGGACCAAATTCTACTGCAGGAAATGCTGCTAATAATTTACCAATAACCTTTGCTACTTCTCGGATGGAGGGATAAGGTTTGTGAATGAGACCCCTACAGGTCACTAAAATATCATCAATCCTATCTGTTGGCAAAGTTACTAACATAGTAACTGAGTTAATCACAAACCCCAAATAGTTAATTGACTGTGCTGGCTGCAGCTGGGACTTAATTGGATGAATCAAGAAACCTAACTTCTCAAATAAAGTTTTAGTTGCTGAAACTGATTTTTCAGCTGATTCCTGAGTACTATTGATGATTAAAATGTCATCCAGATAAGCCATAATGATGTGCTTTTGTGCTCTTAATTGTGCTAAAGCTGGTTTCAACAGCTTTGTAAAGAGCCTGGGAGCTGAACTTAACCCATTTGGTAAAGCTTTGAATTGCCACAGCTGTCCCAGCCAATTAAATTTTAAATACCTTCGAAAGAACTGATGTATTGGTACTGAATAGTACGCATCCTTTAAATCAATTGTAGCCATATAACAACCTGCTGATATCAAATGTCTTGCAGTGTTAAATGTTTCCATTTTAAAATGTTTATATTCGACAAATTTATTAAGATTTGTAAGGTCCAGAATAATTCTGCAACCACCATCTTTTTTATTTCTTGGAAATATATTTGACACAAATTGATGCTCATGTTCAACAGTTTTTTCAATAACACCTTTTTTAAACAATTTGTCAATTTCTACATTTATTTCTGCCTCTTCAATTGCAGAAAACATGAAACCATAAGCAGGTTTATTTTGTACCGGAGAATTAACACCTACTTTAAATGTAATAGTAGCTCCTGAAACTGTTTGTAAAATAAACCGATCAGATGTGATGGCAAGCCATTCATCATAAAACATTTGTAATCTCCCTCTAACTGGAGATTTGTCCACAGTTTCTTTAAGCATTGAATAAATTTTTTGTACCTCTCCATATGAATGTGGTGGTCTCCTTCTCCCCGTATACGGGTGAACATTAGGCTGTGTCGGATGATAATATTTTCTTATCATACTCCTGCCTCTGTTTCCAAAATCAAATCCCCTTCTTGACGAAAAATACCTTTTTTGTCCAAAGACGAAAGGTCTCATGTGGTTAATAGATTTAGCCTCTTCATCCATTTCTCTTATTTGTTTAGGCAGGTTTTCTCCAAATAGATAACCAGGAGCTTGAACACCACTTGATCGACATAGACCTGCAAACCTTGGATGAAATATGGGCCGAATCGCAATTTTCCTCATACAATTAATTTCATAGAAGGAATTGCATAATAAGCCCAAGTATCTTTTTGGATTTTATCCATCTCCAACCCCTCCAAAAGCAGTAATGGCAGCAGAAATCAATTTGAGGATTCTTTGAAATCTTATTTCTTGTCCTCTCATGCCTGGAGTCATAGGCGTCCATATAGAGGATTAACCGTAGGTACCTTCAATGAGGTGCAATTTTCCGGTGTTTTATATAATTCTGCTGTTTCAATCATCACAGAATCTTGAAGTTGGTGAGATACCATATAATTAATACTGGCAGCTAGGTTTTCTTCCATAGCCTCACCACTTCCTTCTGGTATAGCAAAATCTTTTGCCATCTCAGGCACATCTGGCCTTCTCTTTTTTATTCGTGGTGTGCACTCATAATCCACATCACCACTTGCAGGGTCTGTCTTTTGCAGCCCTGATACACTTGGAATTATATCCAATGAGACTTCCTCCGCCCTTAATCCTGGGTCCGGAGTTTCAAATTCCCAATTTAGCACATAGCCATATTCTGTATATTCAAACCCCTCAGGGTCATTTTGGGAAACTTCTGGGTACTGTGACCCTTGTCTCATTATATTTTGGAGCACTTTCTCCATATGTTCCATTTTTAGCCATATAGCTTTATTATCCGGAGGACTTTCATTATCAGAGTCATTATCAGAAACCACGGGCCTCACGGATTTCTTTTTACATTTTCTAGGAACATTTTCCTCCGTGGTTTGTATTTCTGGACAAATTACAGTCTCACTAACGGGTGAATCAGCGGCCACCGGTATCGGAACCGGATCCGCACTAAACTCTTGTCCCGTATCTTTAGCTTCACCCCGGTACGATCTTTTTACCCGCGAAATTTTCCTTTGAGACTTCTCCATTTTCTTTTCCATTTATCTGGCTAAATCAGTACGCCAGCGTGACTCTGATTTTAACTTTAACTTTCTCTTTTGCTGGTTTTACCAGCGTAACGTCTTTTTTAGAACTTCCCCACTTTTCCTTACACTTACCTGCGGGTCCGTTCCGGCCGCTGCGAGGAGCTGCGCTCTGCAACTCTTGCTTCTGCCGTCAGCGTCGACGTAATGCCGTTCCAGCGCCAGGCGGGGCTTCTTCACGTAGTCACTCACGTGACTCCGAAGTAAAATTAATATTAGCCAGGAACAACAACAATATTCTTCATGGAAATAGTGCCCTGGGATTTTTCTGATGGATGGGAGAGGGCCTCAGTTTCAGCTTCCACCTGAAAGTAGGCATCTTGGCATTATCCTCAACCATGTTCACTTTCTTGTCATGAAATGCCACTTGAACCCACATCATTTTGAATCATTAGCAAAGAGTCCAACCATGGAAGTCACTGTTGACAAATTAACTCCTGGGGTGGTAGATCTGAGTCCAACCAATTTTTGTACAAAATATTCAGGGGAAATTAACTAAGGAAGGAAGAATTGGTGGTACTAATCAAAGATTGTAATAGACTCAAATACAATGATAACATTGGGAAAATGTGCAAAATGTTGGAACTATATAGGTGAAGGGAATAGAATGGAAATCTTATAGAAAGCTATGAAGCAAAAAGATTTAATAAAATTTACTGAATTGAAAAAGTGAAGCAACTAAAGGCCTCTTAGCCAAAAGTTACATTGATAACCCAAAAATGATTGTCGAAAATATGAAGGTTGATTAGAATGAAAAGAATCTCTACACTGGCTCCGAGGTACGTCATACATTTCCATCAGTGATATGAAACAAGTTTTTCCCTTTGAACTGACCTGTCAATTTAGTAAGAATACTGTCTTTCATATCAAAGATTCCTTAGTGTACTTTTAAACAGTCCTTAAGTGTAAGCTTGCATCCTTAAGACTTGTCAAGGGATCCGCTTTATTCCAGCTGTCTCCACCTGACAATGTCTCCACTTTTCTGACTAGAGCTTCAATATTCCTTGGTAACCAAGGTTTCCTAGATTTCCCAGCGTTGCCCATTCACTTTAACAGGAACATTTTGGTTCTGGACTCTCTCTATCTCCGTTTTAAAAGCCTATCACCCTCCTAACAGCCTCTCTCTTTCAAACTTTGCAAGTTCAGATAATGCCATCAAAATTTGCCTTGGTAATATAGTACTTCAATTTGTGGACAAAGTAGTTTTCTATAATTATTTTAAAAACAATCCCATAAGCCCATCCATGCTCTCTCATTTGCCTTATCTATCAGGCTTCATGAATTAAAATAAATGTAGTTTAGCAGATCAGAACTTCCTCGTGCCCTGTTTTGCCTGTGCGTGTTCTGCCTACAGAAATTGTACGATCTCTAAAAACATCACAAAAAAAACCCAACCCATAAAACACCCTGGGAAGGTTCGAAAATCAACAATTCTGGTTGACCTAAAATACTTTATAAATTTCTCACACATTCAGAGGCACTTAAAAATATTAAGAAAGTAAATAACATGTTTGGAAAATAAGTATACAGCCTAAAAATCAATGGAAAACTTTTAAACAATTAAAACATTTAAACTTAAACAAAATTAAAAGAAAAATAAATTGACCTTGGCCTTTCAGCCACAGGCCTTCCATCCACATGAAAATCAATGTGTCTGTCCTGGTTCAGGATGTATAATCTGATTTACCAGTGTAATCTCTTGGAAATCTTAGCAAAATGGAGTGAAACAATAGATTTCATTGACAAGTAAGATGTTAATGAGCTAATAGTAGATAACGTTTTGCTGGACATACTCTCACCCTGCCCCAGTGACCATAGTGAACTATATTTCAAATGTTCGGCTTCTCTCCAGCCCCAGGGCTGCAGCTCTCTTGCTGCACTTGTCAATTTATCCAGATGTAGCTTCACCAGGCACATTTCACAGCTTCAGAACAAAGAAGTCTGGAAACTACAAATTCGGGAATCTTGAGTACACAAAGTGGGTCAGGTAACATCTGGAGAGGGAAATGGACAGATGACGTTTCGAGTTGGAACCTTTTTTCGTACTGATGGAGTAGAGGGGAGAGAGCGAAGAACACAAACCTTTGCGAGAGTTTACAAGCACAATGCAGGTATCTGGACATAATGAAAGTGGAAGGCTACACTATGGAGTTCAGTTTTCATCCTGTTAAGTGCTTAAGAGCACACTAATCTGACTGGATCAGCAGTTTTCCTGCTTAAGATCTGTCCCCAGTAACTTATACACATCATAATTACACAGGCTCCACACTTCGTAAAGATTTTATTGGCAGTCTTGGCATTTGATTAAAGCAGGATTGATTTATGTTAGTCCTCCTTCATTGATCACAGCTTTTTTGGTCCCAAATATGCTATGTGATACTAATCAAAATACAGCTAATTATTTTAGTCTCGGTGTTTATTTATTTTTTTGTGAAAACCTTTCATCAAGAAAGGATATAAATCAATTGACTTAAATGGACAGGCGGGAGAAACTCAGCGGGTGCAGCAGCATCTAAGGAGCGAAGGAGATAGGCGACGTTTCGGGTCGAGACCCTTCTTCAGACTGGTTAGGGATCGGGGAAACGAGAGATATAGACGGTGATGTGGAGAGATAAAGAACTATGAATGAAAGATATGCAAAAAAATAACGATGATAAAGGAAACAAGCCATTGTAAGCTGGTTGTAGTGTGAAAATGAGAAGCTAGTGCGACTTGGGTTGGGGAGAGATAGAGAGAGAGGGGGAATGCCAGGGCCCAATGGCTGAGGGAGAGGTGGGAAGGGGAGAAGACAGCAAGGGTTAACAGAATTGAGAAAATTCAATGTTCAAGCCCAGAGGATGCAGACTCCCCAAGCGGAATATGAGGTGCTGTTCCTCCAACTTGCGGTGTTGCTCACTCTGGCCGTGGAGGAGGCCCAGGACCGAGAGGTCGGATGTGGAATGGGAGGGGGAGTTGAAGTGCTGAGCCACCGGGAGGTCGGGTTGGTTATTGCGGACCGAGCGGAGGTGTTCGGCGAAACGATCGCCAAGCCTCCGCTTGGTCTCACCGATATAGATCGTCTGGCATCTGAAGCAGCAGATGCAGTAGATGAGGTTGGATGAGGTGCAGGTGAACCTCTGTCGGACCTGGAAGGACTGCTTGGGTCCCTGAAAGGAGTGGAGGAGGGAGGTGAAGGGACAAGTGTAGCATCTCTTGCGGTTGCAAGGGAAAGTGCCCGGGGAAGGGGTGGAGCGGGAGGGAAGGGAAGAATTGACAAGGGAGTTGCGGAGGGAGCAGTCTTTGCAGAAGGCAGACAGGGGGGGAGATGGGAAGATGTGGCGAGTGGAGGGGTCACGTTGGAGGTGGTGAAACTGGCGGAGGACTATCTGTTGTGTGTGCCGGCTGGTGGGATGAAAGGTGAGGATTCATTGTTCTTTATCTCTCCACATCACCGTCTATATCTCTCGTTTCCCCGATCCCTAACCAGTCTGAAGATGGGTCTCGACCCGAAACGACGCCTATCTCCTTCGCTCCTTAGATGCTGCTGCACCCGCTGAATTTCTCCAGCCTTTTGTGTACCCTCGATTTTCCAGCATCTGCTGTTCCTTCTTTAAGACTTAAATGGACATGCAGATCTGTTCCCTTATAATCCATATTGTATGACCTTAGTAAAATGAACATTGATCAAAGTTTTTCACATTTACCCAGATAGTGGTGAAGAACAAGCATCTGCTCAATGCATAGATGTTGAACGAATGTGAGATTAAATGGAGGTGGACTGAAATTCAATATGGACAATAAATCAAGGCTGTCGACCAATAGCCATTGAATCAATGCTCATCTAATTACTGAAGAACGATGGGTGGTTTATGCTTCAACTACTGATCTTTCTAAAAAAAACACGAAAAGATAGTCACAATTGCACAGGCTATCTAAACCACATAATCTGAAATGTTAATGTTCATGGATCACCATCCTATTCACAGCTGGTTATAATGAAGGGAAATGTTTAAAGAGATGCAGCCATTCATTGGCATTTGAAATGTACAAGAAAATACTTCAATAGGTGTGGTTATAGGGATAGATGTTTCAATAGATGCAGTCACAGTGCACATTGGTTGTATTGCTAGTTTTTGCTAACAAAATTAGCACAGTATCAAATGAAAATTAATCTATGATATTGCATTGTCATGATCTACAGAAGGCATAAATTCACATACGTTGCTATCGGGAATTAGTTTTTTTAAAAGACAAATCAAAAGTGATCTAAGTGCAATGCCCTCAAACTGATTTTTAGAAGTCCCTGTCTAATACCATCAAAGTTGGCCTTGCTCCGATTCAGCATTTTATCTTGTAGACAAATAGGACCAACTTAAATGGGACAACCTTTTCGGCATGGATGAGTTGGGCCAAAGAGTCAGCTTTATGACTATGACTTTATGACTCTGTGACATCAGTTATGCCAGAGCAAAACATTTTTTGAGAAATATTCGAAACTAAACATCAAAGACCAGACTCAAAGCCACAATCAAAGAGGAAAGAAGTGATTGTATGATACTAGTAGTATGACTTCATTGTGCATAGCCTTTGATATTCCTATCAATTTCATGTCAATTTCTAAGGTTAAACCTCAAATTGCATCTTAAAATGTTTTAGGTGGAGCTTTGTATAATGCCTTTCTGACATCACTGTACGTAAGCAGGAATATCAGAGTCTCAAATGAGGTAATACTTTCTGAAAATAAAACAAACAATCTGCTGGAGGAATTTAGTGAGTTGAGCAGCATTTGTGGAGGGAAAGGAACAGTCAGCATTTCCGTTCAGAACCTTTATCATGGACAGAAAGAATAGAGGTGAAGTAGCTTGTATAAAGCGCTACAGGAGAGGGCTGGGCCAAATCTGGCAAATAACAAGTTGATCAGGTAAGGAGGGGTTATTGTTAGATGGAGTTAAGTGAGTGAGGGAAGGGTGAAAATAGTGACAGAGCCTGGGAGGTGATAATCAAAGGTAACAGCAAGCTGTAAATGATGGAATCTCATTGGCAAGATGGGAATACGGGAGAGGGAACCCAATTACAGGAATGTGTGGGTGATTAGCAAATGCAGTGGGGAAGTGAAAATAAATTGAGTGGCTGAGGATGGGTTGTAAAGGAAGGGTCTTCGGAGATCAAAAGAAGAAAGAAAGGGACTTAGGAGGTACAGGTTACCTGAAATTGGACAATTGAATGTTCGTGCTATCACGTGGTAGTCTAGCCAGTCAGAATATCAGGTGCTATATCTCCAATTGATGCTTGGCCTTGCCTTGTCAGGGGAGGAGTCTGAGGTTGATGTGGAAATGGGAAGAGTATTTAAAACGGTTAACAACCAGAAGCTCCAGATAACCATGGTGGACAGAGTGCTAGTGCTTACAATTGGCTCACTGATGCAGTGGAGACCACAGCGAGAGCATTAAATGAAACAAAGCTGATTAGAGAAGATGTAAGTGAATCCATGCCGCGCCTAAAAGGGCTGCTTAGATCCCTGGATGGTGGTGAAGGAAGTGGTATGGGGAAAGGTGTAACAACTCCTCTGGTTGCAGGGGAAAGTGCAGGAGTTTGCAGGTGGTGGATAATGAGCAAACCATGGAAAGAGTGCTCCTGCAAAAAGCAGAAAGGGATGGGGAGGGTAAAATATGATTGGTGATGGATGCATGTTATAGCTGGTGGAAAAGTCAAAGAATGATGGGCAGGGTCCAAAGGCTGGTAGGGTGAAAGGTAAGGACTAACTTGTTTGTTGCTCCAGATTCAAGCATCTGTAATCTCCTGTCTCTCTATTTTCCTCAAATTGGGTTTGGTGATTAATCCACTTTATGACCTGTGGGATGGTAAGTATCGTTATGAAGACAAAGTTACTTGTCCATTACACTCCTCAGAAGTTTAAGTTACATTAACATTTTGTTTGGAAAAAAAATCAAAAATATTTTTTCATATTTGCTTTTCTAATGCTATATTGGTCAGTGTTTCTTGATAACAAAACCATTGCTCCATTAATGCAGTAGCCCTGAAATAGTTGAAAATCATTAAACATCCACTATTTCTGATGCAAAAAGCCCAAACCAGACTTTAGATGAATAGAATTTTTAACAAAGCTAGTTTGCCCAACACACAGTCCAGAATAAAGAACGATTTGGAATGGCATGGGAGGGCTTCAGGAGTTTTTAAAAAAAGTAACAAAATCATTCTAAGAAAAATGAATCATTCCATCCTTTCTTCTTTTAACTGTTGAACTCCTTGGCTTCAGGCTGAATAAGGTCCACGAGGCATTCATGTGCTACATTCGACAAAAAGTGTAAATAAAGTATGTGCTACATCCAATAAAATGTGGCAGGCTGACAGCCAAGCTATAAACCAAAAGAGAAAAGGGAAGTAAAAGGGACAATAAATATGCACATTTTCTTTGTTTCATAATTTTATCTAACAGATTTATTACATATTAATAGAGAAAATAGAAGGTGATCTATCCGAACATTGTCTGAATCATTGGAGTCAATGCCTTGTACCCTGAAATATTACTGAAAATACCAATTGATTTTAGAGTACAGTGCAATCATTTGAGAGGGTGCAAAAGGCGATACATTTCAAGAGGCATTACACAGAAAAGGTGCCAAGAGCTCAGGGAATACTTAAAATGGCCTTGTTTTCAACACTGCATTTTCATGGCATAACAGAAATGAAAAGTGCTCTCTAAGATCGCTTTTGCTGTGGATATGCAAAAAAGCAACTGTACAGTATAAATAACAAAGAAATAACAAAAACAAAGTGCATGAAAATAAGAATAAGACACCTTTGACTAGAACAAATCATTATCTCTGTGCATTATGATTGCTCTGATAAAGAAACACTCTCATTTAAACATATTCCTATTTTCCATTGACTTAATTGGAAGCTATACGATAAAGGTTTTGCTGCAGATTTTAAATGGCTAATTCAAATTTCTTTTGGTTAAAACTCAACACCTCAAAGTGTGCATTATGCAATTATTTCAGAGGAATAATTTAATCCATACCTGAGGAATAATTTAATCCACACCGGAGTCAATATTTTTGGCAGATTAGGCAGCTGCCAGTTTCCAGAAGTGGCTTTGTTCAATATTGCAGTTGGTGGAATACCATTCAAAGAAAATAGACCCCACAAATCACACCAATTTGCACCTGTTTTTATGCTCAAATTGGGCATAAAAGCCACTTCAAATGTGTGTGCTTTTTTTTAATTAATAGTTTTTTATTGGAGGGAAAAAAATAAAAATAAAAACTCACATTACATCTGATGTATAGCATTACATTTTCCTCCATTTTGTTTTTTACAAATAATAATAATAATATAATAATAATAATAATAATAATAATAATAATAATATAAACAAAATAACCCTAACCCACCCTCCCTAAACGCCCCTTGGCAGCTTATTTCTTCACAATCCAAATATATCACAAAATCAAATGCACTTTTTAACAATAATAAAGTAACAAAACAGAATAAAGGCAGATCCTCACTTAATGTCAAGTGCCATCAGTCAACAGGTAGTTCCTTTAGACCCTCAAAGTATGATAAAAAGGGTTCCCATTTCAAATAAAACCTTTTCACAGCCCCCATCAATGTGAATCTTTTCTAACCTTAAAAAAAACATGACGTCTTCCAGCCAAGCAGCGGCAGATGGAGGAGTGTTAGATTTCTAGACCAGCAAGATTCTCCTACGGGCCAAAAGTGATGTAAATGTAATGATATCAGACTGGGTTGTATTTAAACCCAAGGTTTTATCTGCTACACCAAATACAGCTACAAGCGGGCAAGGTCTCACTGTCATCCCAAGGACTTCACTGATGGTTTTAAAAACCACTGCCCAGTAGTTAGCAAGTTTGGGGCAAGACCAGAATGCATGAGCTAGATTGGCTGGAGAGAACGAGCACCTGTCACAGCCAGCGTCCGTCCCTGGATATATGTTAGCAAGACTGGCTTTGCTTAAATGAACCCTGTGTAAAACTTTAAATTGTATGAGCCCCAATCTAGCACATGATGACGAGGAGTGGACTTTTTTTAGCGCTTCTGTCCTGCATTCCTCAGACAGATTCATACCAAGGTCATCCCAACTAGCTTTAACTTTGTTCAGGTTTTGATCTCCTAAATACATCAATCGAGAATATACAGCAGAGATCAGTCCTTTATTTGCAAAGGTAAGAGTGAGTTTATCCAACACTGTGACAGGAGGGAGATCAGGAAAAGAAGGAAATTGTTTCATGACAAAGTGGCGAACCTGAAGATATTTAAAGAAATGATTATGTGGGAGGCCATGTTTTTTGTGTAGTTAGTCGAAACTATCAAATATGTTGTTAGTGTATAAATCCTTAATGGACATAAAACCATTCAAATCCCACTGTCGAAAGGTTGAGTCAAGTGTAGAGGGGGGAATAAATGGTTACTGTGCATGGGACCCAGAACTGAAGCTGATGTAAGCTTTTAATGGCAACGAAATTGGTTTAAAATTTTGATGGTTGATAGTACGACAGGGCTGGATGTAAATCTAGAGGGTTTCAATGGCAGGGAGGAATATACTAGAGCTGGGAGAGACGAGGAGTAACAGGATTGTGATTCAAGCAGACACCAGTCTGTATCTGGTTGGTGGAGCCAGAGTAATATCTTTTGGATATTGGATGCCCAGTAATAATTAATAAAGCTAGGAAGGCCCAGTCCACCTACTTCACGATCTCTTAGGAGAGTACACTTATTGACCCTTGGAACCTTGTTACCTCATATAAAGGAGGTTATAGATTGGTTAACTGAGTTAAAAAATAACATGTGTAGGAAAACCGGCAAACATTGGAACAAGTAAAGAAATATGGGAGTACAGTCATCTTCACTGACTGCACTCTCCCAGCCATAGTGAGTGGCAGACTACGCCATCTCCCAAAGTCAGCCTTCATTTGGCTAACTTGAGGCATGTAGTTAGCTGCAAACAGGGATGTGAAAAAGCGGGTGATGTGTATTCCTAAATATATAAACCCTTCTTGAGATATGGGAAAGGGCAGGGTTTCCTGTTCGATCTAAGTTGGGCTAAGTTGATGGGAAAGCATTTGCTTTTTTGGAGGTTTAGTTTATAGCCAGAAAAAGTCCCAAACTGATCCAACAAGGACACAATTGCAGGGCTACTGGCTATAGGGTCGCTCACATAAAGAAGGAGGTCATCAGCATATAGAGACACACGATGTTCCCTGTTTCCTCTCCTAATGTCCTGGAATAATGTAGTTGACCTAAGTGTGATAGAGAGAGGCTTAATTGCAATGGCAAAAATAAGCGGAGACAGTGGGCAGCCTTGATGAGTGCCACGTGTTAATTGAAAATAATCAGATTGCAAATAATTTGTCTGTATACATGCTAAGGGTGAATGATATAATAGCATCACCCAGGCTACAAATATTTTGCCAAATCCAAATCTCTCCATGACTCTGAACAAATATGGCCACTCCACTCGATCAAATGCCTTCTCCGCGTCCAAAGAGATAACAGCCTCTGGGCGCGGAGAAGCACTGGGCGAATATACCGCGCTGGCCAATCGACGGATATTAGAAAAGAAATGATGATTTTTAATGAAACCTGTTTGATCTTCTGAGATTATTTTGTGAAGTTGGCATTCTAAATGGCAAGCCAGCACCTTCGCCAAAATTTTTACATCCACATTCAAAAGTGAGATGGGGCGGTATGATTCACATTGAGTCGGATCCTTGTCTTTTTTAAGAAGAAGTGAAATAGAAGCCTGCGAAAGAGTGGGGGGGGGTAATGAACCTTTTTCCAAAGATTCTTCAAACATTTCTAAAAGAACAGGTGTGAGCTTATCCTTAAATATCTTATAAAATTCTAATGGGTAGCTGTCTGGGCCAGGGATTTTACCACTCTGCATTGCCATAATGGCATTATTAATCTCTTCCTGTACAAGGGGTTGGTCTAGATTTTCTACGTCTTCTAATTCCAGAGTGGGTATTTCCAAATCGTCTAAGAAAGTTTCCATATTCATAGTATCCAAGGGGAATTCTGAGGTGTAAAGAGAAGAATAAAAGGCTGTGAAAGTATTGTTTATTTCTTTTGGATTGCTTGTTATGGCTTGGTGTATGTCTCTTATCTGAGGAATAAGCCGTGACGCGGATTGACGTTTCAGCTGGTGAGCCATAAACCGGCTCGCCTTATCACCATAATCATAATAAAGACCACGAGTCCGGAGAATTAGTTGTTCTGTTTGATTAGTAGATAAAAGATTGAATTTCATTTGTAAATAAGCCTGGCTTTTGTATAATTGGGTGGTGGGTGCTTCAGAATATTGCCTATCCAGGGTCAAGATGGATTTTAACAGGGTTTCCATTTCCTTCTTACGTTCTTTACTGGCGTATGAAGTATAAGATATGATTTGACCTCTTAAGTAGGCTTTTAAAGTTTCCAAATTAAAGAACAGGATATGGACTCAGTTTTATTAATTTCAAGGAATGTGTCTATGTTAGCCGACACAAAACTGCAAAATTTTTAATTGGAAAGCAAAAGGGGGTTGAGTTTCAAAGAGGTTGTTCTTTAATATTTAAAGGAAAGCCTAGGTCCAGTATCACAGGTGAGTGATCTAATATTACTATAGCAGTATATTCAATTTTCTTAACCCTAGGAATGAAGGGGCTATCTATAAAAAAATAGTCTATTCTGGAAAAAGAATGGTGAACATGAGGAAAAAAAAGAGAATTGTCTAGCAGTTGGATTCAGAAATCTCCAGGGGTCCACATAACCATTTTGTTGCATAAACAGTGAGAAGGTATTTGCCATACCAGAAGGTGTCCCCTTAGAACTAGACCTATCAAGCAGTGGATTAATAGCACAGTTCAGGTCTCCCGAAAAAATTAACTGGTGCGTGTTCAGATTGGGTATTAATGACAGAACCTTATTTGCAAAGTGAACATCATCCCAATTAGGGGCATAAACATTCACTAAAACGACAGGTTTTTGAAAAAGACAGCTGGAAACTATAATAAACTGACCATTAGGGTCACTGACCACGTCAGACGGTGTAAACTGTACTCTTTTGTTGATTAATATTGCCAAACCCCTGGACCTACTATTAAATGTGTATATTTTAATGCTAGGAGCATTGTAAGTAAGGTGGATGAACTTAGAGCCTGGATTGACACCTGGAAATATGATGTTGTGGCAATCAGTGAAACATGGTTGCAGGAGGGCTGTGATTGGAAACTAAATATTCCAGGATTTTGTTGCTTCAGGTGTGATAGAATTGGAGGGTCCAGAGGGGGAGGTGTTGCATTGCTTGTCAGAGAAGATATTACAGCAGTGCTTTGGCAGGATAGATTAGAGGGCTCGTCTAGGGAGGCTATTTGGGTGGAACTGAGAAGTGGGAACGGTGTAGCAACACTTTTAGGGGTGTATTATAGACCGCCAAATGGGGAGCGAGAATTGGAAGAGCAAATATGTAAGGAGATAGCAGATATTAGTAGTAAGCACAAGGTAGTGATTGTGGGAGATTTCAATTTTCCAAAAATAGACTGGGAAACACATTCTGTAAATGGGCTGGATGGTTTGAAGTTTGTTAAATGTGTGCAGGATAGTTTTTTGCAGCAGTACATAGAGGTATCGACCAGAGAAGGGGCAGTGCTGGACCTCCTGTTAGGAAATGAGGCAGGTCAGGTGACGGAGGTATGCGTTGGTGAGCACTTCGGGACCAGTGATCACAATACCATTAGTTTCAATATAATTATGGAGAGAGTCAGAACTGGACCTAGGGTAGAGATTTTTGATTGGAGAAAGGCTAACTTTGAGGGAATGCGTAAGGATTTTAAAGGAGTGAATTGGGACACTTTGTTTCATGGGAAGGATGCAGAAGAGAAATGGAGGACATTTAAAGGGGAAATTGTAAGAGTACAGAATCTTTATGTTAGGTTGAAAGGAAATAGTAAAAAGTGGAAAGAGCCATGGTTTTCAAGGGAAATTGGAAACTTGTTTCGAAAAAAGAGAGATATCTACAATAATTATAGGAGGCATGGAGTAAATGAGGTGCTAGAGGAGTATAAAGAATGTAAAAAGAATCTTAAGAAAGAAATTAGGAAGGCTAAAAGAAGATATGAGGTTGCTTTGGCAAGAAAGGTGAAAGTAAACCCAAAGGGTTTCTACAGCTATATTAATAGCAAAAGGATAACGAGGGATAAAATTGGACCATTAGAGAACCAGAATGGACAGCTATCTGCAGAGCCAAAAGAGATGGGGGAGATATTGAACAATTTATTTTCTTCAGTATTCACCAAGGAGAAGGATATTGAACTCTGTGAGTTAAGGGGAAAAAGTATAGTAGCTATGGAAACTATGAGATTCAAAGAGGAGGAAGTACTGACACTTTTGAAAAATATAAAAGTGGATAAGTCTCCAGGTCCTGACAGGATATTCCCTAGGACATTGAGGGAAGTTAGTGTAGAAATAGCAGGAGCTATGACAGAAATATTTCAAATGTCATTAGAAACGGGAATAGTGCCGGAGGATTGGCGTACTGCGCATGTTGTTCCATTGTTTAAAAAGGGTTCAAGGAATAAACCTAGCAATTATAGACCCATTAGTTTGACGTCAGTGATGGGCAAATTAATGGAAAGGATACTTAGAGATAATATATAAGCATCTGGATAAACAGGGTCTGGATCAGGAACAGTCAACATGGATTTGTGTACCTGGAAGGTCATGTTTGACAAACCTTCTTGAATTTTTTGAAGCGGTTACTAGGGAAATTGATGAGGGTAAAGCAGTGGATGTTGTCTATATGGATTTCAGTAAGGCCTTTGACAAGGGTCCCCATGGAAGGTTGGTTAAGAAGGTTCAATCTTTGGGTGTTAATGGCGGAGTAGCAAGATGGATTCAACAGTGGCTGAATGGGAGATGTCAGAGAGTAATGGTGGATGGCTGTTTGTCAGGTTGGAAGCCGGTGACCAGTAGGGTGCCTCAGGGATCTGTGTTGGGTCCACTGTTGTTTGTCATGTACATCAATGATCTGGATGATGGGGTGGAAAATTGGATAAGTAAGTATGCAGATGATACTAAGATAGGTGGTGGTGTGGATAATGAAGTAGATTTTCAAAGTCTACAGAGAGATTTGGGCCATTTGGAAAAGTGGGCTGAAAGATGGCAGATGGAGTTTAATACTGTTAAGTGTGAAGTGCTACATCTTGGCAGGACAAATCAAAATAGGAAGTACATGGTAAATGGTAGGGAATTGAGGAATGCTGTGGAACAGAGGGATCTAGGAATAACTGTGCATAGTTCCCTGAAGGTGGAATCGCATGTAGATAGGGTGGTAAAGAAAGCCTTTGGTGTGCTGGCCTTTATAAATCAGAGCATTGAATATAGGAGTAGGGAAGTAATGTTAAAATTGTACAAGGCATTGGTAAGACCAATTCTGGAGTATGGTGTACAATTTTGGTAGCTTAGTTATAGGAAGGATGTCAACAAAATAGAGAGAGTCCAGAGGAGATTTACTAGAATGTTGCCAGGGTTCCAGCAACTATGTTACAGAGAAAGGTTGAACAAGTTAGGTCTTTATTCTTTGGAGCGCAGAAGGTTAAGGGGGGACTTGATTGAGGTCTTTAAAATGATGAAAGGGATAGACAGAGTTGACGTGGATACGTTTTTCCCATTGAGGGTAGGGAAGATTCAAACAAGAGGGCATGACATGAGAATTAAGGGACAGAAGTTTCGGGGTAACATGAGGGGGAACTTCTTTACTCAGAGGGTGGTGGCTGTGTGGAATGAGCTTCCAGCAGATGTGGTGGAGGCAGGATCGATTTTAACATTTAAGACTAAAGTGGATAGGTATATGGACGTGAAGGGAATGGAGGGGTATGGTCTGAGTGCAGGTAGATGGGACTAGGGGAAAACAAATGGTCGGCACGGACTGGAAGGGCCGAGAGGGCCTGTTTCCATGCTGTAATTGTTATATGGTTATATGGTTATATGGTTAAATCTGGAGTGAAAAATCTGACTAACCCACATTTTACGCAGTCTGTTATGGTCTTGCAGTCTTAAGTGAGTCTCTTGTAAAAGTAATATATCTATTTTTAGTTGTTTTAGGTGAGAAAAGCTTTTAGCTATTTTAACTGGACCATTAAGCCCCTTTACATTCCAAGATATAAACCTCACAGGATTGCCTCCATCAATATCACCATTACCCATATTTCAAAATATGATTTAAAAAATACATACAGCGTCTGCCATCCAAAACCATGCGAAAGCTGCATGTGAAAGCCCACAATGGGGGGAAGGGAAAAACAAAAAGAGAAGAGAAAAAAAGCAACAAAAAAAAAAGAAAATCGAGTGCATTTGTAACAATCAAAGAATAAGCTGCCATTACCCCAAAACCTTTCCCTCATCCCCTTATAATAACAACAAAAACAATTAACCCCCAAAAACCTAGATCTTCTTCCCCGACTGAGGATGATCGCAGGCATTACAAAACAAAAAACTTCCAAAGTGTTCCCTAACTAATATTTTGATCCAATTGAGGGTGGCTCCCTTCTTTAAAAGTTGTACAGTCATTTATTCTACTTTTAAGATATATAGGCTAAAGATAACCCCAGACCAGCAAAGCATTACGAGAAAGAAGGAAGTGAAAATTATATCCCAAATAGTAATCATAGACATTTACATTTTGCTGGCTAAAAGTCCTCGACTCACTACCCCAAATATGTAGCATTTGGGGTAGTGAACTCAATATCAACTCAGTCAAATTCCACAAATTAAACTGAAGAATAAACAAATCTTCCAAAGATCCCCGCCACAGGAGGCCGTGCCAGTACCGCACGGATATCCTTAAAGGTCATTGTTCCTCACGGCTGTCACCTCCCCAGCGCGAGTAGTAAAGTTTTTCGGCAGTCTCTGGTGTATTGAAATAGTACTTTTTACCTTCATGAGTGACCTGGAGCCGGGCAGGATAATGGAGACCAAACCGAACCCCTTTGTGTAAAGCAGGGATTTTATTTCCCTAAAAGTTGCACGTTTTCTCCCCAGGTCCACGCTGAAGTCCTCATAGAAAAACACCCGGTGCCCTCGGAAGAACAGCTCCTGCCTCCGTTTGGTGATTATACGATATTTATCCTGGAAGTAATGAAAGAGAACCAGGAACACTCTTGGCTTAGATGGCTTGATATTCGGGACGTCTGTTGGCGTAGGTCCAATTCGGTGGGCACGCGAAAGCATAAGAGGTCTTGGGAAGAAATACGCCCCCAGCACTTCTTCAAAAAACTCAGTTATAAATTTAACAGGGTCCGAGCCTTCCATCTTTTCAGGAATCCCGACCACCCTTAGGTTGGATCTCTGCGACCGGTTCTCGAGGTCATCTAACTTCATTTTCAGGAGTGTGTTTTCACTCTGTAATGCAACTATAGCAGTTTCGGCGCTCACCAGTCTGTCACTGTGGTCATTCAGGCCATCTTCAACCTCGCAAATGCGTTCATCATGCAATTCATAATAGGATTTAACTTGCTCCAGACTAGTGTACACCGGTGACAAAGCCACTTCAAGTTCTCTTTTTAGGACAAAGTTAATTGCTTGTGTCATATCAGCAAGGAGTGCTGAACGAAGCCTCTCCAAATCCTCTGGTAGTTCAAGGCCAGCTTCCGGGAGCGGTGCCAAAGCTGCAGTACTCTTGCTTGAGATTTCACTGTCTTTTCCCCCGGTTTTAGTTCGACGGCTCATTTTGCTTTCAGTTTCAGATGCTTAATACTGCTTTGAGTCCTTCATAGCGTTTAATAGCGGGTTATCTCAGAAATATAGCAAAGATAAATGAGTAAACTTGAGCAGTAATCGGGAGCCACGCTCACACACAGCTGTTCAACCCATGTTCAACCCGGAAGTCCAAATGTGTTTTAACACAAACCTAATCTAATCGCTAAATTGGACTGAGTACCCGTGGGTGCAATTTACCTGTTAGCATTATCAGTAGAAATTGGAGCAGAATGCAGACTATGTCTGAAGAAGGGTTCTGATCCGAGACGACATGGTTCAATTTTCTCCAGAGATGCTGCCTCACCCGCTGTTTCTCCAGCAATTTGTGTCTAACTTTGGTATAAACCAGCATCTGCAGTTCCTTATTATTGCATCCAGACTCTGACCTTTGTTTCAACTACCCCAAAAATAAGGATTAAACCTGCAGCGATGAGAAGCAGATGTGAATTAAAATGATCCTCACTGGGTCAGGTGCCTGCATCCATCTACCTGAATATAATGCTGTGCATATTTCACACTGCATTACTGAATCCCACATTCCACTTTGTAACCATTCGCAGCAGGGAGACATGCTGTGCGCTCTGGAGAATGATGAACTCGTGCCTGACAATAGCTGGGAGCCACTTACAGCATGGGACTTTATCTGCACTGATGATCATGGAGAGATGGTGATGGGTCCACACACACTGAGGCACATATTCCTCTCTCCCATGCTTTCCCTCATTTCCATGGCAACTCTTAAAATCCCCGTGCTGTAGTTGCCATGGGGAAAGTTCTTTAACTGAGACTACTTTCATGATTCCTCATGACAAAGATGCAGTAACTGAAGTCTCTGCAGGCAGATTTCATCAAGAACTGTGCATGTTTCATATTACCACAGCAGTCAAGGCGAAAATGACCCAAGTGATATTTTAAAAGCAAATGTTCTCAATTTTGCTTTTCTTTCCTGTCCCCTGATCGCGTGTTAATGATAAAGGCAGTACCCATTAACACACCAAATGAAAGTGAATTTCAATTGCTAGGCAAGGAGAGATTGGAAGCTGGATAGGATAAAGATTGAGGTTTCAAAGAAAAGTAGTCATTGGAAGGATTAACTTGGTAAAAGTTGGGGTCAATAAAGTAAACTGGATCGAGCAGGAAAAAGGAATCCACCCAGAGAGTCCTTGCAGCCCAGAGTTGAGCCTTAATTGACGGCTACTTCTGAGGAACACAACCTCACTTCTTCTTCTTCTTTCGTGTGGCGTGCACAGCCTAAAGTTGTTGGACAACTTGTTCTATTTGATCTTCCGTTTGTGCACGTCGAGTTGATTGCATTAGTCAAAACAGGGCGGACCATGTGAAGGTTGCAATCTTCCACCCCACAACCTCATTATAATAATTAGTTGACCAACCTACTTCCTGCAATTGTATTTATTGTGTTCAACTTCCCCTCTTTATCCAGTCTCTCATTACAACATCCCACCATTCCTTGAAATTTCACTAAAACTAGTAGGCATCTTGAAGGCAGTATTCAGATTTTTATCATATTTCTTATCCTACCCAAAACATATACGGAATATCAAAATATCAATGAATATCAATGAAATATACGGAAATTACATAAACCTGGCTAAGAGCGGGACAGGACTGGCAGTTTAACGTTCCAGGACACAGGTGCTGCAGGAGAGATAGAAGTGGGGTAAAAGAGGACGGGGATGTTACTCTATTGATTAAGGAGAATATCAAGGCAGTAGTTCAAGATGGCATTACTGATGGTTCATAGAAACATAGAAACATAGAAAATAGGTGCAGGGGTAGGCCATTCGGCCCTTCGAGCCTGCACCGCCATTCAATATGATCATGGCTGATCATCCAACTCAGTATCCTGTACCTGCCTTCTCTCCATACCCCCTGATCCCTTTAGCCACAAGGGCCACATCTAACTCCCTCTTAAATATAGCCAATGAACTGGCCTCAACTACCTTCTGTGGCAGAGAATTCCAGAGATTCACCACTCTCTGTGTAAAAAATGTTTTCCTCATCTCGGTCCTAAAGGAATTCCCCCTTATCCTTAGACTGTGACCCCTTGTTCTGGATTGAGGATGTATAGGTGGAGCTAGGAAATAAAAAGGGGATAATCACATTTTTGGGAGTGTACTCAACATTTAAAAGATATTTGGAGAGATGTGGAGAACGACGACCGAAGGCCGGAATGCGCCCTGGTAGACCCGACTCACCACACAGGGCTTCCAGCGGACTGTGGAGAAGCCGGGCGGTGAGGTCTGTCAGGACCGAAGGAGCCTCAGCGGTGGTGGCAATGGGAGCCTTGGCGGCGGCAGCGAGAGACTCGGAGGCGGCAGTGGGGCCTCGGTGTTGGTGGGGCCTCATGGTCGATGAGCGTAAGGGGGGAGGGAAAGACATTGGGGACCCGGCGTGGGGGGATCACCGTGAGGGACATTGGGAGAACAAAGAGGAACTCGGTGTGGAGGGGGGGCACTCTAATTTAGAATCCTCTACCATGGGGATAAAGGGGCTGTCCCACTGCGGCGACCTAATCCGCGAGTTCTGGCGAGTTTGCCCTCGACTCACACTCGCAGCATGGTCGACACAAGGTCCTAGGAGTCTTTGTAACTCTCCTTCGTGCTCAAGAGTAGTCCCCGCGTACTCGAGGCCTCAGCTAGGTTGCGGCGTACTTTTCAACATGTTGAAAAATGCCCGCGAGTAAAAAAAGATCGTCATGGAAAAATCAATACTTTTTTTACTCACAGGTTTAGTTGAAGTAGGTCGTAGTAGATCGGCATGTTATTCATAGGTTATCGAGGGTAGACGAAGGGAATCGAAGGTAGTCGAAGGTAGTTGTAGATTGGTTTCAGCATAGTCGGGACGTCGAAGGGAGGTCGAAGGAGGTCATCACTCTCCACTATTCGGTGTCCAATTTTCCCAAAGCTAGTCGAAGCTAGTCTTCAACATAGTCGAAAGAGGTTGAAGGAGGTCCTCTACACAGTCGAAGGAGGTCTTCAACATGACATTTTTTCAAACTCTCCTAAACTCGCCAATTAGGTTGCCGCAGTGGGACAGCCCCTTTAGTCTGTGTTTGCTTGTTTGTTTGTTAATATGATCCGGTGAAGGCGCTGTGCACACGACAGCCAGCCAACAGTCGCTTGTCTTTTTCTTTTTGTTTTCACTTTTAATTTCAAGTTTTTGTGTACCTTATGTGTTTTGACTGTCAGCAGTCCAATTTCCCTCCGGGGATGAATGAAGTTTTATTGTATTGTATCGTATCTTATCGAGAGGTGGGGTGGGAGATTGCAACCTTCACGTGGTCTGCCCTCTTTCGACGAATGCAATCAACCCGGCGTGCACAATCAAATAACTTTAAGCTGTGCACGCCATACACAAGAGGAAGAAGGAGAAGATATCGAGAGGTACATGAATAGGATAAATTTAAGAAATGGGGCAAATTAAGGTAGTGTAAATGGGGCATCTTGGTTGGTATGGGCAAGTTGGGCCGAAAAGCATTGTTCCACGTTGTAAGACTCTATAACTCTATGTCTCTCAGTACAATCAATCTTTCTTTACAAAATACCATTTTCACAGCCCCAAGAATTGGCTGAATTTGTCCTCCTCGTCCTTCTCCTATGCAACACTCCAAAGCACCAAATTTTCTTAAGATAGCACTTTAACACTTTTTTATTGGTTACTAACGAGCTGGTTTTCCCACAAAATTTAATGAAGATGAAGTAACATGAGAAGTCTATTATCATTTTATAATTAGGTTTTGTTTAGCTGCTTACACAAAGCTTTCCATTATTCATAACATCCATTGAGAAGTATAGCCTTTAATACCTTGTTGCATTAGGTTCGTTGTGGAATTGGGGCAGTGTAAATAACAGGGATGAAAAGCATTCCTTTTAATTAGAGGCAACAAAGCTTTAGGAGGTATGAGTGTGCAAACAGAGTTGAAGGCAAACATTTACATTTACTTACTCATTCAGGTACATCATTGATATGCAGTAACAGTCGAAAGGAAGTTAAAGAAAACTGTTATAATCAATTAAAGAATATGCCTTAAATCCAGGATTTAAAAAATAAAACTGCAGAGCAAAATGGATGCAAAAAAAATTCTGAATTAAAAATTATGACAAAGAAAAAGCTTTGCAAAAATATTAATTGTAAGTATTCTCATATAAACTATTTGAAAAGTACACATACTGGTAATTGCTGAAAAATTCAAACGTATATGATTTTTACTCAGCTTTATCCAGTTGGAAATCATATAATTCCTGGAATGAAATGTATTAACATGCCACATTGAAAATTCAACCAGACAGTTCTGGATTTGAATCACTCTTCCCCCATTGATAAAGTTATTCCCCATTACTCTTGTGCACAAATGGTAAGGAATGTTCAGCGTTAAACATTGCTACCTGCTGTCACTTTAATGGCTGGAATTGGTGAATCATTGGCCACATATCAAATTGAGCCTATGCTGTGACTTGGGTGGGTGAGGAGGCAAGGTGAAGGACATTGGAAAAGGATTGGGAATAATTGGGGTCCATCAGGTTGTGATGCTGAGAGTCAGGGGCAGAGATCATCATTTTTGATATCTGAGGGGTTGGAGAAACTGAATTGAAGTCTCGAAATCTGGATTTGGGGGAGGAGTACCCATTGTTAGACACTTCCAGGATAATCTTGTCCCCAACTTTCCAGGAAGGCTAGTTACTTACCTTGATATTTCAGTAATTGCACCTTCTCAATTCCCCATCCTCAACATATCTGTTTCATCCCTTCCATTCCCAATTTTACCAATTTTCCCAATCTGACATCCCAATCTTGAAATCCACTAAGCCCTGACCACTCAAACTACCCAGCCTACAATCACAACATTCTCTGGAGTTCCGACTATAATACTATTTATCTGGGATTCCTTATTCCCCAAACATTGTGTCTGCTGGTCCCTGTTTCACCCTCTCATCAATGCACCAACTGACTGACTCCAATCAATGCCAGCCTTTCTTCCCATGACCCCCGTTCCCCTTGCATTTACATAATAATCAGACTTGTGTCCATCAATCCTTCACACCATTGCAAGGCAAGTCAAATTGCAATATCAATGCTGAATACATGCTGAGCCTTACTCCACGGCCGTTTGATATTTTTTTTAGACTTTAAACTTTAGAGATTCAGCGTAGAAATAGGCCCTTTGACCAACTGAGTCCACGCTGACCAGCAATCACCTCATACATTAACACTATCCTACACACTAGGGGCAACTTATAATTTACAGAAGCCAATTAACCTACAAACCTGTACTTCTTTGGAGTGTGGGAGGAAACCAGAGCACCCACAGAAAATTCACAGGGAGAATGTGCAGACAGCATCCGTGGTCAGGATCAAATCCTGGTCTTTGACGCTGTAAAGCAGTAACTCAGCCGCTGCGTCACCGTGCCTTGCCTAATGGCGTTCTGCAGAGGACAGGTGAAGAAAATGATTGTTGCCAGATTATGGTACCCATTATGGTACCCAGAATTTCTATTACATGGAGCTATTTTTATTTTAATGCAATATTCCCTCAGCAGCTTCAATTTTCCAATTGAATCCTGACCTTAACTAGGCAGGAGAATGATTTGGAAATACTAGTGTTCAGAAACTAGAGGAAAATGTATTTCCTTGAAGGGTTTGCTGGAATCTGGAACACAGTGCCCTAAGGAATGGTAGAAGCAGCTACTCTAACAACATTTACGTAGTGTCTCAACAAATACTTACATGTGCCAAGTTATCCAGTAGGGTACAGAGCATGGAATTAATGTAAAGAAATACAGAATGGTTTGAATAGATGTGATGCTTCTGTGGTACCTGATTCTATGATTAGGACATTATAACAAAGATTTGAGTGTCAATTAATTCATAGATTTGGACAAATTAGACAATAATGTGCAAAAATTAAATTAGAATTATTTTTATTATTAGAATTATAGAGTGACCAAAATATGAATGATCAAATTATAGAGTGATCAAAATATGAATGAGCAAGAAAGATAAGATGTATGCTATGCCACCAGTAAGTGTTGTTTAGTTTTATACATGTTCCCTAAACACACTGCAGTACAAACATCTGTAGTCTAAGTATTATACTTAAATGAGAAAAGTTATTTTGCATCAGTTGATGAAATTGGATTTTTGTTAGAGAGTAAATCTATGATCATTGAATTTGTACTCAGTCTCGTGGTTCTGTTGCAATGGTCGGCAAACTGTCGTGGGTCTGGGAGGCTGGAGATAATGATGGGGGATTTCAGAGCCACTGGTTGGTAATTACTAAGGCACACTACCTCACTTTTCTTTGGCACCGGCATGCCTTCTTAAAAACAGGTGCAAACCTCAGAATGGAGTAGCGAGAGATTAAATATGTCTGTGCCAGCTGGTCTGTGCGGATCCTGTGGATGCGGCTGGCGACTCCACCTGAGCCAATTGCTATCCACTGATTCACTGTCAGGAAGGCTGATCTTACATCTGCTATAGTGACCGTCACTACAGGCATACCAGAGGCTGACCGGGCGGGTGACGTCTCAAAATATTGCCATATTAGAAAGAGGAACATTCCTAAAAACTGAAATTCTTTGAAATCTAGTCAGAATGTCTATCAGTCCTGAGGCAATGATATAAATTAAGCCTGAAAAAAATGCTAAATGGTGAAAGAAGAGTAATCCACATCATACCACATGGCTCTCAGTGCATCATGAAACTCTTAATATATGTGCTAAGCACTATCTTTGTTAATTAAATATCAATTATTTCTTGATTGGCATGTGTTGTTATCTTAGAAACAAGTTTATATCCCTGCTGCACATATCAATCTTTCAGCTGCTAGGTTCTGAAAGGACTTCAGATGAGATATTGTTTGGAGGTTTTGTCAGCATAACTTAATAGAAAGGCAACATTAATGTACTTACTTATTAACCTACTGTATACCAAAAGATATTGCTCCATCAAATTAATAGCAAGGAAGATAAAATGTGCTCTATTCCACCATAAGTGTTGTTTAGTTTTACACATGTTGCATAAACACCTATAGTACAAACGTCTGTGCTGTTTTGAAGGCTGAGAAAATCAAAAATCATTGCAACAAGAATAAGATATTTTATGAATGGCTCCACTACTCTTAAAGGACTTTGTCAATTAGTCACAGAGTCATACAGCATAGAAACAGGCCCTTCTGCCCAACTTGCCCATGCCAATCAAGATATGTTTTAGTAAAGCATCAGTCAGTCACACTACAGAAGAACAATAGTCTCGGGAGAATCCAATGGAAGGCACTCGCTAATCAACATAGACTCTTGTTCCTGGTAAACTGCAAAAGGTGCACAACAGAGGAAATATCATTTAATTAATGTATCGTTTCAAAAATATGCCAGGTGCAAAATGCCTTGCAATTGCTTGTTAACACATTTTGCTCAGTCCACAGTTTATCAGCAATTGTGTCACCGAGAAATACGTAGCTGTGTCTGAGCGGATTTCCATGCTTGTTTTGAATATTGAGGAAGAATAAACGAAGGCCAGACATTGGAAGAACACCTCACTTCTTTCCTACTTATTTTCAAGTAGTTCCACTTGCTCTTTTAATCTCTGCAAAGGCAAATTGTCCAAAGCAAGGATCCTTGAATGCTATTTCATTGCTGCACTTAATACCCAGCCCCAAGGCTCTGGAGGAGATCATGAACATGATAATTTGAATTAAATGCTAAGAATGCTCCTGCTGTGAGAAGCTGCCAGCAGTGGTACTTTTCTGATGTCTTTCTCTCTGCTGTTACCAATTGGATAAGAAATTGATATCCTTTCCAATCCTGTCACATGCACCAATTTAGGTACAGTGATATTTGAGTTACCAATTGAACTTGCTTATAAATATTGTGCCAAATGATGGCAGCAGATTGTGCTGTTATCTCATAGCACCCATGGCCTGGGGGTTCTGGGATTTTGCTAAATCTCCCTGTGACCACATGGGTTCACCCCCCGAGTTCTGGTTTCCTCCCACATGCAATGGATGTGCTGATTGGTAGGTTAATTGTTCCTTGTGCAGGTGGATGTAGGAGATTTAGGGAAGTGCTGATGGGCATGTGAGAGAGACTACGCCAGGGGTTCCCAACACTTTTCCTCCGTTTACCCCTGGCAACTTTTCAAAAGAAAATTTACCCCCACCCTGTTTTGTTCAGTAATTGAGTTTGCACTTCTACCATAATAAAGCAACCGACAAAGGGGAATTTTTAAAATACTGTTTTTAATATTATTATTTTAAGTTCCAGAATCAACAAATTTACCCCTGGCGGTAAATTTACCCCATGTTGGGAACCCTTGGACTAAGCCACAGTGAAGTGTGTAAGGCAAGGGGACTTAAGAGGATGCATTGAGAGCTGGCATAATGGGCTGAATGGCTTCCTTTTATGTTATAAGAATATGAAATGATGGGGATCTCAGTACTAGTGTTCCTTGAATGAACGATGAAAGAGAGGTTGGAACAAAATAGAAGAAAGGAACTGTGACAAATGGCATTTGTTGAATATAAGAAGAAATCAGACACGTTATATTGTATGAAAAACAAAGGGAAATTAAGAAACTGAATTTAAGAAAGGAAACGAAAAACAATAAGAAAAAGATTATTGTGAATAGGAAGATCAGTGTTTGTTAAAGGGATGATAAACTGGGTTTCTCATTGGGCGGGTCAGCAGATGGATTGTGGGAATTATAGGCATGGGGTGGAATTTTGTATAAATTATAGAATGAGAAAGAATGACCCAAAATGGATCATTACCAAGTTACACTCCAGAAAAAGATTGTTGTTTAGTTGGTAAATACTGACAGAAAACAAAACCATGCAATTGAATTAATAGGCACAAATTTATAATAAATATGGGTGGTGATCTCAAAAGGAATGAAGTTTTGCAAAATCTTTACGTGATTAATTGTCCCTCAACTTCTGGGTTGTTTTTGCAGGATAGCATATGCCCAGAAAGAGTATAGAGAACATTTAAGGGCCTTCGAATAGCTGAGTTTATATCAATGGGACGATGGTGGAAAGGGCCAATAACTTCAAATTCCTGGGCGTGCATATTTCCGAAGATCTTTCCTGGTCCCAGCATACTGATGCAATTGTAACGAAGGCACATCAGCGCCTACTTCCTGAGAAGATTACGGAGAGTCATTATGTCAAGGAGAACTCTCTCGAACTTCTAGAGGTGCACAGTAGAGAGTATACTGAATGGCTGCATTGTGGCCTGGTATGGCAACTTGAACGTCCAGGAGCAGAAAAGAATGCAGAAAGTTGTGACCACTGCCCAGTCCATCACCGGCTCTGACCTCCCCACCATCGAAGGGATCTGTCACAGTCGCTGCCTCAAAAAGGCTGCCAACATCATCAAAGGCTCACACCATCCTGGTCACACGCTCATCTCTCCATTGCCATCGGGAAGAAAGTGCAGGAGCCTGAAATCTGTAACATCCAGGTTCAGGAGCAGCTACATCCCCACAGCCATCAGGATATTAAACACAACGTCAAATAAGCTCTGAACAATAACAGTCTATTATTACTATTGCACTTTATCAGTTATTTATTGTGTATATATGGTCTATGGTCTATAGACACACCAAACTTATATCTCCCATTCTGTATTATGTTCACATATTCTGTTGTGCTGCAGCAAGTAAGAATTTCATTGTCCTTATCTGGGACACATGACAATAAAACACTCTTGACTTGACTCTTGACTTGAATGGAGAAACTATTCTTGGAGCAGAGAAGGTTTGATGAGGTGTTCAACCTAATGAAGTGACGGAGGAAGTGAGGGGAAACTGTTTCTCCTGGAAAGTGGATGAGTAAGCAGAGGTCGCAGGTCTAAATTAATTGGCAAGGCAAGGAGGTGGGAAATTAGATTTTTCTCGCTCAGAGAATTGTTAAGATTTGTAAGGCAGCACCTGAAAAGTGTGGAAAACATTTGGGAACTTGCCAAAGGCAATTGAACACATACTTGAACTGATTTGCAGACCGTCAGGGGAGAAAGTAAGATGGGGAACTAAATTAGACAACTCAATCAAAGCGCTGGCACAGGCACAGCAGGGTGAATGGCGCCCTTCTGTGCTGCCATAGCCTACAATTCCAAATGGTAAAAAATCCAAAAATGTGCTAGCTTTTGAGCAGACAAGTGTGAGACTGAAGCAAATTAAAGAAAAAAATTATAATTGCAAACCCCATCCAATTTAAACTGATTAATTGCTGCCTGTGTGGAGAATATCTATGGAATGAGAAGCAGCATTAACATTTCAGGACAATGTTGCTGCATTTGTTGTGACTTTTGAAATGTTAACTCTACTTCTCTCTCCACAGATGTTGCTTGCCCTGCTGAGCATGCCGGACATTTTCTGTTGCTTTCCAATGGCTGTTGAATTAGGACATCTGATCAGATTATTGTCGGGGATTTTTCAAGATAGGAAACCCGGTTTTAAAATCGGCAGTTGAGCAGCAAGAACGACAGAGTTTGAAATGATGACAGACTTCCATGTAAACGTCAGCAGCTGAACCCAGACCTGCTGGATTTCAACAACCTACAGCAAAAACCCATAAGCAGGCTGAGGATGGTTTCTGCTCAATTTAATTGCCTGGCCCAGGACTCCTGTCCTGCTTTGGAGCAGTTCTCCTGGAGCCTATTAGGGTAAGACATCCCTCCTCTGATTTGCTTAACAAGCAACAGATCCACTGAAATTATTTTGATGAAAACAGTAAGTAGTAATTTATTTCAATTATAATGAATTTGTGCATTTGTGATTTTTAATATTTTCACTAAACAAACTACATTTCTTCAGATGTAGGAGGCTGGAATTTGGTTGATCTAGTTGATGTTGACTCTCAGAGTAATTGCGTTGATCCCATATCCACACTTATTTCCTTTATTGGTGATCCTCTCTCACCAGCCACCAATCAACATTGGGAGGTCAGCTGCAGTTACCAGTTAACGGGCATATATTTGGAATGTGACAGGAAGCTGGAGAACCCTGGAGAAATCTCTCACATTCACAGTGAAAACACAGCGACTCTACATAGACAGCATCCAAGGTCAGGAATAAAGTCAGGTTATTGGAGCTGTGCAGCACAGTATAGGTTGGTGCATCGCTGTACAATGCATATTGCAACAATGGTTTTAATGTGCAACTGAAGTTTCTTGGTAGTTGAGGAAGGGAGGGTGCACCTCACTGGCTCTCATTGTTGATCAGCTGGGAGCCAGCCACACAGAGGAATGTGTCATCCCAGACTGGAAGAACGCATGGCTAACGATCGGCTGGTGAATTTGGATAATTCAATGATCAGCAACAGATCAGGGCCAATATATTTGCCTGAGATTGCCATTAGTGGTTAATTAATCACATTAATTCGGAATACTATTAAATATTCCTCTTGGTAAGGCTGTTCCAGAAGATTAAAATGTTCAGGATTAACAGTGACGTGAGCATAAGGATTCAGAATTGGCATACTGATAGAAGACAGAGGGTTGTGGTGACACAGACTGTGAAGAAGGCTCTCAAAGTATAAAGCAGGATGTAGATCAGCTACAGAAATGGACAGAGAAAGTTTAATTCATGCAATTATAAGGTGTTGCCTTTCTTGAGGTCGAAAGGAAGAGTAAAATATCCGATTAGTGACATGACCCTTAACAGCATTGATGTACAGAGAGATTTTGGGGCAAAGTCCATAACTCCATGAGAGTGGTAACATGAGTAATGAGTAATATTTCCTTTGGCACATCGAGTCCACGCTGAACACATGTACACTAGTTCTATCCTAATCACCAGGGACAATTTACAGAAGCCAATTACCCAGCAAACGTGGGAGGAAACCAGAGCTAATGCGGTCACATAGAGAACATACAAACTCGGTAAAGATATCACCTGTAGTCAGGATACATACACACAGCACCCATAGTGAGAATTATAGCTTTAAGGTGAGAGAAGCAAAGTTTGAAGGAGATGTGTGAGGCAAGTTTTCTTTACACAGAGCGGATGTGCCTGCAATGTACTGCCGGGGGAGGAGGTTGAGGCAGTGATCCAGGCTCTGTTCATCAGAATTATGCACAATACCCCTTGAATTGAAGTAAACATACTTCAGCCCTTTCATTTTCCCCATATTCATGAATCTCTCCTTTGAAGCCTGTCCTTCCTTTGAGACTTCCTTATCATAACCTCCACTTTCTCATCAGCCCCTCCATTTGCTGACCTGCTGCTCTGATTCCCATCCCCCTGATCCCCCTGCCATTCCAGTTTAAACCCTCCCGAGAAACACAAAATAAATATATATATATATATATATATATATATATATATGATTATAACTGTGAGAAAGCTCAAAATAAATTGTAAAGAAATAAGATTAAAAAATAAACTTAACACCTGTGTCAAAATATGACAAAAATGTGACCAATTATAATTACAAATCACCGCAGTTTCGGCCTAAATGGGATTTACCCTGGTTAATTTCCCCACACTATTGCCTTGCTAATATCTCTCTTATCAATCATTGAATCAGAACTCTGTCCAATCTTTTCTTCAATTAAATAATGGGAATGGACTGATGGACAGCATTGTTCTACTAGAAGCGGGCGCTGACATGATGCTGACTTGATGCGTATCTTCTCTGGCATAACAATTCTGTGAGTCAGTTCTCTTGTGTGCTTTCATTAACTTACCAAATTTTTCATTTGTTTTTGGCCATTTTAGATCATTATTTTAATGGTTGATGTTAATTATGCAATTGATCTCATATTTCACAAGCAGGCAATCAGAAAATTCCTATTTGAAATAAATATTAATCTAGTTTTGCTTAGTTTAGAGATAGAGTGCGTGGAAACCAGCCCATCTAGTCTGTGCCGACCAGTGGTCATCTATCCTACATACTTGGGACAATTTACAGAATCCAATTATCTACAAACCTGCATGTCTTTGGAATGTGGGAGGAACGTACAAATTCCATATAAGTAGCACCCAGAATCACGATCGAACCACTGTAAGGCAGCAACTCTACAGCTGCGCCACTGCGCCGCCCTAATATAATATAGTGCTCTTCCAGTTTCACTTTGATGGAAAATAATTCAAAACAGCATGTTAAAAGGTCACACATTATTTTAGAAGGTATTACTTGGTTATTTTATAATCTAAGATGTCTTCCCAGAATAAGGATGATTGTACATCATAAAATATAACTGAGACAGCCACTGGTATCAAAAATACACATCACGGTGTTCGGTTAGAATGTGAGCACATCAGTAGTATATTTTGACATCCTTATCTGAAATGATTAGAAATGTGACCTTTATTGGATGAGGAAAAGGAAAAAAAAACATTTCGAACATTTGGGCTTTAGTTGACTTTCCCCAGGCACACAAATAATCAAATCTGGTGAAGGTTAATGTGAAACCATGTACAAAAGGTCCTTATGTTAAATCACATCAATATAAGGATCTCATCAAATTTATTTTAAGCTACCTCTGAATCTGATCTACTAAATAATTGAAAGAATTTGGTCTGTTAAAAGTCAAAGCAAACATGCTTCGTCCATTCACTCGGTAAGCAAGGCTAAGACAAAGTGGTTCGATTAGCAGACTCCACAGTACTGGCAGTAAAAACTGCAATTTCTGCAATTGATGTAAATTCACAGCTGCCTTGTATATTTCCAGCCTTGGAAACCAATGAGTTCAAGTCGATATAATTGGTAATGCAGTATGAATACCATCTTGCTGATTGTATTTGACATAATTCTGTATAAAAATGTAAATCGACAATTAATAGAAAGACCATATGAATCTTAATGTTGCATGGCAACAACACTCAAAAAAGGTTTGAATTTATGTAGAGCCTAGCATGACCTCAGGAAATCCCCAAGAACATCCAACAAAGCACATATAAGTGTAACCACAATTTTCATGCAGCTAATTGTGCACAGAAAGCTTTCACAAGCAACAATATGGTAATGACCAGAACATCTGCTTTCGTGATGGACAAAGGATAAACTTTGTCAGTGCCTTTAAAGACAATTTTGTTTACATGAGTGTGAGATACTACTAACCTAATTCCATTCTTGTAGAGCTCTAGTTTGTTTTTTGTATCCCATTATTTGTTAATTTCTGCAGCAGTGTACAGACGAATATGCAGGGAAACACAGGGATGTTCTAAAATATATGCAGGAAGGAACTGCAGATGCTGGTTTAAACCGACGATAGACACAAAAAGCTGGAGTAACTCAGTGGGTCAGACATCCAGAATTTAGGATTCAGACAGCCAAAGACAACCCATAAATGATGGAGTGCTGAAGAAAGGAGTGCATAAGAGGTTAGAATTAAATCAGAGCAGAGAACATGCAGGTTATAAAGTTCTAGGACATCATAAGTGAAAGACCAGACTAGGCATTAAATACAGTGCTGAGAATTTTACGATTGAGTTGTTGTGAGGTGAGGGGTTAATATGGATGTGAAAGCAAAGTGATGAAGGATAAATGAAATATGACATATGTTGAGACAAAAGCAACAAAGTCTGACTCTGAAGTCAATCATTTCAAGTTGTCATTCATAATGGACTAATCGAAACACGTCTTCTTTCCTTATCAGGCAAGTGAGAGTTCTCAATTATGTTGCTTGTTCATATTTTTCTCGTATAGTCTATTTACAAAAGGGTCATTCCTAGACACATTGTCTTATCATGGCAACACTACATAGCCATGAGGTTATCTTCAGCTATACAGACACCAGGTGTTGACCAGGTGACCTTTCCCACCATGCTACCTTATGTTCATTGTCTCAGTATGTTTCTCTGTCAACTCTAGCAACTGCATCCTGCCAGAGCTTTTTGGGATACTTGACATCTTGTCTGTGGCTACAACTGCCCCACATGATTTTAAAAACTCATACCACCCTCTTTGTGTTCTCATCTCGTTGCTACTATCGGTTAGAAGATACAAGTGCTTGAGAAACATGACAAAGTTCAAAAGCAGCTTCTTCCCATCAACCATCAAGTTCAAATCTACAGCTCCCTGTAAGTTGCAACACATCTAGATAGCGTGCTGAAGCAGACATGTGGTATGTTTTCATCGGTCAGAGTATTGAGCATACGAGTCAGGAAGTCTTGTTGCAGTTTCATACATGTTTATATCTATTTATACTTAGTACATCCTTATAGGACATCTTTAAACGTTGCTCCTCTTGCCTTGAAGTCATGACTCCTTTTCTTTGAAATTTCGACTGCGGGAAATGTTCTGACTGTCTACCCTATCTATGCTTCTCAGCTTCCGACGCTCCAGAGAAAATAATTCAAGTTTGTCCAACTTCTCCTTCTATCTAATACCAGTTGATAGAGCTGCTGCCCCACAGCGCCAGAGAAACAAATTTGATTTTGACAGGTACTGCCTGTGTGGAGTCCGCACGCTCTGCCCGTGGCCTCGTGCGTGTACTCCAATTGCTCTGGATTCCTCCTGCATCCCATGCAATAATTCTAAACTAAACAAAGTTCTTATCCATGCAGCAGTCTGGTAAAACCCTTCTGCACTCTCTCCAAAGTCTCCACATCCTTCCCGATGACAGAAACGTCACACAAAACTCCAAATGCAGACTAAAACAATTCCCATAAAGCTGCAACATGATTTCCTCACTCTTATACTCAATGCCCCGATCTACTACGCACTTTGGTTTGCACTGTTATGGTTTGGTCACCTGATTGTTTTTGTATTATTGTTTATTTATTTGTTTTGTCCCTGCAGCAAACAGTTATGTTCTGTTCCTGGTGCATATGACAATTAAACACTCTTGACTCTTTTGACTGCACTCTGGATCGAAAGCATCCTGACCACCTGCTTTCCGGTTTGGTACAGCAGTTGCACCATAGCAGATAGGAAGGCACTACAACGGGTGGTGAAAACCGCCCAGTACATCATCGGTGCCCCACTCCCTGCCATGGATGCCCTCCACCGAAAACCGTATCTGAGACGGGCCGGGAAGATCATCAAAGACCCCTCCCACCTTAACCATGGACTGTTTGCCCTCCTACCATCAGGGAGGCGGTGCAGGACCCCTCCCGCACTAGTAGGATGAGGAACAGCTTCTACAACAACAACATCACACTGCTGAACTCGGAGTCCCGCCGATAGATTTCTCCAGTCTCTCCGTCCACACTGTCTGCATTCTGTATTTATCTCTATATTGCTATTACTACGAACTGACGCTAAAGTGCATTTCGTTGTACCCATACTTGTATCTGTGCAATGACATTAAAGTTGATTTGAATTGAATTGAATTGGATAGATGGGAATTGAAGCAGCTGAGCATGAAATGCCCAACTGGCCACCAGGGGAGGTGTGGATAACTAGGATACAGGCTGATCATGATGCATAAGAACAGAGAGTTCTCCACCTTCAGAGTTACATGAGTAATCAATTGTAACATATACAAGCGATGCTTCATCCTTACTTCAATAGCAGACTTTTAAAATATGGAATTGCAGAAAGGTTAGAGAAAGAAACATAGAAACATAGAAAATAGGTGCAGGAGGAGGCCATGCGGCCCTTCGAGCCAGCACCACCATTCATTGTGATCATGGCTGATCATCCCCAATCAATAACCCGTGCCTGCCTTCTCCCCATATCCCTTGACTCCTCTAGCCCCCAGAGCTCTATCTAACTCGCTCTTAAATCCATCCAGTGACTTGGTATCCACTGCCCTCTGTGACAGGGAATTCCATACATTCACAACTGTCTGGGTGAATTTTTTTTTTTCTCACCTCAGTTTTAAATGACCTCCCCTTTATTCTAAGACTGTGGCCCCTGGTTCTGGACTCACCCAACATTGGGAACATTTTTCTGCATCTAGCTTGTCCAGTCCATAAAAAGAGTTGGAGAGCAATTTGAAAAATGAAGCCATAATGGAGATTGAGTCATCTGATCAATGTTGCAAAATTTCAAGATACAATTAAATTATCCCTCAGTCTCCTGCTCTCACAAGTTTGCAAACCAACATTGTAAACAAGTCATAATTTTTTTAACTCAAACCCTTTTTTGTTTACTCTAATGATACATTTAAAAAAAACAACTGCATTTAAAATTGATCAGCTCAATTTATTCTTTAAATTTCATTTAAATTGATATATTTTTTCACATTGCATTATGCAGACAAAGAAGCATCTTTTGAAATGCTGAGATATGTGAATTTTCCTTTTGGGAATCCTGTTGTAAACACTCTCCCCAGATGCGATCATTTTAAAAGGAAAAAAAATGCTTCCGCTCACTGTGAACATCCTAATGAACAACAAAAACCACAGAGGTAGGAGCAGGACATTAATTCAATATTTAAATCCATTTACTCTCTCAATTACCCCTAAGGGTGTTAACTGTGTGCAAGCTCGAACCAACAAAACAAGACTTTAAATTAAACTGGTCATTGTGCTCATGTGATCTGGGGATGCTAAGCATCCACAGACTGATTATAACACCCATAGGATTTGAGAAGAAAAAATAAGCTTCTTTGATGAAGAATAGGCTGCTGAATAACATTGAGCAATTCTTCCAATTGATGATCACATTAACCAGTGGTCAATTTAAAGGGGATATCCTACTAATCTCTTACCAACAAACCAACTAGATCACCTATGCTGCAGCTTCTAACTGGGATATCGGTTGGAGTCTTCCAGTATGTGTAGGAAGGAACTGCAGATGCTGGTTCAAACTGAAGATAGACACAAATGGCTGGAGTAACTCAGCGGGTCAGACAGCATCTCTGGAGAAAAGGAAAAGGTGACTTTTCGGGTCGAGAAACATAGAAACATAGAAATTAGGTGCAGGAGTAGGCCATTCAGCCCTTCGAGCCTGCACCACCATTCAATATGATCATGGCTGATCATCCAACTCAGTATCCCGTACCTGCCTTCTCTCCATACCCTCTGATCCCCTTAGCCACAAGGGCCACATCCAACTCACTCTTAAATATAGTCAATGAACTGGCCTCAACTACCCTCTGTGGCAGAGAGTTCCAGAGGCTCACCACTCTCTGTGTGAAAAAGTCTTTCTCATCTCGGTCTTAAAGGATTTCCCCCTTATCCTTAAGCTGTGACCCCTTGTCCTGGACTTCCCCAACATCGGGAACAATCTTCCTGCATCTAGCCTGTCCAACCCCTTATGAATTTTGTAAGTTTCTATAAGATCCCCACTCAATCTCCTAAATTCCAGAGAGTATAAACCGAGTCTATCCAGTCTTTCTTCATAAGACAGTCCTGACATCCCAGGAATCAGTCTGGTGAACCTTCTCTGCACTCCCTCCATGGCAATAATGTCCCTCCTCAGATTTGGAGACCAAAACTGCACGCAATACTCCAGGTGCGGTCTCACCAAGACCCTGTACAACTGAAGTAGAACCTCCCTGCTCCTGTACTCAAATCCTTTTGCTATGAAAGCTAACATACCATTCGCTTTTTTCACTGCCTGCTGCACCTGCATGCCTACTTTCAATGACTGGTGTACCATGACACCCAGGTCTCGCTGCATCTCCCCTTTTCCTAATCGGCCACCATTTAAATAATAGTCTGCTTTCCTGTTTTTGCCACCAAAGTGGATAACCTCACATTTATCCACATTATACTGCATCTGCCAAACATTTGCCCACTCACCCAGCGTATCCAAGTCACCTTGCAGTCTCCTAGCATCCTCCTCACAGCGAACACTGCCCCCCAGCTTAGTGTCATCCGCAAACTTGGAGATATTGCCTTCAATTCCCTCATCGAGATCATTAATATATATTGTAAATATCTGGGGTCCCAGCACTGAGCCCTGCGGTACCCCACTAGTTACTGCCTGCCATTGTGAAAAGGACCCGTTTACTCCTACTCTTTGCTTCCTGTTTGCCAGCCAGTTCTCTATCCACATCAATACTGAACCCCTAATACCGTATGCTTTAAGTTTGTATACTAATCTCTTATGTGGGACCTTGTCGAAAGCCTTCTGGAAGTCCAGATATACCACATCCACTGGTTCTCCCTTATCCACGCTACTAGTTACATCCTCAAAAAATTCCACAAGATTCGTCAGACATGATTTACCTTTTGTAAATCCATGCTGATTTTGTCCAATGATTTCACCACTTTCCAAATGTGCTGCTATCCCATCTTTAATAACTGACTCTAGCAGTTTCCCCACTACCGATGTTAGACTAACTGGTCTGTAATTCCCCGTTTTCTCTCTCCCTCCCTTCTTAAAAAGAGGGGTTACATTTGCTACTCGCCAATCCTCAGGAACTACTCCAGAATCTAAAGAGTTTTGAAAGATTATCACTAATGCATCCACTATTTCCTGAGCTACTTCCTTAAGTACTCTGGGATGCAGCCTATCTGGCCCTGGGGATTTATCGGCCTTTAATCTATTCAATTTACCCAACACCACTTCCCGACTGACCTGGATTTCACTCAATTCCTCCTTTGACCCACAGTCCCCTGCTATTTCAGGCAGATTATTTATGTCTTCCTTAGTGAAGACGGAACCAAAGTAGTTATTCAATTGGTCCGCCATATCCTTGTTCCCCATGATCAACTCACCTGTTTCTGACTGCAAGGGACCTACATTTGTTTTAACTAACCTCTTTCTCTTCACATATCTATAAAAACTTTTGCAGTCAGTTTTTATGTTCCCTGCCAGTTTTCTTTCATAATCTATTTTTCCTTTCCTAATTAAGCCCTTTGTCCTCCTCTGCTGGTCTCTGAATTTCTCCCAGTCCTCTGGTATGCTGCTTTTTCTGGCTACTTTGTACGCATCATCCTTTGCTTTGATACTATCCCTGATTTCCCTTGTTATCCACGGATGCACTACCTTCCCCGATTTATTCTTTTGCCAAACTGGGATGAACAATTTTTGTAGTTCATCCATGCAGTCTTTAAATGTCTTCCATTGTATATCCACCGTCAACCCTTTTAGAATTAATTGCCAGTCAATCTTGGCCAATTCACGTCTCATACCCTCAAAGTTACCTTTCTTTAAGTTCAGAACCATTGTTTCTGAATTAACAATGTCACTTTCCATCCTAATGAAGAACTCAACCATATTATGGTCACTCTTGCCCAAGGGGGCACGTACAACAAGACGGCTAATTACCCCTTCCTCATTACTCAAAACCCAGTCTAAAATAGCCTGCTCTCTCGTTGGTTCCTCTACATGTTGATTTAGATAACTATCCCGCATACATTCCAAAAAATCCTCTTCCTCAGCACCCCTGCCAATTTGATTAACCCAATCTATATGTAGATTGAAGTCACCCATTATAACTGTTTTGCCTTTGTCGCACGCATTTCTAATTTCCTGTTTGATACCATCCCCAACTTCTCTGCTACTGTTAGGTGGCCTGTACACAACACCCACCAGCGTTTTCTGCCCCTTAGTGTTTTGTAGCTCTACCCATACCGATTCCACATCCTCCAAGCTAATGTCCTTCCTTTCCATTGCGTTAATCTCCTCTCTGACCAGCAACGCTACCCCACCTCCTTTTCGAGACCCTTCGAACAGTTATATGTTTGAAAAAAAAACAATGGATTTTTACAGAATTCCATTATTTTCTATACGTTAATAAATAATCAAGAATATTGGTATGCATTCAAATCCTCAGCACCACATAATAAAAAAATGTGCACATTTATTCTATACTGGTGATGAGATAATTTATTTCAGACAGTTGGAGACTGCGTACAAGTTGGGAGGCCGAGTGGTACAGCTAGTACAGCTGCTGCCTCACAGCTGCAGTGATCTGGATTTGATCTTGACCTTCAGTGCTCTCTGTGTGCAGTTTGCACGTATTGTGATCTCCGAGACTTCCTCCAGGCATTCAGGTTTCCTCCTATATCACAAAATCCCACAGGCTGGTAGGTTAACTAACCACAGTAAATTACCCTGTGCTGAAATCTGTGGTAGTATAAACACACATGGGAGAATTAAATGGGTTAGTCTAAAAGGATCGACATTGACTAGATAGATGGCGCAGTGACGTGGCTGGCAGAGCTCAACGCACCAGAGATCTGGGTTTGATCCTGACCTCTAGTGCTGTCTGCGTGGAGTTTGTATTTTCTCCCTGTGACCATGGGTTTCCTCTAGGTGCTCCGGTTTCCTCTCACATCCGCAAAATGTGTGAGTTTCTAGGTTAATGGTCTCTGTAAAATTGCCCCTAATGTGCAGGGAATGGATGAGAACTGGGATAAGCTCGATGGTCGGTTGGATTCAGTGGGCTAAAGGACCTGTTTCCACGCTGCACACTCTAAACTACAACTAAAGTGCTTTGAGAGGCTGGTTGTGGAACACATTAAATCCAGTCTACCAAGCAATCTTGACCCAGTGCAGTTGACAACAGGTCCACGACTGATGCCATCTTCCTGGCCTCAAACCCATCCCTGGAACATCTGGATAAGAGAAACACCTACTTCAGACTGCTATAAAGTCCCTATCCCACGACAGTTACCACTAAGCAAAGATTTTTGGATTTATAGAATCATAGAGTCACGCAGTATACAGCATGCAATTGTGCTCTTTGATGCAACTCATCCATGCTGACCAAGATGGATCTAGCTGTTCCAAGCTAGTTCCATTAGCCTGCATTTGGCTCATATCCCTTCAAACCTTTCCTATCCATGTACCTGTCCATGTACCTATTAAATACTGTACCCAGCACCCCGTTACAGGAAAGATGTGGAGGGATTGGAGAGGGAATAGAAGAGGTTTACCAGAACGATGCCTACAAGAGATGACATGATCTATAAGAAGAGGTTGGATTGTTTTCTCTGGAATGCCGCAGGTTGAGGGGCGATCTGATAGAAGTACATGATAGGGTTAGTTTTAAAGAAGGAACTGCAGATGCTGGAGAATCGAGGGTACACAAAAAGCTGGAGAAACTCAGCGGGTGCAGCAGCATCTAAGGAGCGAAGGAGATAGGCGACGTTTCGGTCGAGACCCTTCTTCAGACTGGTCAGGGATCAGGGAAACGAGAGATATAGACGGTGATGTGGAGAGATAAGGGGTATCTCCCTCCCCCACCCCAGTCGCACCAGCTTCTTACAAACTTACAAAATTCTTAAGGGGTTGGACAGGCTAGATGCAGGAAGATTGTTCCCGATGTTGGGGAAGTCCAGGACAAGGGGTCACAGCTTAAGGATAAGGGGGAAATCCTTTAAGACCGAGATGAGAAAGACTTTTTTCACACAGAGAGTGGTGAGTCTCTGGAACTCTCTGCCACAGAGGGTAGTTGAGGCCAGTTCATTGGCTATATTTAAGAGTGAGTTGGATGTGGCCCTTGTGGCTAAGGGGATCAGAGGGTATGGAGAGAAGGCAGGTACGGGATACTGAGTTGGATGATCAGCCATGATCATATTGAATGGCGGTGCAGGCTCGAAGGGCTGAATGGCCTACTCCTGCACCTAATTTCTATGTTTCTATGTTTCTCATTTTCACACCACAAACAGCTTACAATGGCTTGTTCCCTTTATCACCGATACTTTTTTGCATATCTTTCACTCATTGTTCCTTATCTCTCCACATCACCGTCTATATCTCTCGTTTCCCTGATCCCTGACCAGTCTGAAGAAGGGTCTCGACCCGAAACGTCGCCTATCTCCTTCGCTCCTTAGATGCTGCTGCACCCGCTGAGTTTCTCCAGCTTTTTGTGTACCCATGATAGGGTTAGTCAGTCAGAAACGTTTTCCTTGGTTGGAAAAGTCCTAGACTAGAGTACACCGCTTTAAGGTGAGAGGGGCAAAATTCAAAGGTGATGAGCAGTGTTTTCACAGAGTGAGGATGCCTGGAACATGCTGCCAGGGGTGGTGGTGGAGTAAGGTTGCCAACTGTCCCGTATTAGCCGGGACATTCCGTATATTGGGCTAAATTGGTTTGTCCCATACGGGACCGCCTTTGTCCCATATTTGACTGCCACTACTCGGGTCGGGTCAGAGCGCCGTGTCCGTCCCCATCTCACCCATCCCGACGTAGTGCAGCCCATGGAGTGCAGCAGCTGCACCTCGCCCGTGGCCCCGTCGGTCGGCAGCTCGCACAACTGTCTGATCTTCAAACCTTCGCTTACAGCTGACACCGTCACCCCCCTTCTCATGGCCGATCATCGGTTCATGTGTTGGATGTGGTGCCGGACATTGCGCACGACGTTGCACACAAAGTCCGATGCCCGGGTCAAAACTCCTCAGCTGGCCCACCGGCTCGACTTTGTGTGCAGTCCAGCATCCAGGCCAACTCATCATTTCCCCAGCCACGGACAAGTCCGTCAACGAATTGCCTTCGGGAATTTGTCCCTTATTTTGACCTTTTGTCCCTTATTTGGGAGTGAGAAAGTTGGCAACCCCATGGTGGTGGCCAATATAATAGTGGCATTTAGAGGCTTTTAGTTATGCACATGGATATGCATAGAATGGTTCCTATTAAATCTTTCCTCTCTCAACTTAAACCTACAGTATGTCTTCTCGTTTTTGATTCCCCTACTCTGGATAAAAGACCACACATTCACTTTATCTATCCCCCCCATGATTACATAAACCTCTGCAAGATCGCCCCTCAGCCTCCTGCACTTCAAAGAATAAAATCCTAGCCTGCTGAATCTCTCCCCATAACTTAAGCCCTCGAGTCCTGACAATATCCTCATAAATCTTCTCTGCACCCTTTCCCGTTTAATGACATCCTTCCAATCATAAGGTGATCAAAATTGAACACAATACTCCAAATGTATTCTTGTCAAACATACAAACTTAGAAACAGAAAATAGGTGCAGAAGTAGGGCATTCGGCCGTTCGAGCCACCACCACCATTCAATATGATCATGGCTGATCATCCAAAATCAGTACCCCGTTCCAGCTTTGTCCCCATATCCCTTGATTCCCTTAGCCCTAAGAGTTAAATCCAACATGTTGGCCTTCATATCAAGAGGTGTTGAGTATAGGAGCAAAGAGGTCCTTCTGCAGTTGGATAGGGCCCTAGTGAGACCACACCTGGAGTATTGTGTGCAGTTTTGGTCCCCTAATTTGAGGAAGGACATTCTTGCTATTGAGGAACTGCAGCGTAGGTTTACAAGGTTAATTCCCGGGTTGACAGGACTGTCATATGCTGAGAGAATGGAGTGGCTGTGCTTGTATACTTTGGAGTTTAGAAGGATGAGAGGGTATCTTATGAGAGGTAATCTTATTGAAACATATAAGAATATTAAGGGTTTGGACACGCTAGAGGCAGGAAACATGTTCCCGATGTTGGGGGAGTTCAGAACCAGGAGCCTTAGTTTAAGAATAAGGGGTAAGCCATTTAGAACGGAGATGAGGATACTTGTATGTCTGGATACTTTCAAGAGAGAGCTAGATAGGGCTTTTAAAGATGGAGGAGTCAGGGGATATGGGGTGAAGGCAGGAACGGCGTACTGATTGGGGATGATCAGCCACGATCACATTGAATGGCGGTGCTGGCTCGAAGGGTCTAGTGGCCTCCTCCTGCACCTATTGTCTATTGTCTATAGTCTATTGTCTATAACTCTCTCTTGAAAACATCCCACGAATTGCCCTCCACTGCCTTCTGTGGCAGAGAATTCCACAGATTCATAGCTCTCTGGGTGAAAAGGGTTTTCCTCATCTCAGTCCTGAATGGCCTACCCCTTATTCTTAAACCGTGACCCCTTGTTCTGGACTCCCCAACATCGGGAACATTTTTCCTGCATCTACCCAGTCCAATCCTCTAAGAATTTTCTATGTTTCTATAAGATCCCCTCTCATCCTTCTAAATTCCAGTGAATGCAAGCCCAGTCATAGAGAGTCATAGAGAGTGATACAGTTTGGAAACAGGCCCTTCGGCCCAACTCGCCCACACCTGCCAACAATATCCTAGCTACGCTAGTCCCACTTACCTGCGCTTAATCCATATCCCTCCAAACTTGTCCTATTCATGTACCTGTCTAACTGTTTCTTAAACAATGGGATAGTCCCAGCCTCAACTACCTCCTCTGGCAGCTTGTTCCATACACCCACCACTCTTTGTGTGAAAAAGTTACCCCTCGGATTCCTATTAAATCTTTTCCCTTTCACCTTGAACCTATGTCCTCTGCCCTCAATTCCCCTTCTCTGGGCAAAAGACTGCATCTACCCGATCTATTCCTCTCAGTCAACCCATTCTTTCATCATACATCAGTCCCGCCATCCCGGGAATTAACCTTGTGAACCTACGCTGCACTCCCTCAATAGCAATAATGTCCTTCCTCAAATTCGGAGACCAAAATTGCACACAATACTACAGGTGCAGCCTCACCAGGGCCCTGTACAACTGCAGTAGAACCTCCTTGCTCCTAAACTCAAATCCTCTCACAATGAAGGTGAGCATGCATTAGCTTTCTTCACTGCCTGCTGTACCTGCATGCTTACTCTCAGTGACTGATGTACAAGCACACCCAGGTCTTGTTGCACCTCCCCTTCTCCTAATCTGATACCATTCAGATAATAATCTGCCTTCCTGTTCTCGTCACCAAAGAGGATATTCTAACATTTATCCACATTATACTGTATCTGCAATGCTTCTGCCCACTCACCCAACCTATCCAAGTCAATCTGCAGCCTCATAGCATCCTCCCTACAGATCACACTGCCACCCAGCTTTGTGTCATCTGCAAACTTAGAGATGTTACATTTAATCCCTCATCAAAATTGTTAATATATATTGTAAACAACTGGGGTCTCAGCGCCGAATCTTGCGGCACTCCACTGGTCACTGCCCGCCATTCTGAAAAGGACCCGTTAATTTCTACTCTTTGCTTTCTGTCTGCCAACCAGTTCTCTATCCATGTCAATACCCTACACCCAATACCATGTGCTCAGATTTTGCACACTAATCTCTTGTGTGGGACCTTGTCAAAGTCTTTTTGAAAGTCCACATAGAATGTCTTGTACAATTGTAACATAACATCCCAACTTTTATATTTAATACCCAGACTGTTGCAAGCCAATGTACAAAAAGCCTTCTCTACCACCCTATCTACTGTGAAGCCACTTTTCAGGGAATTATATGCCTGAGACAGAGGTTCATGTGCACCTCCAGTAACTGTATTTGGTGTTCTTGATTTGGCCTCTTTCACATCGATGAGAACATGGAAAGACCCAATGACTGTTTCACCGAATACTTTTTAACACCCTTTAAAAATCCCATACTGACCTTTCTGACTTGGGCACACACAAGCTGGATTAACTGGATTGTTGTTTCAGTGCATACTGTTAAGGCCTTGAATAAACTGATTTGTTCAAGGAACTCACCACTTTTCTACGAGATGTTTTATTTTGTGTCTGAGCTGGACCCCATGTACTGCCAGATTCAGGATACAGGTATAACACAAAATTCTCTCCTCCATTCCCGTCTTCATATTATCTGTTTCTACTGTGTATTCAGTATCCGTCCAGGACTTTTCCACAGCACTGGCCCTTCATGTTAAAATAAACAGAAACTTCTGGTGACTTCCTTTCACAGGTTTGCACTCTTATGCAAGGTGCCTCTGAGTGTGAACATTGTAGCACTGGATCAGATTCCAAGGCCAGATGGTTCACATAATATCCTTGTCAAGATTTCTACCTTTTGCACCCACAAAATCTGCAACACCTTCACCTTTTACATTTGCATGCCGATTGCTTTCCTGCCTAACTAAATAGTAGCTTAAATAAATCTGCCAACTTAAGGCAATTGGCAAAGAAGTGAGAAGGCATGAGAATAAAACACAAATAATGCATTGTGTGACTGATTAGATGGTTATACTGTAGATCTACTAGGAACCTTCCAAATGGAATTAAATAAAATCCTGTGGGGTTGTTAAGTAGTCCTTTGGGAAAGGTTGAGTTGAATAGTGATAGACACAAACTGCTGGAGTAATTCTGCGGGTCAGGCACAATCTCTGGAGAAAAAGGATAGGTGGTGTTTCGGGTCGGCACATCCTGACCCAAAGCATCACCCAAACATTTTCTCCAGAGATGCTGCCTGACCCATTGATTTACTCCAGCACTTTGTGTCTATCTTCGGTATAAACTAGCATCTGCAGTTCTTTGTTTCTTCAGTTGAATGGGACTGGGATTGCTCCTTGTAAGAGTCAACGAGGACTTAATGTGCTAAATTGCCTCCTTCTGTTCAGCACTAGTCCATGTGAACTGACTTCCGTTTATCTCCCATCTAGCAAATCCAAAGCAGTTTCAATTGCATGTTGACACAAGGAACTGCACATGTTGATTTGCAAAAAAACCCAGTGCTGAAGTAACTCAACTGATCTGGAAGCATCTCTGGAGAACATGGATAGGTGACATATTAGTTTGTAACCCTTCTTCAGACTGAAGAAGGTTCCCGACCTGAAACGTAACCTATCCATGTTGTCGAGCTGCTGCCTGATCTACTCAAAACATCACTTATCCATGTTCTCCAGAAATGCTGCCTGACATAAACATGATCACCTCGCAGCATGTCACCGGCAAAGACAGGATTAAACTGCATTCAATAAAAAAGGACCAGAAAGGTTTAGTCTAAAGAAGGGTCCTGACCTAAAAAGCCGTCTATCCATGTTCTCCAGAATTGCTGTCTGGTCCACTGAGTTACTCCAGCAGTTTGTGACTTAGCCTGCATGTTATTTGATGAATCTTACAATGTGTAAATCAGCAGTCTCATTTGCCTTGAAAACGAGTGACAACTAGTAAAGGGATTTGTTATTTGTCTGACACCACACACTCCCAGACAGATAAGTGGGGCTGTGAATGCAAGGTATCTCTTTTAAATTTGAACCTGTCTTTTGAAAATATTTGCCCTTTTCAAAATGTGATATAATTGGACTTATTCAGCCCAAACAATCAAATGAAAAAAAACACTGAAAAACTCCAGTTTGTCCAGGTTCTCTGCCAAAAGTCAGCGTGCGGAGATTCTTTACTGAATGCTGTTGCATCCTGCCTGTGGTGGTGACATACAACAAGATGATTTCATCTTTAAGCCTGAAGTCTCCATTCTGCTGAAGCCTTCCGACCATTGCTGAGAAGCATATTTAACTATGCGGTCTGAAAAAGGGTCTTGACCCGAAACATCATCTATTCCTTTTCTCCAGACCTTGACCCACGGAGTTACTCACCTTTCTGTGTCTATCTTCGGTTTAAACCAGCATTTGCAGTTCCTTCCTGCATATTTAATCATTTCAGGCCACTTGACTTGCTTCGGGCAATTTTTTAAGAGAAAGTGAGATACAGCATGGAAACAGGCCCTTCAGTTCACCGAGTGCATGCCAACCAGACAGATACCTACCTCACAGAAGGTGGTGGGTATATAGAATGAGCTGCCGGGGGAGGTAGGTGAGGCAGAAACTATAACAACATTTAAAAGACATTTGGACAGATGCACAGATAGGAAATGAATTTGAGCCAAATGCAAGCAGGTGGATCTAGTGTAGATGGAGCACCTTGCTCAGCATGGGCAAGCTGGACTGAAGGCCTGTTTCCATGCTGGATGGCACTGTGACCATCAATTGCCGTTTCACACTAACTCTCAGTTATCCCACTTTTGCATCCACTCCGTACACACTAGGGCCAATTTACAGAGGCCAATTAACCAACAAACCCTTACAGCTTTGAGATGTGAGAGGAAATCAGCGTACCTGGAACAAACCCACATGGTCACAGGGAGGACGTGCACAGTCCACACAGACAGCATTCTAAGGTCAGGATTGAACCCAAGTCTCTGTCACTGTGAGGCAGCAGCTCTACCAGCTTCTTTTTAACTTCATTTTGTCAACATATTCAGAAAAGGAACAGATAAACAAATTCCAAATAGAGAATTTCCAAGGCATTTGGATTCCTTGACAAACTTCAGTATGCACAATCCCTTAATCCATTGCCATTTAGAAATGACTAATTATATTTTTAGACTACTTGGCAATAGGTCAAGCCAAATTTTAAAAATATTCCAAGTTTCAAGAGAAATTTCTCAAGAAATTGGCTGGGGAAAAAAACATTCAAATCTCTGAACAAATTTTAAGAAGGTTCTGGACAAACAGGACCATAATCAAAGAAAAATTCAGGCTTGATGCCATTTCCATATGAATACAACTTATTTCCAAATAGATACAGATAAATAATTTGAAAGGGGATTTTAATATTAAAATCTTTGGTCTGAATGGTTATGTAAACATAGGCTTTATCTGGCCAAGGATGCTTAAATGGCACTGATATTAACTAGTGTGTACAAAGCGGATACATTGAAAATTGGGAAGCTCAATACCTTGTACAGATCCTTGACTCTGCTCCATTTTTCATTTTGATTTTGGCTGTTCTGCATCTCTTTTTCTTTATATCTTGACACTATTAACCCAAAGAAAATCTGTCAACTATACTCTAATACAGCCAACATACAAGCTGTTGCAAGAGGAAATTCCATATTTTCATGACCTTTTTTGAGTGACAAAAAAAGCTTTCACAAATATGCTGTTCATGAACAACTTGTCGATCAAGACAGGATCGTGAATCCTTGGCTTTCCCCTCCCAATGTCAACAATTAACCATTCAGTCAGACTTTCAATCTTCCTTCTGTTTCCAGGCTCAATGTTACTCATTATTCATCCTACAACATTGATATTATTGTGAAATATAAAGGTGGCTTTGGAGGTGTGCCTGGTCGCACAATTGGAAAGAGTAGGGTTGGGGACTGAGGACACAAACATAAGGTACTCCTGTGTTGATGCTTATCGAAGGGAAACTGTTATTGCCAATTCGTATTGATAGCGGTTTGCCAATGACAAAATTGAGGATTCAATTCCATGGAGAAGAACAAAAACCCAGTTCTCTGAGTTTGATGTTAAGTTTGGAGTGGATGATGATACTGAAATCTGAGCTCCAGCTTGACATACATTTTTAAATGCCCAGTGCAGAGTGGAGAACCAGTGAGATCGCAACTCCTGTTAATCTATTGTGACAGTAGGCGAATTGTAGTAGATCCAGATCCTTACTAAGGCAGTTGGATCACAACCAACCTCTCAAAGTAATTCATCACCGCGGATGTTACTGCCACTGATCTGTAAACGTTGAGGCATCTCAATATATTGATGTCCTATTAAAAGCAGATGGGAACCTTGGACCTTCATCATGAGAGGTTGAAGATGTTTTGCAAAAACTTCAGCCAGTTGGCCTGCACAGGCTGGTACACCATTGGGGCAAGATGGTTTCCACAGGAAAATAGATTCATAGTATCAACCTGATTAAGAATTAAAATTCGAACACCACCATAGACTGTATTGTAATAACCATACTTCTACACTGAGTTTTGATTTACAAAGGCCTCTGAGGAGGGCAAGGGGTGGAAGGAGGGCACAGGGGAGGTACTGTACTGGGAGGAAAGGGTTTTCAGTGAGAGAGGTGTACGAGGTGGTATAGAAATGGAGTGTAGAGGGGAAGTGGCATGGCTAGCATTGGAGGAAGGGCAGCAAGATTGCACAGTCATTATTAAGGGCCCCTGCCTAGAGGCAGCTGGGAGGGCAGTGGGACCCAGGAGAGCCAATGGTCCCGGACTGTTGGACCTGGCCTGCAGGCAGCCTGGGTGGAAAAAAAGGACCAGTGAAGTCAATGACCACATCCTGGGGAGGTAGGGGAGGCAACTGGTGTGGGCCAGTGGATTGTCCAGCTAACTGCTCCCCTCCCCTTATGTGAGGCAGTTCCTCAATGTAGCATCAGTTTCCTCTCCTTTCACATAGAGACAACGTTCATGATTGTTTTAATGTTCTGCCAGTGTGCTTCCTCTTGCCTGTCAGCCAGCCGCCATCCGACCAAAACATTCAGAGAGAAGCCAGAGAATGAAACTGGGTCAACTTCCCCAGGTCGGCTTAACCCATGCTGAAAGGCATTCTCCTCTGCAGTTCAACATCTTTCCAACAGCCCAGAGGTCACTGTTAGTGATACATTGTGTAAGAACAGTAAGAGGCACAGGTAGATGATAGGCAGGCATAAAGAAAATGCAAAGGATTTATTGAGGAAAGGTTTTCTCTCATTTCCTTTCCACAGATGTTCACTCACTGAGTTCCTCCAGCAGTTTGTTTTTTGCTCAGGATTCCAACATCTGCAGTCGTTTGTGTCTTCATGATTTGCTGGTATTTGTTTTTGCCTGAATTTTATGTGTACATTTGGTTCTGACTGACAATTTGGTTTGGCCTTCTCACCTTCAACATCAGTCAAATTAACACTGGAATGACCAGCAGCAGATGAAGGGTAAAGTGGGATCTGTGATCTTGTCAGCTAATGGATTTTAAACCTCCTTCACAGAGGGTTGTTTCAGAGGTTTCAAAGGTCTTTTATTGTCTTGTGTACCAATTAAGGTACAGTGAAATGTGAATTACCATACAGCCATACTAAAAAAGCAACAAGACACACAACTACATAAAAGTTAATATAAACATCCACCACAACGGATTCCCCACATTCCTCACTGTGATGGAAGGCAATAAAGTCTAACCTTCTCCCGTGGTCGGGGCAGTCGAACCATGTAGACTATTATTTGAATGGTGACCGATTAGGAAAAGGGGAGATGCAACGAGACCTGGGTGTCGTGGTACACCAGTCATTGAAAGTAGGCATGCAGGTGCAGCAGGCTGTGAAGAGAGCGAATGGTATGTTGGCATTCATAGCAAAAGGATTTGAGTACAAGAGCAGGGAGGTTCTACTGCAGTTGTACAGGGTCTTGGTGAGGCCACACCTGGAGTATTGCGTACAGTTTTGGTCTCCTAATCTGAGGAAAGACATTCTTGCCATAGAGGGAGTACAGAGAAGGTTCACCAGACTGATTCCTGGGATGGCACGACTTCCATACGAACAAAGACTGGATAGACTCGGCTTGTACTCGCTGGAATTTAGAAGATTGAGGGGTGATCTCATAGAGACTTACAAAATTCTTAAGGGGTTGGACAGGCTAGATGCAGGAATATTGTTCCTGATGTTGGGGAAGTCCAGGACAAGGGGTCACAGTTTAAGGATAAGGGGGAAGTCTTTTAGGACCGAAATGAGAAAATCATTTTTTACACAGAGAGTGGTGAATCTGTGGAATTCTCTGCCACAGAAGATAGTTGAGGCCAGTTCGTTGTCCATATTTAAGAGGGAGTTGGATGTGGCCCTTGTGGCTGAAGGGGTCAGGGGGTATGGAGAGAAGGCAGGTACAGGATACTGAGTTGGATGATCAGCCATGATCATATTGAATGGCGGTGCAGGCTCGAAGGGCCGAATGGCCTACTCCTGCACCTAATTTCTATGTTTCTATGTTTCTATCCGTCGGTGCGATCGAAGCTCCTGCAGCCGGCGGTCGAAGCTCCCTCATTGGAGCGATCAAAGCTCCCGCGTAGGGACGATCGAATCTCACGCATCAGGGCTTGAGTTCCCGAAGTCGGTCTCTGTCCAGAGACCGTGAGCTCCACGATGTTAAAGTCCACAGGCTCCAGCAGTTGGAGTTCAAAGGTTAATCCCTGTCAAAGGGATAACAAGCTCCGTGATGTTAAGTCCGCAGACTCCCGTGGTGGAGCTCTCAAAGTCGTTCTCCAGCAAAGACCGCAAACTCCTCGATGTAAGGCTGCAGTGCGGACGGAGATACGATGCGGAAAAAAAATCGCATCCCCGTCGAGGTAAGAGATTAGAAAAAGTTTCCTCCAACCCCCTCCTCCAACAAGCTGAAGAACACTAAAAACATACATTTAACACATACTAAAAGAACAGCGAAGAATTAAGGGACAGACAGACTGTTGGCGAGGCAGCCATTGCTGGCGTCACCCGAGCAATGTGACAACAGAGAAATACTGAAAAAATTTCTGTCATATTGATGGGCGACATAGTAAACTTGTTGGTGGTGATGTTCCTATATATTTGCTCACTTTCTTCTTCCAGGTGGCAGCTGCTGTTAAGGAAAATTGAGTGAGTTGCTGCAGTGTATTTTCTAGCTGGTAAAGACTGCCTTGCTGCTCTGTCAGTAGTGGAGGAGGTTAACATTTGGGGCCACTCAAATGCTTTTTGTCATAGTTGTCAGAATCATCCATTTCACACAATTGTCTATAGGTAAAATCACATGTTAAGTAATTATTAAATTCACACCATAATTAATCCCATTATTTCACTTGACTTTAAGCATTGTTATTTTGGCATTTTTCTGAAAATGCAATTTTATTCCTCGCTGCAGAGTGCAGACTAATAGAAATATCTCCGTTATAATCCAACACTCACATTGTTCCAGATCTCCACCACAATGATTTATTCTTCGCTCTCTCTTTTCCATGCATTTGGATTATTTACAAGCTATTTAATTTTGTAATATGCTTGACGAGAAGGTAAAACCTTTTGTGCAACAGGGGGATTGAAGACGCAGTTAATTTTAGGGCATATTGTTTAAGCATTGAATATCTAGCTATTGGACATAGGTATAAATATAAAAGCAAGCTTATCTTAATATTAATGAATGATTTTAGAAATTCTGTAAAATAATAAGTAAGATGTGTTCAAAAATATTCTTATTCTTTAAATAGTGCATGCAGTATGTCCAAAATAGCGAAATAACCTAGTATTTTAAAAATTAATTTAATGTATGCAATGCATTAGTGTTGTATCGTGAAGTACTACAAAAATGTATTGGAGCTGGCAGATTGTCATAGACCCAGCTGCCATTTGTAACAAAATCCATTATAAATCAGAAGAAATTCCAAACAAATCGCTTCTATTCCAGGACTCCTTTGTAAAAAGAGCAATGAGATGCTGTCAAAACGCAATACAAGGCGATGAAAGAGCACAATGAATGGAATGTTTTACACTTCGTATTTGTTTTTGTTGTCATTACAATAGCAAAGAAAATCTCTTGTCATGCTGCTGGGCCAAAAAAATCATTCTCCATGTGCATTGTACAAAAATATACCTTAGGCAAGGGCTTGGTTAGATCAGGGATTTCCGGGATGGTCATTTGGGAATTAGACCTTAAACCTCATTACTGCAGGGAAGGGTGGAATCGAAGATGGAAATTCCCTTCATCTCAGACTGTTGAAATAATGTTACGAGTTGTTGGAAAGCTAGAAAAATATAATATGGGATTCAGGAATAAAGATGAAAAGCCACAAAATTTATGATTTCAATTTGCATTTGTAATAATGGCTGCTGCTTTCCTTGGTTGAGGTTGACACAAAAATTCCGAAAACCAATTTCATCATAATCATATTTCTTGCCTGCAGTGTGCAGCCTTGTGTGAAAATGTTAGAATCGCAATCCTGTCACCCATCTTGCCTTCAGCTCACCACCAGAGTGACTTTCCCCTCCTATCCTTTTCCATGCATTTGGATTTCAAAGGATTGATATTCCTATGAAACCTCATAGCCTATGCACATACATATGGATGACTCCTTACATCATTTCTAAATTAAATAATGCTTATTAAACTTAAAAGCAGTTTCTCAGAATCAATAAGAAATAAACCAAGAACCTGGTCATGGCAATGTGTTAGGACTGAAATTACAAATAAATGCTGATAGAACATAGAATAGAATAGTGCAGCATAAGGACTGGCCCCTCACCCATGCCAAACATGATGCAAAGATCATCTCCCATATAACCCCTCCATTACTCTCTGATCAATTCTTCCCTTCCCTCCCGCACCACCCCCTCCCCGGGCACTTTCCCTTGCAACCGCAAGAGATGCTACACTTGTCGCTTTACCTCCCCCCTCGACTCCATTCAAGGACTCAAGGAGTCGTTCCAGGTGTGACAGAGTTTCACCTGCATCTCCTCCAGCCTCATTTATTGCATCCGCTGCTCTAGATGTCAGCTGATCTACATCGGTGAGACCAAGCGTAGGCTTGGGTATCGTTTCGCCGAACACCTCCGCTCGGTCCGCATTAACCAACCTGATCTCCCGGTGGCTCAGCACTTCAACTCCCCCTCCCATTCCGAATCCGACCTTTCTGTCCTGGCCCTCCTCCATGGCCAGAGTGAGGACCACCGGGAAATTGGAGGAGCAGTATCTCATATTCCGCTTGGGCAGTTTGCACCCAAGCGGCATAAACATTGAATTCTCCCAATTCCGTTAGGCCTTGCTGTCTCCTCCCCTTCTCAGCTCTGCCTGAGCCCTCGGGCTCCTCCTGGTCCTTTCTCCTTTCTCCCCCCCCCACCCTACATCAGTCTGAAGAAGGGTTTCGGCCCGAAATGTTGCCTATTTCCTTCGCTCCATAGATGCTGCTGCACCCGCTGAGTTTCTCCAGCCCTTTTGTCTCTCCTATGTGATCTTGCTTTGGCCGAAGGCCCTGCTTCCATGTTGCTCTGACCATGACCAGCAGAGCATTTACAACATTCTCAAATGGTCCCCCAATAAAGCAATACAAATCATGACTCACTACATTCAAGTTCAAGTTCCCTATTATTGCCACATGCACCAATTAAGGTACAGTGGAATTTGATTTACCACGCAGCCATACGATTAAAAAGAGCACAATACACAATAGAATACAACATAAACATCCACCACAGTGGAATCAACATTCTTCACTGTTGTGGAAGGCAATAACGTTCAGTCAGTCCTCCTCCTTTGTTCATCCGTGGTTGGGGCCATGAACCCTCCGCAGTCGCCGCTACGGACGGTCTGATGTACATCGGGATGCTCGAAACTCCGACGTCGGGACAGACGGACACTCTGCGGCTTGGAGGTCCTGAATTGGCCGCTTCCTACCGGAGCCCGGGGCTTCACGATGTTTTAGGCCGCAGGCCAGCGGTCGGAGCCGTTCACCGGCAACCCCTGGCAAGGGATCCCAGACTCCGTGAGGGAAAGTCCATGCCATGGCCGCGGATAGAAGCTCCGCAGACTTCAGGATGTTATAGTCCACAGGCCAGCGATCAGAACACTTTTTCTGGCAACGCCCCGCAAGGGTTCGCCTGGCTCCACGATGGAAAGTCCACGCTGCGCCCGCTGATGAAGCTCTGAGCCCGACTCCGGGCGAGGCCGCACCAATCCAAGCTGTTAGGCCGCAAAGGAGGGCAAAAATGCGACTAGGAGAAAAGTCGCATTCCACCGAGGTAAGTGACTAAAAAACAGTTTCCTCCTATTCCCGCCCCCACCCCCCACACTAAAACACGAAAACACACGGACATACTAAAAACAAAAAAAAGTCGAAAGGATGAACAGCCGCTGCCGGCTCGTGACGCCACCCTTTTGCTCCCTTACATCAGCCCTCCTCAACAGCTCAGGATCAAAATGTGTGTCTACTCTGTTAGATATTGTGGGACACTATGGCTTTCAGTGTTCGTATGTGGTCGGTATGGTAATTATCAGCCAAGTCCTCAGCTTTGTTAACTCATATGTATCTTGCTTATTTGCCTTCAGACTCAAATGTTGACGGCAATGTGCATTGCCACATAATATGGATAGGTTTCCTGCTGGACTTCAGGGATGTCTTGCTGTCATTAAGCCTGGCTGCTAGCCCCTGGACTATTGTTTGCCTGAAATGGACTTTGTTGCTTGAAGGCATTTGTTGCTTGTTGCTTCAGGGCATTGGAATTACTGTACTGCCAGGAAGCATCACTTTACCTGTCAGGTATCTGGGCAATGTCCTGCATGATTCATGATCTCTGGCCCTAACTAGATGGATGTTGGGAGAGTTGACTCCATTCTGTGTTGGTATCAGAAAGAATTGTGGAATGGTGCCTGTGATGTGATGTGTACATAGTCAATGCACATTGCACCCTGGGGAGACCTTGTCCTGCCTGCTGGTCCTTGAATAGATAATAAAGATAATAGACAATAATCTGCAGTTTGCTTTCTTTGAATGTAAAGACACACTGACCCTTCAGCAACAATGAAGATCAAAGAATGAGGTACTACAAACATCTTCAGTAGCATCCAAAATGTCTGTCTTGCTGTTTTATCTGCATTCGCGTTATATCGCAGATTTACAGAAATTGTTTATCTCATAATGTTCTTTATCTCATAATTGCAGCATTGTGTATTTTTTGTTCTAATTACAGTACCCCACAGTTCAGCTGCTTTCTTCACCCTCTCTCATGGTCCAATCCATGTAATTCATTTTCCATTGGTCTCCACGACATCAGAGATATTCTATTTGTTCTCTTTATTCTTACTCCTTCTCTGCAACTTAAAGCATGATTGTATTTCTTAAACTTTTCCCAGTTCTGATGAGAGGTAACTGGCCTGACATGTTTGGCCCTTCCTTTTTCTTATCTACCTGCTTCCCTGAAGCAACGTCATTGAAACAGGCAGCAGTGTTTACCAGATTTGACAATCACATATGCAAGACAGAATGACCAGAAATGTTCTCCAACTTTGGTGCCATCACTTACTGTTGGATTCATCCTACCTTCTGGCAATGTTCAGAAAATAAAACTGATTGTTCATGACCTCAACTCCACATTTGATCCTGAAATGCATTTCCGGCCTTTGATAAAGTGCCTCACGTGAGGCTGCCAAACAAGATGAGAGATCATTTGTATTAGAGGGAAGATCCGAGCATAGATGGAGGATTGACTGAATAGCAGAAGGCAAAGAGTGGGAATAAAGGGGTCTCTTTCTGGTTGGCTGCTGGTGACTGGTTGTGTTCCACTTTGCAATTTTAATGTTGCAGATGAACGATTTGGATGATGAAATTGAAGGTTTTGTGGCCAAGCTTGTGGATGATTAGAAGAAAGGTATCATCTTCAGGCAAATAGTGCAGAGGAAGCAGAGAGTCTGCAGAAGGACTTGGACAGTTTGGGAAAATGGGCAAAGAAGTGGCAGATGGAATCAATTGTAGCAATGTGTATGGTCATGCACTTTGGTAGCAGGAATAAAGGCATAGACTATTTTCTAAATAGGGAGAGTATTCAGAAATGGGAGGTGCAAAAGTACTTGGGAGTGATGGTGCAGGATTCCCAAAAGGTTAACAAGCAAGTTGAATCAGTAGTAAGGAAGGCAAGTGCAATGTTAGCATTCATTTCAAGAGAACTAGAATATAAAAGCAGGGATTTAATGCTAAAGCTCTGGTCGGACCACCTTTGGAATATGGTAAACCGTTTGGGGCCCCATATCCAAAGACAGGTGAGCTGGCCTTGGTGAGGGTCGAGGAAGTTTACAAGAATTATCCTGGGGATGATTGGGTTAATGTATGATGAGCATTTGATGACTCTGGGCCAGCACTGAGTGGAGTTTAGAAGGATGAGTGGGAACCTCCTTGAAACTTACCAAATAATGAAAGGCCTGGAAAAGGTGGATGTGGAGAGGATGTTTCCACAAGTTGCAAGGCCTAGGTCCAGAGGGAACAGCCTCAGAATAAAAGCATGTATCTTTATAGTATGGGGAGAAGGCAGGAGAATGGGGTTGAGAGGAAAAGGTAAATCAACCACGATTGAGGTCGTTGGGCCGAATGGCCTAATTCTGCTCCTATGACTAATGAGAATACATACACCATGACCAAGGATGATTGTTCCCTCCCACATTAATTCAAGAGACACCACCCTGTCTCAGTTCATCAATGTGCTGAAAACTTCACCCATGCCTTTATTGACTTCAGCCTTTTCAGTTCTAACAAAGTGTTGTTTCTTCCCTGCATGGGACTAAGATGGAACCCAACCCAGGCAACTATTTGGGTGCTAGCCACAGAAGAAGATCTACCAAACTCATATTACAATCGCTCCACACTCTTAAATCTTTATTCCCACAGAACCATTCCTTGCTTTACAAAGATCTATGGACTGTAAATGGCTCAATTGTAATAATGTATTGTCTTTCTGCTGACTGGATAGCACGCAACAAAAACAAAAGCAAAAGCTTTTCACTGTACCTCGGTAAATGTGACAATAATAAACTAAACTAAACTAAACTAAACTGGAGATATTCAAACCCTGCTCTCAATATTTTTACTCATGCCAGATAATGTTTTCTCATCACTTTAGTGCCTTCTAATCTACATTGCTCTTGCTAATGCTCGGTTTTTTAATTTTCTCATTCCTGGTTCTAAATCCTTTAATTCAATGGCATTACCATCACTGAATCCTGCATTATCAATATTCTAAGGGTTGCCAATGATAAAGAAACTGAATTGGACAAGCCACATGCACAATATGACTGCAGGATCAGGTCTGTAGCTAGTTTTCCTTTTACATGTAACTCACCTCCTACCTTCCAAAGCCTGCCCATTATCTGCAAGGCTCAGTTCAGGAGTATGATGGAATAATCTCCACTTGTCATATGAGTGCAGCTTCAACAACACTCAAACGGTTCGACACAAACAGCATGCTTGAGAGGCTACCCCATTCTTAAACGTTCCCCCACTTTACTGCCAACACACAGTAGCAGCATGTTTTACTCTCTGCAGAATGCACAGCGACAACTCACCAAGATTCTCAGACAGCATCTTCCAAACCCACAACCTCCACCAGCGAGAAGGGCAACAGAAGTAATGAAATACCATTAACTGCACTTTGCCCTCCAAGCTGCATCATCTCTAAGTGGAAATGTATTACCATTCCTACACCCTCACCAGATCAAAATCTGGAAGACCCTCCCTAATAGCATTGTGAGAATAAATCTTAAGGACTGTATGAGTTCAACACAGTCCCTCAAATACTGATGTTTTCTTCATTACCACAGCTGCTGCTGCCAAGAACTAAACTCCACAATTCCATCCCCAAGTCATTCACTTCCTTTTCAATTCCTTTGCACTCTCCTTGAAATTAACCTTTTATCGAATATTTGAGCATCTGATGGATTATGCTTTTGTGAAATGATTTGGGATAATTTAGTGTAGGTCATACAGCATGGAAGTAGACCCTTTGGCCCATCTTGTCTATGCCAACCAGTTGGCATACCGAGGCTAGCCTAAATTTGGCCCATAGCACTAACCACTCATATACCTATATCCCCCAAACTCTTACTTTTTGATAAGAGTGTGCTCGCTCGTGTGTCAGACGTCATTCTGCCCTTGATTTGCCACAGCCAGCACCACATCTGTGCCTCTGTGGAGATCGTCCGCAGTGCATGCCTCTCTGCCGCATATCAGTAGGTGGGCCACTGTCTGTACCTCTCCACAGTTTCACTTGTCAGAGTTCGAGAACCCCCACTTCTTCAGGTTGAGTCCGCAACGTCCCACTCCAGTGCAGAGACGGTTTAGGGCTTTCCAGGTAGTATAAGGCAGGTGGTGTCCTGGTGCCATCTGGTGTTTGGTTTTGGTGCCTGGTGCAGTTGGCTCTAGTTCCATGAAGCTGTTCCGACTCTTCAAGCGTTTCTTGGCATGTTGGTGATTGTGCAAGGGGTGACGGGGGTCTGTGTCTGCATTGAAGCGTTTTACTACAGCTGCTCGATCACGTCTTCGAGATGGTTCGTCGATGCCAGCCAGCTCGTACAGATGTTCAACCTTTGTCGGCTTCAGGCATCCTGTAGTTTTCCTGCAGGCAGTGTTCAATGCAGAGTCCACCTTGCGTGCATGTTTACAGCGGCTCCAGACGGGGCTTGCATATTCTGCTAATGAGAAACAGCGCGCCAGGGCTGCAGTGCGGATTGTTGTTGGGTCTCTTCCAAATGAGCTGTTTCCCAATTTTTCGATGACATTGTTCCAGGTGTTGACCTTTGCCTTGGTTTTCTCAACATGTTGGCGATATGATAATGTGCGATCGAGGACCACACCTAGGTACTTTGGGGCTTTACAATGTTCGAACAGAACATCATTCCATCGCACCTGCAGTTGACGTTTCGCATCCCGGTTCCGGAGGTGGAAAGCTGCACTTTGCGTTTTTGTTGGGTTTGGGCGCAGGGTGTTCTGTTGGTAGTATGTTGTCATATTCTGCAGAGTAGCCTCTAGTACCGTCTCAATCTGGCTGAAGTCTGAGGATTGCGTTGCAATGCATAATTCATCGCCATACATAAACTATCTAGTTTTCGGGGTGATGAGTTGGTCATTGGTGTATATATTGAACAACATTGGGGCAAGGACACTGCCCTGTGGTAGACCATTCTTTTGGCATTTCCAACGGCTGTTCTGACCATTCAGGCATACGAAGAAGCGGCGGTTCTCCATCATTGTCATGATGAACTGGACAAGATGTGAGTCCTGTAGTGTTTGTTGCAATTTGGCTTTCATGGGACGGTGGTTTACAGTGTTATATGCTGCGGACAGGTTTAAAGGTGATATATAAATTCCAATTGTTGTTAATGCTTGTTTTTGAGAAATTTGTGAAGCTTTAAAATCAGCAACTTTTCTTCCTTGTCGTATTATTCCATTTAACCACTGTATATTAGGAATTTTAATAAGCATGTAAAACTCTATCAGCAATCACGAATCATGTTTTATCTCTTTTCCAGGTAATCTATTTAAAAATACAACCATGTTTTTTCAGCTTTTCTTATCAAGTTCAGGGCTACCGTCTGAGTTCTTCCTCAATATCTTACCTAATTGGAACTCTTCTAAGATAAATGGTATGAGAGAAGATATGTAAAATAATTTAATGCTGTTTGAATGTCTCTCTGCTTTGGCCTGTGTACCGGTTTAACTAAATTAACACAAATACACTTTTTTGCAGGAAGAATTATCTATTTCTCTTTCCATGCTCTTCTTGGATCATTGAAAACAACAGCAGTGTGGCTAATCCGTTGGGGAAGTCAAATTATGAAACAGCCATCTGCAGCTCTTTGACTTTTAAGCAATCTTAAAAAAAGAGAACACAGCAGTATATTGTAACAAATCATAGCAGGCTATTCATTACTTATTCTGGAACCACTTAAAGAGAATGTACCACTTGTAAGGTGAGAACTCCATCCGAACAAATAAAAAATATTCAATTTCATTAATTTTGCAAGGATGCCTTTGAAAATAATTTGGAATTCAGATCTGCATTTCCATGTGCAAGTATAATTATTAACATCTCAGAATCATCTGAAATTAAATTGCTCATTTTATGTTGGCCGAGAACTTCTCTTGTAAATGAAAACATGGAGCAAAGGTGGATCTCTGCGGACAAACAATGCCAACTTTGCTACACTGATTTTCAAGCATGCATGAAATAACCCTTGAACTTTGGTAACTGTCTGTAATTATCCCTTCTCAATTATGCAATTATAAATTTAAACCTTGCCATAAAATTTCATATTTAACCTCCACTTTAACAAAACACTGTTCTCTAAGTTTTTCTTCAAATCTTTACTTCTTCCTCTGCTGGAAACATCTAGTTTGCACCCTCTCGTGTACCTCAGCAGCTATTCAGCATTGTGATGCCCAAAAACTAAATGAAGCTGGGTCACATCACAGTTTTCTTCTGCCTAAACCTATCACTGTGACAACAGATGACATTGAAAATAATGCAAAATTTAATGAGGGGACCAACACGGTTTCTATTGCTTCTGTGTGAAAAGTGACAAGTGACAGTGGGTGGAACATAAGTCATGATGACGTGAGCTAGACAGCAATGAAAGAGGTTAGGGACTGAGATTCTTGTGGTAAAATTCATAGTGTTCTTTGTCATTGCAGTGACTTTTGGAACTGCAAAATGCAGACCCATGCCATGCACGTGTTAACTCACACACATGCACACACATGCACACATATAACATTGTGCCAATCTCATGAAATCTTTGTACAGGCTCATAAAATCAGGCTCATAAAATCTCTACTAGAAGTATCTGTATTTGATGATCCACCATCAACTCAATTTCATAGCTCTCTTAACCTTACACCACATCACCGGGTTGTTTTGCAGGTCTCTGCTTCAATGATGCCTTCATTTTGTGGCAGTATAATATGTAAACTGTATTTGAATATCGAATCAAAGGAAAGGGCATTTACAGCGCAGCTGTGGACTCTGTTGTTTAACTAACCTATACTTGCATGGAGAGCGCGTAATGAAAACCATGTTGCCCAACAAATAAAATAAAACAGTTTTCCAGCATGTTAAATAATGCTATGGAAGAACCTTACAATACTCAGTAAATTACATTCACATAGTGATTGGAAGGTCAAATAACACTGCTCGATCTGGACAGAAGCTTTCAGTGATTAGAGATGGGGATCATATCAGCGTTGGAGGATGTAACAGGTGGCAGCAAAGGTGGTGTTTATTATCATTGGGTCATAAGGGTGTAAATGATCGATCAGGAGTTGCTGAAGGACTAGTTTAATTTGGAGATAGCGCCATAGATTAAAATAAACATTTTATTTACCTCCAGACATCCTTGTCCTGTGGAGGAAGATAATGTCATGCCAAGAATGCCTAAACATTGGTGTCTAAAGGAAATCATGGTCAGGCCTCGCTGCCAAGAAGCACAGAGCAGAGAGAATGTTGCTATCCTGTGCATCACTGACTCACAACAGAAAGATCCCAGGGGAATTTTTTGAACGGAGTAAATCTATGTAGAAATGTCATTTTTATGCTTTATATATACATGAAAAAAATCAATTTTCAACTGTATGTTTGCTAAAAACAATGACCCGCATTTCCATTTCCAGCCCTTTCACAAGCAATTTATGTGTGGCGACGCTTTTGGGTATCTTTCCCTTATTTTTTAATATTTCATGTTTATGTCAACAATGGCTATTCTATTATTCATTTTTCAGAGGTCTAAGCTAAAGCCACAACATTAAATGTAATGCAATATCTGGCCATCAGTTGTCAGCACTGATTCAGGTTGAATGAACAATTCAGAGCTTATTCTGACCTTGAGTCAATTATGTGAACTGAAAACCATGTTTGACAGCAGTTACCATATTATTTGAAAGCTTAATGACAGGTAGCTAAATAAAAAAAACACCATAGGCAATCAGTTAAATACATCTGGGTCTGTACTATTTTAGCAGCAAGAATAAAGGACCTGTTGATCTGGGAGCATCAAGCTTCAATGCAGTTAGATGCATTTTGTTCACTGAAGAAACTGTTAAATTAATGTTTCAGCATCTCAAACATATGTTTAAAATATGTTATCCCTCAAATAGAATATAGCTTTCATGATTTGCAAATCAACTAGTTTATAACTTAATTGACATATTTATCAGACAACTATCATCACATAACCCCAGCCCCAAACTTGCTCTGCTGAAGTAGGGGGCGCCGTCCAGTTGGTAAGGTTGCCCAGCCTGCAGCTGTCTGTCTTTCAACTTCTTTATTTTATGTTAGTGAGTTTTAGTGTTTTGTTTTGGAGTGTATCCTTTTTTATGTGGGGGGTGGTGGGGGAGGGAAGGGGAAAACTGCTTTTCCTGGTCCCTACCTGGTCGGAGAGGCAGCTTTTCTCCGGGCTGCAACTTCGAACCTTCCTCGTGGCCTACCAGCGGGCCTGGAGCGGCGTTTCCTGAGGGAACCGCCCAGAACCTCGGCTTCGGAGGCGGCGCAGCGCTGGAGCACCATCGTGGAGCATTGCGGGCGATGCCTTGCCCGGATCGCCACGCTGGAGCTCCGGAATGCTGAGACCTCAGGTGAACATCGCGGAGCTGCAGGACTGTGGGGCGGCCGGCTGCGGGCGGCAGCGCTGAACTTTTACATCAGCAGCCTGGGATCTCTCGGCGAGATCGCCAGGGGTGGAGCTCCATCCAGTGCGGCCTTGTTGGCTTTGGAAGCCACGGACTCCGGTAAGGAAGCGGCCGTTCCAGGTGTCCCAAGCCGCTGTGAGGATTCTCCCGACGCCGGAGCACCATCACCCGGCGAAAAGGCCTAAAACATCAGGCCCCGTAGCTCCTACTGTGGAGGCCCCAATAGGCCCGACTATGGGTGACAAGGGGATGGGACTGGACTTTGTGCCTTCCCCCACAGTGGGAACCATTGTGTGGGGATGTTTTTATGTTTATTGTTAATTCTTTAGTGTTGTGTCTCATCTTTATCTGTGTGCTGCATGGCAAGACAAATTTCACTACACCAATTGGTGTATGTGACAATAAATGTCCTTTGTCCTTTGTCCTTTGAATCACTCACTGACTGAGAAGGCACGCAGGCAACATGTGTTGAATTCCTCGGATGGCAACTAGGAATTCAATATTATGAGTTTGTTATGTGGATAAACAGAGGAGCACATCCCACACATGATAGATAGTCATGTCATCCTTTCAACAACTTCAACAGAATATTACCATTCACTGAAGAGGAAAATAAATAATATCATATTCTGCAGTATGAAAATAAAATGAAAAATGCATTATCCTCCGGACACAGTTTCACCTTTACCTTAGACTTTAGAGATACAGGGTTGGAACATGCCCTTCGGCCCACCAAGTCCATGCCGACAAATGATCACCACTGTATACTAGTGCGATCCTACACACTAGGGATAATACAGTATATAATTTTTACCGAAGCCAATTAACCTACAAACCTGTATGTCTTTGGAGGGTGGGAAGAAATTGAAGTACCCGGAGGAAACCCATGTGATCATGGGCAGAACGTACAAACTCCATACAGACAGCACCCATAGTCAGGACTGAACCCGGGCCTCAGCCGCTGTCTGGCAGGAACTCTACCTCTGCGCCACTGTGCCAACTAATAACTACGTCCCACTCCTCCAAAACCATGTAAAACAAGTAATAATATAAATATTAAATTATTTTTCAAGATAACAGATAACTGATAATTAAGGACATCTGAAAAATAAAAGTACTTTACTACAGTTTAGTTTACAGTAGTGCAAAAAATATTCCTAGGCATGATTCTGAATGTACTGGGATAACATTTTATTTTGTATTACCATGAAGGGTACAGCATCGCCAATTTAACGACAGAAGAAATCGGCTCAGTTTCAGACAAAACCATCACGTTGTGTCACTATGTCATCTTTTACCAAATATTTAGTCCAGCTGTGAGCAACTTTGATGTTAACAATTCTTTCTAATGTCCCAATTATTTTGTAGTTGCACGATATCAAGCTTCTTCAATGTAAATCTGGTTAGAACAATTTCTACCTGATTTGTATTATTTAATGCAATGTGACTTTACCTCAGCGTTAGCTTCTAGCTCATCTGGATAAAGGTTCAAATTCCAGAACCCATCTCACTACTAGTCCTGCCCTCAGTCAGGCCACTGGAAACAGATCTTTGCATGGAGCAAGACGCCTCTAATTCCAGGTGGGATCTCAATGTAAAAACCAGCAGGTATCAAAAAAATATGGAGAGTTGTAAAATTGAAAGAAGCAGTTTGAGTGGTTGTTAATACATCCTTTCCTTTAACTGACAACCACAAATAAATCTCTGAATACATCTAAATAAAGGAAGCATTTCACGTTGCAGAACCTTTGTATAATTGAGAAGATTGCAAGAGTTCTACAATGTTGAGCAATGATTTATAGATGGTGCGGTATTCGATGGGTAAGAGATGTCATCACTCTGCCCCAATTGATATTAGACCATTTAATTTGGAATTAAGTGATAAACACTATGGGTAAATTATAACATTTAATAGCTGTTACCGCTGGGAAAAGTAAATGATCATTAACTTTAAGGAAAAAAATGAAATTCAAATAGTCTTTGACAGGAAGCATGACTTGTTTCCCTTTCCATAAATGCTTCCTAACTTGCAATATTTTCAGATTTTATATAAGAAATTTCTGGTGCTAATTTCTGTCATTCTTAATATAATAAAAAATTAAGCATCAAAAGGTAACACCATCTGCTATGCTAGGCAGAAGGTGTACATTTTAATAAAATACCATTCTCATCTAATTAAAAATCCAACAAATCATTTTGTTTTCCAACCAAGTCCTGTGGGATCCATCAGAAAGCTGTTAACCTTTTAGAAGAATATTTATGTATATATTACAGCACGGCATCAACCTTTCTACATTCAGTTGAACTGTGATATTAAGATCATGTGATACAGTTTTGAAGAAGGGTCTCAACCCGAAACGTCACCCATTCCTTCTCTCCAGAGATGCTGCCTGTCCCGCTGAGTTACTCCAGCTTTTTGTGTCTATCTTCGATACAGAATAACAAACTGAATTACACTTTGAATCAATATTATGCAGTCGAAAATAATAGCAGTGATGAAACCAAAGAATTATAATAGATGCCTCATTATCATATCTTGCAGGGAAATTCCAATCTTCGTTCAGCTTGGAGTATGGTGATTTATGAAATCACAAACATAAATTAAAAATTGTTACAGATTGATTAACATCAAGTTAATTGTAATTGGTGAAGAGTAATTGCTTGTATTTTACCATCAAATCAAAGCTGTCCCTTTGTCAAGATTTGCGTTTAGATTTCTGGAGATTTGGACATTTTTGCCTGAAAGGATGAAAAAGCCAAAAGACTATTTCTGTATTTAAAAAGTTCTCACGCCAATTCCAGAACCTTAAAAACCATGGATCTGAGAAATGAGATGGTCTCCTTATTTGTCGTAAATTTCTGGATACATTTTAATCTAGTTTAGAGACAGTGCGGAAGGGCCTGTTTCTATACTGCGTGACTAGTTTACATAGAAACATAGAAAATAGGTGCAGGAGTAGGCCATTCGGCCCTTCGAGCCTGCACCACCATTCAATATGATCATGGCTGATCATCCAACTCAGTATCCTGTACCTGCTTTCTCTCCATACCCCCTGATCCCTTTAGCCACAAGGGCCACATCTAACTCCCTCTTAAATATAGACAATGAACTGGCCTCAACTACCTTCTGTGGCAGAGAATTCCAGAGACTCACCACTTTTAGTTTTAGATTTAGAGATACGGTGTGGAAACAGGCCTTTCGGCCCACAGAGTCAGCTCCGACCAACAATTACCTGTACATTAGTTATATTCTACACACTAGGGACAACGTACAGAAGCCATTTAACCTACAAACCTGAACTTCTTTGGAATATGAGAGGAAACTGGAGCAACCGGAGAAAACCCACGCATTCACAGGAAGAATGTACAAAATCCATACAGACGGCACCCACATTCAGCATCGAACCTGGGTCTCTGGTGCTGTAAGACATCAACTCTACTGTGCACCACTGTACCGCCCTGGATTGCAGATGAAATTATTTGTGTGCTTTGCAATGTGCATTCCCAACAATGGCAGACATTGATATGAGATGTTGCTTTCTCGTTCTTAAAATAAATGTGCTTTACGTAAAAGTCTGATTCAAGTATGGATTTGTACACTTATAATGCCTTGAGATTTTTGAAATACTTCCTGACCATTGTTCACAAACAACATTTATCTTAATCGCTCAGACTATTCCTCAGAGGTGCAGCTTTTGGATTGGCCATCGAAAAGCTGAAAACACATTAGCAATTGCACTGATTTAGCTGTCTGCTGAATGACAAACTGCAGAATTGAAAACAGTTCTTTATTAATCATGCATTACTCCAGAACATCCTTTGTATATATGTGCACAATATATCCTATTGTGCTTTTACGATCAGCCAAGTGACAGTTACACACATTCTTGGTCAAAGAGCATTCGAAAGCAGGAAATAAAAAATATCCTACACTGATTTAACTGCATGATATCCATAAGCTTCATGACATGGACGGTGATTCTGTACATCAGTCAAAATCTTGCAAAAAGGACATTATTATTAGTCAGAATTTGTGCATTATGATACAGTATTGCTTGCAACCTTCTCAAAATATGAATAAGATGAAACGGCAACAAATATGATACTATCAAACAACATCTCAGTGACAGATACAGTATCTGATTTCTATAGTGTGTTGACAAATGTGAAGGGCCTGTCCCACTGTACGAGGAAATTCAAGAGTTCTCCCGAGTTCTCCCCTGATTCGAGCTCGTGTAATGTACGTAGCGGGTTCCTAGGAGCTTGTGGATGTCACGTAGCGGCTCGTACGAGTAACGGTAGGTACTCGGGAAATCCGGTAAACTCGTGACGTTTTTTCAACACTGTGATAAATGTCCACGAGTAAAAAAATACTTGTGATGAAAAAAATTGTTACTTTTTACTTTTACGAGCCCCTATATACCCGCTCAGGTACCCTTTTACTCTTGAATTTCCTCGTACAGTGGGACTGTGCCCTCCAGCCCGTTCAGGTGCGTCATTACGTCCACGCATGTCGCACTGAACGGGCTGGAGGGCACAGCTCCACCAGCGGGTAAGTGGGAACTTCTAAGGTAAGTGTTTTTACAAACTTTCCTTAGAAGTATTTCCACTCCGTAAAGCTGGCTCGAGCAGTCAGTAGGAGTGGGCAGTTGGAGCTGTCATTTCGGAAGATCCGTTTTAGCGTGGGTCCAGGGATTCACCAAATTGATCGGGTCAGGAGATAAGTGCGGCAACGCCGGCTCCGATGCCAGGTGCCGTTTTACCGGCAGCAGTTCAAATAGCGCGCTAAATTTCCACACTAGCTCTATTCACAAAAGCGGGCCAACTGGAATTTGATTCAGAATAAGCCTGGTTCATCTATTTATATCCAAGGGTACTAAGCAGACTGAGGCTGCTCCTAGCCATGCAAAGGCAAATATAAAGTCACAGACCTGGGTTCTCTGACAACAATAGTTACTCTTCCCCTGATCATACAAAACTGTAGGGGAGATTGGGAACATGCAGCTGATGCTCCACCCTTCATTACATAAGGGTCCAAGGGCCAGTAATGTCCAAGAGGGCCATACCAAGATCAACATATGGTGGGTCAATTATTGGGGTTCCTTCCAGCGCCTTGTTTAGGACTGGAGGATGCCTCCCTACTATATTATTTGGGAGAAGCGGGCAGATTGCACTGACCCTGATGCTGGTGTCCCTGCTTATGTGCAAACACCAGCGCGCACAAGAGCACCCGGTGTCTCGGAAATGGCACTGTTTAGGCTTTAAACATCACCTTGATTCCAGCCAGACCGGCCCTGCTTTGTTTGATTAAATCATAAACATAGAAGGTAATGTCATTGACAGACAAATGCATACAAGGTATTTGTAAGAATTGCAATGTTTGTACACGTTGTGCTGAAACCAGCGCTATTAGCATAACCACAGCAAGATTTAATCTCTGTGTAAATAATGAAGTAATTGGAGCCCATTGCCAAAGCATTGTGAGAACAGGAGTGATGTCCCAGATATCGGTATAGCGAGGTTTCGGAGGATTTTTTATTAAAATTCCTCAAAAAATCGGGATGCTAACGGATGAGACCTTAGAGGATGTTGTTCTGAAGACTGCACGCAATAGAGGACAATGCACTCCGAGCGCTGGTAATGTCACTATGACGCAGGTGCTCATCAAAATGCAGCTTAGCAAGGAACTCCAACACATCACATATGCTTGCATTATGAGAAGAAATATTGGATTGTACACAGAAACAGTTCCCATTTCTTTATGTGAACCATATAGTGTGTTTTGAGTGCTATTTCGCCAAGCTGCAGTGAGAACCACCATGGCCCTGTTCGACAATCCAAGTCCTTGGAATTGTCTGGTCAGAACCTGCAGACCAACAATTAATATGGTCATGTAAAGGGTGACTTTCTCCTGTAACTGAATGCACCAAGAATTACTGCAGCTGGGAATCATCATAATGACTGTTGAAAACATGAAGGGGAACCATGGTTGCGTTGGGCAATCTGGGACCAACCAAAACACCTATGACGGAGACTCGCTCTATTGTGGTGAGACAGTTCAGGATGAAAAATTTGAGAAATTGCATTAGATTTTAGTGCCCCAATGTAACGAGACTGCATCCACGGCAACTTTGCCTGGATCTGGCTCCCATGAAACATATTTAGGCAACTGGTGATGTAATCTGGATGGAACAGATCAATGGCTGGCAACCCAAATCGAGTGACAATTGTGTGACAAAGTTTAGAATTGAACAGCCACACTATATTGGCATGAAACGTACTCGACCTATGGTCAGCCACCACATTAGGTATAGGTGGTGAATAAATGGCTGAAACGCAGATATGCTGTGACATACCCCAATGGCACATGACGGTACCCAGTTAACACATGATAACGTGCTCCTCCCATATGAGTAATATATTGCACTGCTGTGATGTTATCAATCTGGAGTTGAATGTGGAAATCCTTCATTGAGGAGCAATATGCCTTACCCAGAAAATGCCCCCAAGAATGCGAAAGAATTTATCCCATGTGTGAGGCGAATCAACCCTTCGTGTTCATGCTAGTGATCCCCACAGCTATAAGCCTTCCCCCCCCCCCCCCCCCCCCCCCCCCCCATCCGAGTGCGCTGACATCAGTCTGGAAGATTAGTGAAGGGTCTAGTACCCAAAATGTTATTGGTAGCTAGATGAACATTAACAATACACCACTGGTTTCTGCGAGAGCTGTGGTTGGTAACCGGTGAACCCGATGAAAATGGCCTGCATTCGATTTTAGTGCTAGTTCATGCAAAGGTTGATAATGCAAAGGCCCGATTGTACTGCAGGAACCTGCTCCCCATTTACCAATGTCCTTAGCGTGTTCTCAGATGGAGGGATCAAGATTTGTGGGAGCAAGTACAGACATCATCATCATCGACAACCTTGGCTGTTCGTAATGTTATTGTTATAGCAACCGAATTAATAAGAAACCCCAAATACTCAATATTCTGGGTTGGCTGGAACTTGAACTTAGTTGGATGGAACAACCCCTAATGACTCAAGCACGATTCTTCAGCTGACTCATTATGCTGATAATTAAGATATCAGCTAAATAACCCATTACAATGTGATGATGGGCTGAATAACCTGAATAAACAAAATGTTTAGACCAACTGTTATATGTAGTTACCCCATATAACTTAAGCCAATATATTAAGGTAACAAGGCGTCTCAGAGATTCTGAGACTGGACTGATCATTAATCACATAAAGGCATATACAAGAGTGTCAGCACAAACTATTTCTACATGCTTGAAACAGGTTTTCAATTATGCTGGAGTCGACATTTCTGTCTTTAACTTTCACTCCACCAGGGCGGCATCAATCTCCACGGCGAAGACTCAGGACGTGCCGCTAGACCAAATCTTCGACGAAGGATGGTCTAGAGAAGCAACATTTTCTCAATTTTCTGACAAGCCTGTGCAGACCGTGCCACAGTTTGGGCTTGCTGTTTTGGGTCACATTTAATTTATTTGCTTTGTTTTCTATCATTGTTTGTAATTTTCCCTGAGACAGAGGGGTTATTTCTGGCTTTAGTATTATTACCAATAGTTATTGAATAATTCGAAGCAATCTTCAATATATATTATTTCCCTACTGTGTCAACCAAAACATTGTCGTATGGTGTGCATCAACGGCATGAAAATACAGAGCTTTGAAATCTTCACGTAGTCACTCACGTGACTCCGAAGTAAAATAGTAAGATTAAACGAGAACTTACCAGTTCGAAGTTTGATCTTTATTTTATGAGGAGTGATTACGTGCCCTCCGCTCCCACCCTCATAATCTAAGAGATCATCTGGTAGTTCTAGTCTTCTACGAGCCTTACTATGTTACTTCGGCTATTTGTTTTCACGCCGCTGCTTTGAAGTATGACGCGCATGCGCCTGGCGGGCCTTCTTCACGTACTCCTCATAAAATAAAGATCAAACTTCGAACTGGTAAGTTCTTGTTTAATCTTACTATTAAATATGATAACTTCTGTGCAAAATGGGAAGACTCAGGGCCGGAGTTCGATAAAGAGCTATTTCACTTGTGAGCCCCCACCCCCACCCAATCCCCCACCCCCACGACTAGAGGACCATGACCACCCGACAGTGACAGTGTGACACTTTTAGATCCTACTGTATGTTGTCATTAAACAGTTGGTTTTAAAATACATATTGGAATCACCACGGAGAGGGCGATGCCTTACCTGGATCACCGTTTGAAGCTCTGGAGTGTTGGGCCTGCTGCTTCAACATCATGGAGCTGTGGTTTGCGGACCTCCCAGCCTCGGGCCGCGCTGATTTCAACATTGTGGAGCCCTAGGAACCCTTTGCCAAGGGTCGCCAGCATGAATCTCCGCCCAGCTCAGACTGTGGACTTCAGGAGCAGCAGTCTCCGGTAGGAAGTGGCCGATTCGGAAGTCGAAGCCGCTGAGAATGTTCTCCCGTTCCGACGTCGGATGGTGACCCATATTTCATTGTACCCATTGGTGCATGTGACAATAAGTGTCTCTTGAATTGAATGTGGAATATTAAGAAATAAAAAACTACAAATACACTAAGAGCAGAAATGTTTTTTTCTCGCCTTCTTCATAGAAAAATCATCCAGAAGTTCACCAAGATCTGTTTGTCTAAGTTTGTCACTCTCAATGCACAGAATGCTCAGTGCAGACAACCTCTTTTGAGACATTGTGGACCTTAATTCATTTTTAATTATTTTGAGTCTTGAAAAAGACCTCTCTCCCGAGCAGTTGGTGACCATTAAGCTAAGAAACAGCCGCAAGATTGCTTCTACATTAGGGAAGGCCATCTGAATTGTTTTCTTGTATATTATATGATAAAGGTCTGTATGAGACAGAGAGTGCTCTTCTGTATGCCTATGGCTTTGTCTCACATACGAGTGAAAGTGCAAAAGTTCATCTGTAAGTTCCAGGTCAACATCTTCTGGGTATGCGTCCATCAACAGTTCAACACCTTGCTGAATTTCTTGCTTAGATGCGCTCAGATTAGCAAGAAAGGAAAACTGTTGTGCAACTTCAGTGTACACAATACCACTTCTTTTTAAATTGGTTTCAAGTGCATCTAGTATAGGAATAAAGGATTTTATCCAAAACTTATCTCTTGAAGAGAGTTTATATAAAGCATCAGGACCAGGTGCACTTCCATCATTTGCTTGCCATTTCCTTACTCTTTGTCTCCCTGTGACAGTTCTGTAGTTAACATCTGGCAAGGCGGCCTTTGCTTGTTGCTAAAGTTCCTCAAAATCTTCTCTAATTTTGCATGCAAAATATTGAAGTGAACTGTACAAACCTGCACAAGTACTCAATAACACTTTGGATTTCTGAATGGCTTTGTAAACCTTGTGGAAATGACTTAGCAAACGGGTCCAAAAATGCAGCATAAACACAAATTCCAGTTCTTCCATTTTCTGCAAAAGATTGTTAGCTTGAAGCCTGGTATCACCCTTCACATTAACATCAGAGTACAAATGACCGAGGGCATCAGTTATAGCGCTGTAACTTTCCAAAATAGCTTCTGTGGCTTTTGCATGTGTCTCCCACCTAGTGTCTGACAAATATTTAGGCACTTTTGACTGAGGTTGCAAAAATGATTTTAGAACTGCCCATCTCTTTGTGGAGGATGAAAAGAAGGTATAAATTTCATTGATAATTCCAAAACAGTTCACTGCATCAAGGCAACAATCAACAGCCGAACGGCCCACCAAAATTAATGAGTGAGCAGCGCATGGAATAAATCTTGCAAATTTGTTTTTTTCAAGGATTTGTTGCTGCATACCCTTGTTCCTACCAGCCATAAGACTGTGCCATAAGCATTGTCATAAGACTGCCCTCGGCATTTTCTAAAGTCAATTTCAAGCTCAGTGTTGAGATGGTTAAACACAAAATCAGCCATGCTTTCTCCTGAGTGGTCATTTAGCTCAAGGAAAGTTAAAAATCTCTCACTTGGTAAACCGTCTTCAGGTGATACATATCTGATAATTAAAGTCAACTGATCAGTATGTGAAATGTCAGGCGTGGAATCCACTGACAAGCTGAAATATCCAGCCTTTTTCAAGTCAGCCAGAATTGCATCCTTAACTTTTTTTGCCATGAGTTGAATTATTTCCTCACATACAGTTTTTGACAAGTAAGAGGGATTTCCTGATCCGGAGTTTCCATATCGATTGATATGAGCCTGTAAAAATGGATCAAATTTTGCAACTAGCTCTAAAAGACCAAGATAATTGCCGTTATTTGGAGATCCAAGTTGTTCATTGCCTCCACTGAATGGTAAGCCTCGTTCTGCAAGAGTGCATATTACGGCAACAATTCTCTCCATGACATGCTGCCAGTACTGATGCTCTGCTTTTATTTGCTCCTGTAGCTTTGACGTTAACGTTTGCCCTCGCTTTCTTGTTAAGTAGGGACATGGCATTCCTGTTCTTCTCTGAGTTTTCATGAGTTTGGATAAGATAGGGATTTCGCCAATCATCAAACCCTTCAGAAGCTAAAGATGTAACAGAAGAATAAGACGCAATGTTTGGAAAGAGTTTACACACAAAGCAATATATCCGGCCTTTTGAGGGAGAATACACAAGCCACTCTCGGCTATATGTTGCTCCATTGACTTTTGTTGAGGAAAAAAGAGCCTCGGTGCAAGACCTCAACTGATTTTTATACACTCGCTTGGAATTTGAAAATGGTCCACAATGATGCTGAACTTGAGAGGGGACGCTTTCTACCCAATAGGATATGTCCTCATGTGATAATTCTGTCCACAAACCAACGTCTGTTGCATTACATCTATATTTGGCATCATCAGTCAGTTCTATATTTTCATTTTGAGCCAGCATCATGGCTGCTTCCTCATATTCAGCTTGCTGTTCCACATCCTGGTTCGCTGTTTCTGTTTCAGGGAGGTTTTCTTCTGGTTGAATGCTAGTAGATGGCTGGATAGCTCCACCAGACTGATTGCCTTGTGTTAGTATCAATGTATCTGCTTCACCGCTGGCACTTGTTGCCTCTGTCTGTGGCTGACCCAAGAAAGCAGTGATTGGTCTTAACTTCTGTAACGTCTCATTTTCAAGTCTCTTTCTCTTACGCTTGCTAGCACCACTTTCAAATTTTTTACTCATGCTCAGATTAGAATCTGAAAATAAAAAGAAAAATTAATCTTCAACAGTTATTAGAAAGGAAACATGGAGGGGCGTTCTCACAAAATGCAGTGCACTTGAGTGAAGAAAAAAAAATCTGTATAATAGTTGGGAAATATTTCTTAAATAATTGTTCCTTATTGACAATTATATTGCAAAACCTGAATCAAATCTGCTTGAAAAAGGCTAACGTAACTAAACAAACAGGTTCGCTTCTTAATAAACAGACAACTTACAAAGCAGTTTGGTAGACCAATTCAAAACGTTACTAATTATCGGCCGATGGAAGTGACAAAGGTGAGGCCTCTGCTGCGGATAAACTGTTCGGTATCTGAGAGGGGGAGGTCAGGGGGGATGGTGAACACACGGCAGGGATGGGGGTTGGGGCCGGAGGAAGGCAGATGAGTGGGCTGAGGCCGAGGTGATGTCTGGTGGTGGGTGGTCAGGGGGTAGGGGGGTATGAGGACTGTAGTGTGGGTGGGGAAGAGCTGGGGTCACATGGTTTGAGGGGAACGGGGAAGACCCAGTGGAATAGCCACTAAGGTTACCAGAGTTGGGGGGGACTAGCATTAGGACCCAGTGGAGTCAAACCCAGGGGAGTGGGAATCTGCAGCGCAGAAGCCAAAGATGCTAGAGGAGCTGCTCTAGTATCTTTGGTGGAAACTTCAGGCCCGGTGATGAGTCCAGGCTGCAGGTAAGGCGACGGCTGCCAGCTGCTGGAGGGCGGTGGAGTGGCGAGCAAAACATGGGAGGTCCCGGTGGGCGGATGGTCGGTGGGGCAGCGAGGTTCGACGGGTCCGGTGGGGCGGCGAGGTGAGTCTGCCCCAGGTGCGGCGGCGAGGTCAGTCCGCCCCCCGTGCGGCGGCGAGGAGTGTAGGTCCCCCATGCGGCGGCGAGGGAAAAGGGTTAAATAAACTACATACCTTTTCCGTTGTCCTGCACTTCCAATGGTCCAAGGATCTGTGGAGCAAATTCCTCTCCACAAAGAATATATACCTCACCTGCATTTTAATCCCTCCCCCCCCCTTCCCCCCACACCACCAAAGCCTCCAGAATCGCAAGCACAGCGCCACCGATGGTAGGTTTTGTAACAACGCCACTATCGCACAGCGCCACTGATGGTAGAGTTTGTAACAACACCACTATCTCAAAAACCTAACACACCTTGGTGGAGCGAGCATAGGCCCCCCTAGATCTCGAGGCCCTAAGCTTAAGCTTGTCTAGCTTATATGTAAATCCGGCCCTGGGAAGACCGTTTCAAAAAACGTTTTTTTAGATATCCGCCTTCTCAACCCCCAGGCTAAACGTCGTTTCAGATCTGCCCTTTGAAGATCCTTTGAAATCATATAATTTTCAAAGGGCAAACATTCTTCCAATGTGTATGCATAGGCTGGACACCCTTTCCTCACAAGTCAATGCAATCAGTCCAGAAATCAACCAAAATGAAACCTCAAAATTGTCTCCAATGCAAATATATCCCTACTTAAATAAGGGTAAAAATATGTAGTTTTCCACACTCCACACATTTTCCTGCTCTTATTCTTTTGTAATGATGACCAAAATTCCACATGCTTTCTTTTTTTGTATCTCCATGTCAATTTTCTGCATCTCAACTTTAAGTATGCCGTTACATCAAGAACGAAAACGGAATCATTTTAATTTGCTCTGTCTTCGTCGCATTCAGGGAGTTTCTTGACAGGACTAAATCACCAATGAGTCTGTCCTCTCCGTGACCAACTTGCCCAGCATCCATGCGATCCTCAAGCAGGAGCACCTCCCCTGGCTTGGACATGTACACGGGATGGAAAATGGATGCATCCCCAAAGATGTGCTGTATGGGGAGATCACCAATGCAAGGAGGCCAAGATGAAGGCTTATGCCTTTGTCCCACTTATGCTCCTGTCCCAATAAGGAAACCTGAACGGAAACGTCTGGAGACCTTGCGCCCCACCCAAGGTTTCCGTGAGGTTCCCGGAGGTTCCGGTCACTCTCCCTAATGGTGGAAAGTGGTTTCCGCATAGTCGAGGCTTCTTCTATGTTCCTGCGATTATTTAAAAAAAAAAAAAACCGGCCTAGACTAGAAATAGGTTGCCGTTTGGTCGAAGCCAGTGGAGTGGGGTTGCTATTTACTTACAGCCAGTCAAAGGTAATCTCCTTCGCTGACCGGCCATTTCATCGGAGTTTTCAGCCAGATCTTTGGTTTGCAGGACCTAGAAGATCCGCCAGAAGGTAAAATGCCTGCTAACTTTATTAAACTTCAATAAACTGTCTCCACTCCTTCTCCCCCCTGTTCTCCCCCCTGTTCTCCCCCTTCTCTCTCCCCTTCTCGATCCCCTTCTCCTTCCCCGTCTCTCTACCCATCTCTTCCCATTCTATCTGCCTTTCTCTGTCCTTCTCTCCCCTTCTTTTCCCTTCTCTCTCTCCCTCCCGCACTCTCTAAAGGACTTACCGTGCTCTGTGGCAACTGTTTGCCTTCCTCTTCATTGTGCAGAAAGCGCTCCTCCACTGTCCCTGGCCCCCACCTTCGTGATGTGTTTGTGAGTGTGCGGTCGGTGGCAAAGATTTGATCAATAGATGCAGCTCACGCTTCGGTCGAGGCTTTCCAGGCAAGTGACCAAAACCTCTGGTGACTCATGGAGAGTGACCGGAACCTCCGGGAACCTCATGGAAACCTTGGGTGGGGCGCAAGGTTTCCAGAGGTTTCCGTTCAGGTTTCCTAAGTGGGACAGGGGCAAAAAGCTACAAGGATATGATTAAAAGAGATATGACAAATTTTAATATTGGTACTGACAACCTGGAAGCAGCTTCTGAGGACCAGGCGAGGTGGAGAAAGAACCTCCAGGTGAGGTTGAAGCACCAAGACAGTATTTGGTTCAAGATCCTGGAGACCGGTCACCAATGCCACAAAATGGTCAATGGCAACAGCATTACACTCCCCAAGCCACAGACAATTTCACCTGTGGAAGTCGTGGGAGGGTCAGCCTGCCAAGGAATAGGCTTAGTCAGCCACAGCAGGAAATGCAACCACAGGTGAAACATCCCCCTCTCCAAGCAGAACAACGTCAAAGCCTCACTCGCAGATGGATGAATGCCAACCGATCCTACCAGATTTACACAACCTAGCATATTTTTCAAAATGGCAAATGACTCATCTCGCACTCAAACAGTTCAAATATTATATTTATGATGCTTTGTTGACCATTTGCACATTATTCAGCGACACTTCACTTCAGACCATGAAGCATAATTTTATACACATAAATAAATATTCATAATAGGTGTTGCTATAATCTCAGTGCTAACAGGGCTCCAAAAAATAGATGCCACAGCAAATCCTACAGACTTTGCTAGTGTATGAGACTGTGCAAATAACGACCCACAATAAAGGCAAAAGAACGGAAGAATAATTGGCTACATCATCAATGATCTTAGAAAAGCTGCATGTTTATTGCCTCAACTGTGAATGTATACAGTCAGCCTTCTCCAAAGGAATATCATCAGGATGCAGAAATATACCCAATGCCATACAAATGCCTGGAATAAATGGTTTCATTTATTTTTATGGCACCATGAAATGCCATTTTCTTCCAGTTTGCTTGATGAAATCCCAGCTTGCCTGAAATGTCAAGTCATTAGATCATGAATATTTATTTGTTAGTGAAATCATGCTTCGTGGTCTTAAATAAAATAGCCCTGAATAATGACAATACTTCACAAATAACATACAGATTGATATTGCTTTTCTATTAGTGTTTCTCAGGTAAAAGTCCCTTAGATGCTTAATATAAAGTTGGATGACCAACATGTTAGCATTAACAAATATAGATAGAAGTAGATTACCTAATTGGGACCAGACAGAAATATTGTCCTCAATAGCTGGAGTGAGTTTGGCTTTAAATTCATGCATTACAAACTGTATCGTCAGTGATGCAGACAGGTTGCTTAAAGCATTGTTTGTCATTTAAACACAAATGTATTCCCAACTAATACTAACCCACGGGTTAGTCTGGGTTAGGCCCCGTACTTGCCATTTTATGAACAGTACATTTCTTGAATTGAAATGGTGAGGAGATGGGGTCACATCACATGGAAACAGGCCCTTCGATCTAACTGTGTATGAAAGAACTGCAGATGATGGTTTAAATTGAAGATAGACATAGAATGCTGGAGTAACTTAACGGGACAGGCAGCATCACTGGAGACAAGTAATAGGTGACATTTCGGGTCGAGACCCTTCTTCAGCCCTTCGACCCAACTTGTCCATATCAACCAAGTTGCCCCCTCTAAGTAGGTCCCATTTGCTTACATGTTACCCCTAACCCTCCAAACTTTTCCTATCCATGTACCTGTCCAAATGTCTTTTAAACATTTTGAACCTGCCTCAACTGCTTCATCGGGCAGCTCGTTCCATATACGTTCCACTATGTGTGAAAAAGGTTGTTGCCCAGGTTCCTCTTAAATCTTTCCCATCTTAAACCGAGCTTCACAAGAGGTTCATGGCGGCCGCTACGTGTGCCGGCGGTGCGCTTCGCTTCTGTGGCCTCGGACATGGCGGCACGAAGGAGCATCACCGCTGCCATCATTGTCGCCAGCAGCGGCAGCAGCAGCACCAACGCGTTGGGGGGCACGCCGACTCCCGGCGGAGATGGGCCGCCCTCAGCTCCCTCGGCAACATCTCGCCGGATGGCCGCCAGCCCGCCGAGCTCGCCAATGGCTTCAAGCACGACCGGCCGGAGCAGCAGCAGCAGGAGAAGGCGGCGGCAGCAGCAGCCCCCAGCAGCGCCAGGGCAGGCGGCGGCTGCATCAGCTGCTTGTCGGCCACACCGAGCGCCTCGGTGATCAATCACACCTCCCGGCTGGGGCCTGTGGCGGCGGCGGCGGCGGCGGCATCGGGAGGTGTGGTCGCCTCACCAGATGACCCGGGGCTGGGGCCGAGCGCTGGCGAGGCCGCTGCCCAGCTGCTGGCCTCGGGACCGGGGAGGCCACTGCCCAGGAGCGGGCTGGGGACAACGCCGGTCGTCGGACCCCTCGGGTTGGAGAGGCAGAGAAACCACCAGAAGGCCCTGGAAGTGCAGGTGACGGAGGCCGGGACGGAGATTGGAAACAAAGTAGGCCTAACCAGTGCCTTGGACCGCTCAGCTGACAGCGTCGGCTGGCAAGGAATATCTGTCCCCGCTAAAGTAAGAACACTCCAAACACAAGCACGGATGAAGCAGAGACAGACTCTATTCTTTCAAACTGTTAATCATGCCAAAGTGGTTTGGGATCCTGTGGTAAAACCTATAGGTATTTTGGGAGGCCATTTAAACATCCGAAGCCTAGATCCCAAGTGTGATGAGATTAGAATAATGTTGTCCGAGTCCAATATTGATTTTCTATGTATTAGTGAAACGTGGCTGCATGATAAAATCACAACCAGCATAATCAATGTTCAGGGATATAAATGTTTTAGAAGGGACCGAACTGTGGGAAGGGGAGGGGGTGTACTGATATACATTAAGGACTCACTCAATGCAAAGGAAATTTCCCCAACTGCTGATATATCTATTGAATGTCTATGTATTAATGTTACATCGTCACAAAACATGCAATTTAACATCCCTCCCCCTGAGTGCACTGCGGCGCTATGCAAACACTTAGATGCGCTGTTTAAGAATTATAAGCACAACAGTGAGGTACTTGAGTTCGGAGACTTTAATATAAATTTGGTTAGACAAAAACGGCAGGAAAAAACTAAAAGATCTCACATCTAAACATAACTTCAGTCAGAAGATCGAAGCCCCCATACGTATTACCAGAAACACTCAAACACTAATAGATTTAATTTTCACGAACAAACCTGATAGAATCGACTTCCGGTGGCGCTATGGAATGAATGGAACTCGCGCCATAACAGCTCCATCAAAACTGCATAAACAACGGGGGTAAAAGGGGTAAATTTAAGCTACTCAATGGTTGGGAACGGCTCCGGTAGCGTTAAAAAGGTGCGTGACATCATCCAGCGCACGACTTTAATAAGAAAAATGTCGCTGCATCTCTCCCCCCCCCCCCACCAAGGGAAAAAGCCTGTGAAAAGGGAAGTAGGCCTCACTGGAGCCTCAGGCTCGAGTTTGAGTGCCTCCCAGGAAGATAGTTTAAAGATGGACGACCTCAAAAAAATCATTATGGGTGAGTTGAAACAAATGCTTAAGGATATGAAAAAAGAATATAAAGAAGAAATAAAGACTTTAAGAGCCGACATCTTGGTGTATCATGAGAATTTTAAAGAAGAGTCCAAAAAGGAAGTTATAGCAGCTGTAAAGACTATGATGGACGAACGTAAAGATAAAGCGGATACTGATTTGCAACAATAGATGGATGTTGTAAACCGTAAAACTGGTGAGATGGAGGTGCTGCTGGATACCAAGTTGGAACCTATTATAACTTCACTTAACCAACAAAATGACGTAATCAAAGAACTGACTGAATCAGCCGAAAAGCGCCTTGCCGAGAACAAGCGTTTATCAGAATTATTACATAAAATGACTGAGAAATGCATTGACTTGGAAGGACGTCAAAGGCGTAAGAATCTGCGTATTGTTGGGTTGAGTGAAGGCCGAGAGGGAAATCAAGACCCTCGAAAATTTCCTGCAAAATGTTTAAAAGATATTCTGAACGTGGACCAAGAACCTCTGCTGGGCCGAGCACACAGGGCATTGAGACGTACCCCTAGGAAGGATGCTCCCCCAAGACAGATGATTGTGAAGGTGGCTTACAATCATGTTTTTGAAGATATGATGAAGATAATAATACGAAAGAAAAATCTCAAATATGAGGGAGACAACATCAATATTTTTAGAGATTACCCTGCGGAAGTGGCCAAGAGAAGATCTTTATTTACAGAAACAAGAGGTATCCTGAGGAACATAAAGAATCTGAGATATGGCCTGATGTACCCGGCAACATTAAGGGTAACTTATGATAATAAGGAGCACCGCTTCACCAAACATACAGAAGCTCTTGAATTTGCTCGAGATATTCAGAAGAAACTGGAAGAGGAAGGAGTAGAGGAAGAAGAAGATGAAGATGAAGGACACTGAATATTACTGATCACTTACTTGATGAGACTGATTAATGATCACTTATCTGATGATACTGTCCACCCACAGAAAAGGAGGAGGATTTACATTGAAGGAGGACACGCAGGGAAGGAGACGGAACAATGGACATGGACTCTATCTTGGGGTTAAGGAGGGATGGATGGATTATTAATAAATATAGTTTTGTATTAACTACGCCTCAAAAATGTATGTTAGCTCTCCTAATATAGTGCTACGATACTAATTGTAATTGGTATTAGTAGTATTATTAATCACTAAGTATATAAATTTAATACCCCACCCCGACATATATAGCCTTTAAGGCAATAACGGAGCTGGAATTATTAACATCTTTTTTTTTTCACGGAGGTCTGTAGATTAGTAGCCACGCTAGTGTGGCTTACACTAACACTAACTGCACTAACTATAGTTGTAGTCACTTTTTTTTTTCCCTTTACACTTTATTAACATCACCTACTTTACTTACATTTTTTATTATTATTTTTATATTATGTATTTTATTTCATATTATATACTATATGGATTTGAGTATGATTGGTATTATATAGTTAGTTCAAGGAGACGTGTGTTACAGATATTAAATTTCAAGGAGACAATGTTACAGATATTAAATTTCATCGATCTGATGTCTGGGTATAGGGTTGGGTTGGATGAGCTGAGATCTACTCCATTATAGACCACCTTAATAATAAAATGTATGATATAAATACTCGGATTGGGGGTGATGGAATCACCTTCTGTAGTTGGAATGTTAAGGGAATTAACGAACCAATTAAAAGAGGTAAGGTTTTAGCTCAATTAAATAGATTGAAATCTGATATTATTTTTCTCCAAGAGACACACCTTAAGAAAGACGCGCAGTATAGATTAACAGCAAAATGGATTTCCAAAGTATATCACTCTTCATTTACACATAAGTCCTAGAGGGTAGCAATAATTATTCGTAAAGGTATACATTTTAAACAAAGCTCAATAATAGAAGATGTTGAGGGTAGATATATAATAATTACAGGTGAATTATATTCTAAAAAAGTAATCCTTATAAATATATATGGTCCTAATTTTGATAATCCATTATTCTTCAAGAAAATATTTAACAATATCCCTATATCCACTGAACATAATCTAATAATTGGAGGTGATTTTAATTGTACCTTAGATAATTATTTAGATAGATCATCAACGAAAAGGAAAACCACTTCTGAGTCAAGTACATTTATAAATTATTTTATTAATACAGCAAACGTTAAGGATATCTGGAGAACTGATAATCCATCTGGTCGAGAATATTCATTCTTTTCACCCGTATTTGGAACCTACTCGAGGATAGACTATTTTTTAATAGATTCAAAATTAATCCCATTTACATATGACTCAAAATATCATAATATTATTATCTCGGATCACGCTCCATTAACATTTAAGATAAAATTAAAAGATATAATTATTAAAACTTCTAACTGGAGACTCAACCCCCAAATATTAAAGCATAGGGCTCGTTATGATTACTTGGTAAAACAGATTAAATTATTTTTTGAAACTAATGACAAACCTGGAATTTCACCATCATTGCTCTGGGATACATTTAAAGCATTTATGCGTGGTGCGATAATATCAGCACACGCATACTTTAATAAGGAAAATCGAAAGACTCAACAAAAGTTGGAAAATGATAAATAAAAACAATTAGATATTGAAAATACAATATCCCCTTCTAAGGGATTAAGTAATAAAATTGCATCATTAAAATACAAGCTAAATAAAAAATATACTCAAATCAGATTATTAAACTTTTTCAACAGACTAAACAAGTAACACTTTGAATTTGGGGATAAATCATAAATATTACTGGCACGACAGCTTAGAAAATTAGATGAGGAGAAAATGATACAATAAAATTAGATCTGATCAAGGAGAAATATTGACTTTTACCAAAAGATATCAATGATACATTTTTACAATATTATCAAAATCTTTACTTATCTAAACTAGCAGGACAATCAGATGGAATGGAAAACATTCCTACAAGAATGTCATATTAATAGTTTAAGGATCAGAAGGTAGAGACTTGTGACCAATTACACTTATCCCTAAAGCTGATAAAGATTTGGAAGACCCTGGATCATACAGAGCAAATAGCTCTTTTAAATACTGATCAAAAAATACTAACTAAAAAATTTTATCTCGGAGGCTAAGTTTAGTGATTAATAAATTAATACATCATGACCAAACAGGTTTTATTCCAAAACGCTATTCATCCTATAATCTGAGACGTCTATTCAATGTCATGTACTCAAAAAGAGTGAATGATATTGAACTAGCTGTCATATCCTTAATGCTGAAAAAGCATTTGACCAGGTTAAATGGCAATATTCATTTAAAATAGCACAGAAATTTCAACTGGGGGATAGATTCTCCAAATGGGTAAAAATCATATACTCGAATCCAACTGCAAGAATATTTAACAAATCAAATGCTATCAGCCAAAATTTAAACTCTTTAGGGGTTGTAGGCCAAAGGATGCCCGTTAATCAAAATTACTATTTGCTCTGGTAATAGAACCATTAGCCAAAATGATTAGATCAGAGAACCAAAAATATATGGATATAATACCAAAACTATAACGAATAAATATATCTCTATACGCAAAGATGACATCTTAATTTTATATTACAAAAACCGGAGATTAGTATTCCCAATCTATTTAATGTTATAACTAAGTTTTATTACATTTTCTGGGTATAGAATTAATTGGAATAAAAGTGAAATTATGCCTATAACTGGAATAAAAATTAATATATAGAACAATTCCCACTTAAAATAGTCACGGACAAACTCAAATATCTAGGAATTAATGTAACTAAATCGTATAAACTGTCTATTTAAATATAATACCCTCAATTATTAAATAAACTAAAAACAAATATTTTATATGGAAAACACTACCTATATCAATGATCGGTAGAATTATTTGCTATAAAAATGATTTTTTTTTACCACAATTGTTATATTTTATTTCAAGCAATTCCCTTTATATCCTACCTAAAATGTTTTTTAAGATATATAGATTTGTTGATCATTGATTGATAATTAATAATTAATTATAACCGACTAACCTAGAATTAAGTAAATAGTAAATATAAATTATACATTCTTATTTTAACTTTTTTTTTTTCTTTCCTCGCTTCTATATGTTTATATTATTTATAATTTTCTATTAAGTACCACGCATATATATCATTGTACCTGATTATGAACTTTTTATATATCACAGTTTAATATTCCCGGTTTTAACAATAATCTCTTTTTTTGGATAATATTAATTTACTGAATCATGGAGATGGGTTTAGTATTTAAACATTCAACACGGAAGTCCTTAGACTGCTAGCCATGTTAGTATGGCTAACACTAAACTACACACTTACTAGATGTAGTTTTTTCTTTCCTTTGAGCACTCTACTAATCTTTCAACCTAATCCCTTTTTTACCTTTCATTTCTAATTATTACTATTATTACTATTTTTATCTGAGTGGAATCATCAATTTAATACAAAGGAGATATATATATGAGAAGAAATCAAGAGTCTTGGAATTTTGTCTGTTCAGGGTTCAGGTGTTGGGTCTGGTGTGTCGAGCTGTACCATCTGCTCTGGTACACATCTCTTTAGATAAATGATGCAAGACTTACACATAAATACGGGGAATGGAGGAATAACGTTTTTTGTAGCTGGAATGTTAAAGGTATTAATGAACCAATTAAGAGGGGTAAGGTATTAGAATATTTAAAAGCACTCAAAACCAGACGTTGCGTTTATCCAAGAGACACACTTGAAAAAGAGGCAGAAATATAGACTAAAGCCAAATGGATTGATAAAGTATAATCACTCTTTTTTTACACACAAATCTAGAGGTGTAGCAATATTAATTTCGTAAAGGTACTGCATTTAACATACTTCAATAATAACAGATATGATGGTAGATATATTATTGTAATAGGAGAATTATATACACAAAAAGGTGATTTTTGTTAATATATATGGCCAAAATTTTGATAGCCCGCGATTTTTTAAAAAATTATTTAATACAATCCCAGAAATTATCACCAGCATAATCTAATAATTGGAGAGAGATTTAAATTGCACACTTGAGCCCTTATTTGGATAGATCATCAAAAACAACGAAAACTTAAATCACATTCCATCGTAGTTAATAAATGCAAATATATAGACACCAGTAATATTAAAAGATTGTATGGAGATTGCAAAATCCAACAGGACGCGAATATCATTTTATTCCAGCCGTTGCATAAAAAAGTTATTCAAGAATTAGATTATTTTTTTGGTAGATTTTAAAAACTTATTCCACTTACGTATAATTCAAAATATCATAATTATTATAATCTCAGATCACGCACCATTAAACTTTTTAAGATGAAACTAACGGATAAAATGGATAAACAAAGATAATTGGAGATTTAACCCACAAATTTGTAAAGGACAAAATAAACTCAAGAATATATTACAAAAACAGATCAAGATCTTCTTTGAAACAAATGATACAACCTGAAATATCATCCATCCCTCTTATGGGAAACTTTTTTAAGGCCTATATTCGGGGAATTATGATTATCTTCTCAAGTATTTTATAATAAAGAGAATAGGAAGCTACAACAGGCATTGGAAAGAGAGATTAAACAATTAGATACAGAGAATGCCATTAATCCATCTATGACCAACCATAATAAAATTTTTGCATTGAAATATAAATTAAATAAAATACATTCAGATCAAGTTGTAATAATTATACCAATATACCAAACAAACTCAATTTGAATTCGGTGATAAAACCACATAAACTACTGGCTGTCAGTTAAGAAAACTGGAAGGCTGTCACTCATCAATGTGAAACCTGTGAACTCACAACGCATACACTTTAATATATAGGATTAAAATCAGATAAAGGAGAATTACTAACACAAACTAAAGATATAAACGAAAGATTTCTGCAATAAGATAAAAATTTATACTCAGCTAAAACAAAAGAAAATCGTATAGGAGTAGAAAATTTTTGAAAAATTGTAATCTAAAATGGACTAAATTTAGAAGATAAGGGAATTATTAAAATGTCGAAATAATACTAAAGAAATTTGAAGGAAACTATTAGATCATTAACAAAAATGGTAAAACTCCAGGACCAGAATGGTATTGGAGCAGAATTTTATAAAAGTTTTTTATGAACATGATAGCCCCACGTTTGAAGACACTATATGAACCACAATTTACACACAACAGAAATTACCAGGACACATTAAATGAATCTATTATAACCCTTATACCTAAATTAGATAAAAAATCTCGATGACCCAGGGTTCTTATAGAGTTTATCTCTTTTTAAATACTGATCAAAAAATATTAACAAAAATATTTAGCACAAAGATTAAACAAAGTGATTAATATATTAATTCATTCAGATCAAACGGGATTTATACCAAACGATACTCTTCAAATAATTTGAGAAGATTATTTAATATTATATACTCTAAAAGAAATATTACGAAGGATTTATCAATTATCTCGTTGGACGCAGAGAAAGCTTTTTGATCAGATTGAATGGTCTTATTTATTTTCGGTTATGAATCTTTTCAATTGGGAGAGAGTTTATAACATGGGTTAAATTACTATATACTAGACCAACAGCTAGAATATTAATTAACCAAGTGTTAACAACGAAATTTAACTTATTCCGAGGTTGTATGACAAGGTTGCCCTTTATCTCCACTACTGTTTGACACTTGCAATAGAACCATTAGCAAAATCTGTGAGATCAAACCCTGAAATATATGGGTATGAAACTAAAGAAACTGAAATAAAATTTCTCATTGTCCGTACCAAGATACAATGATGTATAATATTATTATCACAAAACCAGAAATTAGTCTTCCTAACTTGTTAGAATTCCCGATAACCCAATTTGGATCGTTTTCAGGATATAGAATTAATTGGAATAAAAAGGAACTTATGCCACTAATGGGAAATAATTTTACATATATTACAACAATAACCCTTTTAAGATTGCAAATGAAAAAATTAAATATCTTTGGAAATTTATGTAACAAAAAAGATATATTCATTATTTAATCTAATTTTTTACCCTTTATTGAATAAACTATTTAAGAATATTCAATATTGGAAAACATTACCTATTTCAATGTTAGTAGGTAAGATTAACGCGATTTATAAAAATGATTTTTTTTATTCTTCCACAACTACTATACTTGTTTCAAATGATCCCGATATATCTTCTAAAAATTTCTTTAAGAAAGTGGACTCCATGGTTACTAATTTTATTGGGGATTATAAGAATCATAGAATATTTAAAAAGCAACTTGTAAAAATCAAAAATAAATGGTGGTTTTGACACTGCCTAATTTTATGTTGTTATTATTGGGCAGGATTAATATAAAAAATTATGTTTTTGGCAGGGTGAATTAGATATAAACAACCAAATTGGTTAAAGATGGAAAAAAGAAGACTGTACCCGTTTGAAATTGGTTGATTCGATTTTATTTGCTAATACTCCAATACATAGAAAATCTTATAAATGAAAATCCATTAATAGAAAGTGGAATACGTATTTGGAAACAATTAAAAAAAACATTAAAATTACAGAATATACCACTAGCTCTTCAATAGTAAACAATATGCTCTTTTAAACCTTCACTGATGGACAAAGGTTTCTTAAAATGAAGAATACGGAATAATTAAAGATTGGTGATCGTTTTATAGGAAAATGTATTTCTCTCATTTCAGGAATTACAACAAAATTATGGATTACAGTTTAAAGAATATTTTCGATATCTTCAAATTAGAGACTATGTTAAATCAAATACACTGGATTTAGGAATAGAAAGACAGATGGAACCGTTATTCTTATATTTAAGTATGATTAACTATTTGAGCCGGAAAAATAGTTATATGAATGTTTAAATAAACATCCGAATACTGAGAGAAATTAAATATCATATATTTATAATATTTTTAATTGAAAATGATTTACCAAATACGGATAATAAATATTAGACAAGCATGGGGAAAAATGAACTAGGTCACGTAATCAGTAGTGAGAAGTATGGAATGAAAGTTTACAATATATACATCATTGTTCATTAAATGCTAGACACTCTTGATACAATTTAAAGTTATACATAGATTACATCTCTCAAAGTCCCCAAATTAAATATAGAATTTTCTCAAATGGGTCTGCAATATGCGATAAGTGTCAACTATTAGAAGCTAATATTTAACGCACCTCATTTACAAAATGTAATAAAAATCAGTAATTTTTGGGATAGAGATTTTTAACATAATCTCAACTGAATAGTTAATGCAAAGTTAACTCCAGACTCAAAACTAATTATTATTGGGGAATACTGGAAACAAACCAGATATTAACAACACAACAAAGAATTTTTTTATTGGTTATAGTTATTAATAATCGGTAAAAAAATTTAATACTAAGATTTTGTGAAAGGTCCTACTTCCCCCACAACTAAAATGTGGATTACAGAAATGTCGGAGACTTGCACTTGGAACGATTAAGGCTTGCCCTGATGGACAGGCTGGACCAATTCAGAGGAAAATGGTAACCTTTATTGAATATTTTAAAAGGGTTAAGATGGTCCAGTTCGAAGCCATTGACGGAAGCCTGAATACATGAAATGGATGAAGAATTATAGACATAGTTCATTAAATATATCTCCATTGAAGAATACCTTGTTGATATTTCCCTCAATCAGTTTATCTCTCTTTTTTTTCATTTCTTTTTCTCAACTGCTATAAAATAAAAAAGAAAAATTATAGAAGTACAAAATAAGATGACTGTTAATTTTAAAAATATTAAGAATGTATGTGACGTTAATATTTTTCCTTTTTGGTTTAATTGAAATTATAATATTTCTTCTTAATATGTAATTACTTCTAATAAAAATATCTTACAAAAAAAAGAATATAGATACTTTGGTAATAGTTTATATTTGGGACTATAAAAACCATCGAATAAGTAAAAAACATCTATGTAAATCTAAAATAAATGGTGGACTAGCACTACCAGTGGTGTGATTCATATGGAGGCATCCACGATGCGGATAAAGTCGTGGATAGCACGTACAGTGAGTTGGTCACACCGCAGGCAAACGGTTAAGAGGACAAGAAGGGAACGGGTGGCCATAGCCAGCAAAGCCAGTAGGCAGGTAGTTTAGTGCAGGAGTCCCCTGCGGTCATCTCCCTCCTAAAGGTATACCATTTTTTGGATACTGTGAGGGAGATGGCTCATCAGGGGAATGCAGCAGCAGCAGGTTCATGGCACCATGGGTGGCTCTGCAGCACATGAGGGGGGGAGGAAAAAGAGGGGAAGGGCAATAGTAATAGGGGATACAAATTGTCAGGGGAATAGATAGGCGTTTCTGCGGCCGCAAACGAGGACTCAGGATGGTATGTTGCCTCCCTGGTGCAAAGGTCAGGGATGTCACTGAACGGCCTGCAGAACATTCTGGAGGGGGGAGGGTGAACAGACCAGTTGTCGTGGTGCTTGTTGGCACCAAGTCGAATATAGGTAAAAAAAGGGATGAGGTCCTACAAGGTGAATTTAGGGAGCTAGGAGATAAACTTAAAAGTAGGACCTCAAAGGTAGTAATCTCCGGATTACTACCAGTACACGGGCCAGTCAGAGTAGAAATAGGAGTATAATGCAAATGAAAACGTGGCTTGAAAAGTGGTGCAAGGGGGAGGGATTCAAAATTTTAGGGCAACTGGGTCCGTTCTGGGGGAGTGGGACCGGTACAAAACAGGACGGTTTGCACCTGGAATGGAATGGAACCAATGTTCTTGGGGAGTGTTTGTTGTATGCTTGTCGGGGGAGATTTAAAACTAATGTGGCAGGGGGATGGGTACAAGAGCAGAGAGCAGTGGGAGGGTGTAAAATGAGGGTAGAAGCATTAGGTAGTCAAGGGTTGTGAAAGGTTAAAAGTGGCAGAGGCAGACAAAACCAGGGCAAAAAATCAAAAAGGGCACTTTTCAGCAAAATTGGTATAAGGGGTAAATTGCGTTGGTAAAGACAAGCCTGAAGGCTTTGTGTCTCAATGCAAGGGAGTATTCGTAATAAGGTGGACGAGTTGAACGTTGCTGACCAGATAGATATTAATGATTAGGTGATATAGTTGGGATCACGGAGACATGGCTCCAGGGTGACGTAGGCTGGGAGCTGAACATCCAGGGATATTCAATATTCAGGAGGATAGAGAGAAAGTAAAAGAGAGGTGGGGTAGCGTTGCTGGTTAGAGAGGAGATTAAAGCAATGGAAAGGAAGGACATTAGCTTGGAGGATGTGGATCGGTATGGGGGTAGAGCTACAAAACACTAAGGGGCAGAAAACGCTGGTGGGTGTTGTGTACAGGCCACTAACAGTAGCAGAAGAAGTTGGGGATGGTATCAAACAGGAAATTGAGAAATGCGTTGCGGACAAAGGCAAACAGTTTATAATGGGTGACTTCAAATCTACTTATAGATTGGGTTAATCAAATTGGAGGGGTGCTGAGGAAGAGGATTTTTTGGAATGTATGCGGGATAGTTATTTAACTAAATCAACATGTAGAGAACCAACGAGAGAGCAGGCTATTTTAGACTGGGTTTTGAGTAATGAGGACGGGGTAATTAGCCGTCTTGTTGTACGTGCCCCCTTGGGCAAGAGTGACCATCAATTTGGTTTGAGTTCTTCTTAGGATGGAGAGTGACATTGTTAATCAGAAACAATGGTCTGAACTTAAAGAAAGGTAATTTTGAGGGGTATGAGACGAGAATTGGCAAAAGATTGACTGGCAATTAATTCTAAAAGGGTTGACGGTGGATATACAATGGAAGACATTTAAAGACTGCATGGATGATACTCCAAAAATTGTTCATCCCAGTTTGGCAAAAGAATAAATCGGGGAAAGTTTAGTGCATCCGTGGATAAACAGGGAAATCAGGGATAGTATCCAAGCAAAGGATGATGCGTACAAAAGTAGCCAGGGATAAAAAAAAAGCAGCATACCAGAAGGACTGGGAGAAATTCAGAGACCAGCAGAGGAGGACAAAGGGCTTAATTAGGAAAGGAAAAAATAGATTATGAAAGAAAACTGGCAGGGAACATAAAAACTGTTGCAAAAGTTTTTATAGATATGTGAAGAGAATGAGGTTTTGTTAAAAACAAATGTTGGTCCTTGCAGTCAGAAACAGGTGAGTTGATCATGGGGAACAAGGATATGGCGGACAATTGAATAACTACTTTGGTTCCGTCTTTCACTAAGGATAAGACATAAATAATCTGCCGGAAATAGCAGGGGACTGTGGGAATTCAAAGGAGGAATTGAGTGAAATCCAGGTCAGTCGGGAAGTGGTGTTGGGTAAATTAATAGTTAAAGGCCGATAAATCCTCAGGGCCAGATAGGCTGCATCCCTGAGTACTTAAGGAAGTAGCTCCCAGGAAAATATTGGAATGCATTAGTGATAATCTTTCAAAACTCTTTAGATTCGGGAGTTAGTTCCTGAGGATTGGCGGGTAGCAATGTAACACCTCTTTTAAAGAAGGGGAGGGAGTGAGAGACAAACGGGGAATTACAGACCGTAGTAGTATAACATCGGGTAGTGGGAAACTGCTGTAGAGCAGTTATTAAAGATGGATAGCAGCACAATTTGCGAAAGTGATGAAATCATTGGACAAAGTCAGCATGGATTTACAAAAAGGTAAATCATGTCTGACGAATCTTGTGGAATTTTTTCGAGGATGTAACTAGTAGCGTGGATAAGGGAGAACCAGTGGATGTGGTATATATCTGGACTTCCAGAAGGCTTTCGACAAGGTTCCCACATAAGAGATTAGTATACAAACTTAAAAGCATACGGGTATTATAGGGGGGTTCAGTATTGATGTGGGATAGAGAACTGGCTGGCAAACAGGAAGCAAAGAGTAGGAGTAAACGGGTCCTTTCACAATGGCAGGCAAGTAACTAGTGGGGCCGCCCCCACCCGGGTACCGCAGGGCTCAGTGCTGGGACCCCAGCTGTTTACAATATATATTAATGATCTGGATGAGGGAATTTTGAAGGCAATATCTCCAAGTTTGCGGATGACCACTAAGCTGGGGGGCATGTGTTTCGCTGTGAGGAGGATCTGCTAGGAGACTGCAAGGTGACTGGGATAGGCGGGGTGAAGTGGGCAATGTTTGGCAGATGCAGTAGAATAGTATTATGTGGTATAAATTGTGAGGTTCTCCACTTTGGTGGCAAAAACAGGGGACAAAGCAGAACTATGATTTTAAATGGTGGGCCTATTAGGAAAAGGTGACGAATGCAGCGAAGACCTGGGTGTCATGGTACACAGTCATTGAAAGTAGGCATGGGCAGGTGCAGCAGGCAGTGAAAAAAAGCGAAATGGTATGTTAGCTTTCATAGCAAAAGGATTTGAGTACAGGAGCAGGGAGGTTCTACTTCAGTTGTACGGGTTCTTGGTGAGACCACACCTGGAGTATTGCGTACAGTTTTGGTCTCCAAATCTGAGGAAGGGACATTATTGCCATAGAGGGAGTGCAGAGAAAGGTTCACCAGACTGATTCCCTGGGATGTCAGGATGTCTTATGAGAAAGACTTGATAGACTCGGTTATACTGCTCTGGGAATTTAGGAGATTTGAGAGGGGATCTTAATAGAAACTTACAAAAATTTTAAGGGGTTGGACAGGATAGATGCAGGAAGATTTGGTTTCCCGATTGTTGGGGAAGTCCAGGACAAGGGGTCACGTTAAGGCCTCTCCACCCATCCACTACCACTTACGCCATAAGGGGGGAAATCCTTTAGGACGAGATGAGAAAGACTTTTTTCACACAGAGAGTGGTGAGTCTCTGGAACTCTCTGCCACAGCCTAGGGTAGTTGAGGCCAGTTCATTGGCTATATTTAAGAGTGAGTTGGATGTGGCCCTTGTGGCTAAGGGGATCAGAGGGTATATGGAGAGAAGGCAGGTACGGGAGACTGAGTTGGATGATCAGCCTTGATCATATTGAATGGCGGTGCAGGCTCTCGAGGGCTGAATGGGGGCTACTCCTGCAACCTAGTTTCTATGTTTTCATGTTTCTATGTTACCAATTTTCCTATAATATTTTCTGGGCAGTTCAGATTAAGAATAGTAAGTTAAACGAGAACTTACCAGTTTGAAGTTTGATCTTTATTTTATGAGGAGTCGAGTTGAGGGGGGGACTACGTGAATGGAAGCCTTATACAGCGTTGGTGCGTCAATCTTCAAAGCAGCGGAATGAATTCACAGCTAACAATGACTGAAGTTATAATGGTAAGATGATAAAAACTACCAGATGAGATCTATGAGGGTGGGAGCGGAGGGCACGTAGTCCCTCAACTCGACTCTCATAAAATAAAGATCAAATCAAACTGTGTTAAGTTCGCGTTTAATCTTATATTTTACTTCGGCGTCACGTGAGTGACTACGTGAAGATTCGAAGCACTGTGAATATCACGCACGCAGAGACCAAATCCGACGTTTCCACTGCCTGGATTGACTCAAAGTCGTTAACAATCATCCATGCATCAGTAACAACAGTTTGTTAAATGAATAACAATGTTTAATTTACAAACAAATCATAACAAACCTCTCTAACTCAGGGGGAAAGTTTGTAACAGTACTCAAAACAGAATCAGCAAAACCCCGAGCCTTGAAATTGCTGCTTGTGATAAACCTCTGAAAGTTAGCTTACTGGACCATCCTGCGGCGGGGGGGGGGGGGGGGGGGGGGGGGGGGGCCCGCGAGGATATATGGTCTATTGGCAAGTCCATCGCCTTGCCGCGGAAGTTGATGCCGCCCTGGTGGAATGAGATTTTGAATTTATCAGTATCAATTCCAGCACTTGCCGGGAGATCCTGCTTTAGGCCACCTTGAAATTGTTTGCACGACACCTTATGTGTGTTTTTTTGTGACTAATAAACAAAGCCGACTCTGTTCTCTCTTCAGAGGTTTAGTAATCTCAATGTAATGAGATAAATGTGAAACTACACACAAGCGATCATCTGCGGGTAGCTGAAAAAACACAATCTTACAATCTGTCATGCCTCTTCTATTATGTTTTAAGCAAATCATAGACATAAAATATAATGGCATCTGCAGACACATGCATTTCTACTAGCCGTAGCTTTTTGCAACATAAGCTTGACCACCTTAATAGTTAATTTGGCTATAGATAGGCTTGTAACCGGAGCCCACTGGCGAAGAACTTATAGAGAACACCTCACTCACATTCCAAATCCCGGCATACCTGGGGTTTAGGAGGATTAGAATTGAAAACTCCCTTCATGAAATCGTGAATCTAACGGATGGTCCCTACTGTATGTAATTCTGCATTCATAGGTAAATAAGAAGACAGAGCACTTCTGCGTGAATTGATCGCATGTAACTTAATTTTTGGTTGAAATAAAGAGTTGACAAAAACTCCAATACGTCCGTGTCCCTGCAAGTGTGATATACCAATATTTCTGCTGTAGGCAGAATTGCTCCCACTTCCTTATCTATAGGTGATATATTGCTGACTGTGTACTATCCCTGCAGGCCGACGTGAGAACATCCACAGTCCGATGAGGACAGTCTCTCCCCAGGTATGGCCTCCTTAAAAATCTGCAAAATTAACAGATCAATACGATCATGTAAAGGATGTGATCCCCAGTGACTGGATTTACCAGTAGATTTTTATTCTTGGGAAAAAATAATCATGTAAGGCTTCCCTAGCCATTTGTAATACAACGGGAAACCATGCTTGTGTAGGCCAAATCTGGCACTACAATGACCCCTGAAGTGGAGTCCTCCCTTGATCTTTTGCAAACATCAGCTGATGAGACAGAATGGAGGAAATACATACACAAACATTCCTCCCCAAATGCTGCAGACGGAAAACGCATCCACTGCTACTGACAAGATCTGGTTCCCATGAAAAATATCTAGGTAAAACTGATGATTTAATCGGGATGCAAACAAGTCAATATCTGGCATTCCATACTGAACAGTCATTGGTTCAATACATCCTGATTTAACAGCCATTCAATGTTTGTCATTAAACTGACGTGAAAGTGTCAGCTACAGTGTTGAATCTTCTGGCAAAAATAAAGTGCTGAAAGCCAGCTATTTTGGTCAATACACCAGCTCCAATCTGGGTTAGCCAGTTCTATCACAAGACTGTGACTTAACTCACCCATGTGGTTTACATATGCCACTGCAGTGGTAGTTGTCAATCTGAACCTGCACATGCAAGTCCCTCCTTGTAGAACAATAAGCTTTTGAGCCCATACCAGGTGCCTACACTCTAAATATTAATACCTCTTAGTTGAAGACTGATGTCTCATCCAACATTCCATCTGCCTCCACAACGAGAAGACCTATCTGTTGCACCCCAACCCAGTGCACTTACATCAGTCTGTAATATCAGTGATGGTGGTTCCACCAAACCTTCCTAAAACTTGTCCCCCCCCCCCCCCCCCCCCCCCCACCACTGGGAAAAACATTTGCTATCCACCATTGTATGATCAGAGCAATCGCACCAGCTGACAACTGCATAGGCCTATCAAAAATGGCCCCATTTGTATTCTCAGTGCCTGTTTCCTTTGATCGTTGTAATTGTTGATAATGCAGAGGACCATACTGCACAGCTGGAAACGCTGCCACAAACTTCCCAATTAACCTGGCTACTTGTCTAATCGAAGGCCTTTGTTCTCCAAACGTGAGAATCAAAGGCCTTCGAGAGCCGTGAGCAAACGGACTCTCCTATGGAGGGTATAACCTCCATGCCCGACTCATCTACGGGCCTGACAGACTTGCCAGTGGCCTTCCGCCCTACTGGCAAGCCTTCACTGCCCCCAGGCAGTGGGTCCGCAACCACTGCCTGTGTAGCCAGCACCGGACCATGTTGTACAGACGGGCCTCCTTCCACAACACATCTCCTGGTCACTTCCTTTTCTACTGCGGATAGTGCCTCGGCCGACACCTTCTTTACTTTCTGCAACATATCTCTTCAAGAACTTCAAAAACCGTCGCAGCAGAAATGACCTGTGAGTAAAAAAATTTCAACAACCTTACCTCTGTTTTTAAACTTACGCTCGGAGGAAGCCGTGCTGCCCAACATGCCCGACTACACCAACGTCTGACGTCATGACGCAACCAACGGCTGTAGGGCGGGGGCTTCTATTCAGGTAGTCCACTCACGTGACTCCAAAGTAAAATATGAATTTTTGGTTGGTAAATTTAGAATCATGAACCAAGCGTGGCTAAAGATGGAAAAAGGAAGACTGTTTGCCTTTTGATGTAGGTTCGATTATTTTTGCACCAAGGGAAGTACAAAAAAAATGTATGGTAATAACCCTATAATTCATAGCAATAGACATATTTGGAAACAAATAGTTAAGACCCTACATATGGATAATTTGTCACTTTGTTTGCCATAATATTGAATAATCCTTTGTTTAAGCCCTCTGTATTGGACAAGGGGTTTAAACACTGGAATGATTTAGGAATTAAAAGGATAGAACACCTTTACAAGGAAGGAATTTCTTTCATTTCAAGAGTTTACAGGATATCTATGGATTGCAGTCAAATAACATATTTAGGTATTTACAAATTAGAAATTATATTGTCAAATACGCAAGACTATTTAAAAATAGAAACCAGGATTATTAGATGAATTGTTTAATAAACACCAAATACAGAAAAATTAATAGCGTATATATATAATACTATTTTGGATAAGGGAAAACCAACTTCGGAATATATCGAGAAACATGGGAAATGAAATGGTGTTTATCTATAACGAAGGAAACTTGGGAAGAAAGCCTACAATGTATACATCATTGCTCATTAAATGCTAGACATATATTATACAATTTAAGGTTAATACACTCTCAGACTATTCATTATTCAAAAAAACGAAAAAATTGAATAGAATTATTCTAACATTTTCTCTATTTGTGTTATAAATGTCAGAACTTGGAAGCTAATATTAACGCATAGTTTTGTAAACATGTATAAAACTAATTATTATTATTGGACAGAATCTTTAGAGAGATATCTGAAGTTCTTAAAATTAAACTAGACCCAGATCCAAAATTAATAATATTAGAGTTCCGGGATTCAAATCTATATTAATAACAGTAAACCAAAAGAAATTTCTTGGATTACTGTTTGATAATAGGGTAAAAAAATTAAAATTGAAATTTTGGAAGGGAAACCTTATCCCCACAATTAAAATGTGGGCAGTGGAAATGTTGGAGAGACGTTACATTTGGAAAAAAAAAGAAATCGATTTGTCCTAATGGCCAAATACGAATTCTTTTTGAACAGATATGGTCTCAGATACAGAATATTTGAAGGGTAGCTGTTCTTGGCATCACAACTCAATGGGCACCCGGCAGGATTACTGATAAAATAACTCTCTGTTTTTTCTTTTTAGAATTTGTTATACATGTCTCCATTGATATACTATTTGAACTTGTGTTATTCACTATTAAGGATGTATAGTATAATCTCTCCTTTTTCTTATATAATACTTTATTTTAATTAAATACATATAACAAGAATATATACATATATATATTATATTTTCTTCTCTCTTTTCTCTTTGCTCTTTCTTTATAATCAAAATTATTATTAATCACCATTCTTATTGATTAAAATCTATTTCTTTTCATTTTCTACTTTAAAAACAAAAGTAGAAGTTTATAAGAAACTATTCGTAAACAATTCGTTTATACTTATTGAATTTAGTTGGTTGTGTATTGAAAAGTTGTTATACGTTGTTTTTATGATGGATTCCTTTTAATAAAAATATTATTTACAAATAAACTGATAGAATTTCATATAAAACGTTTAATTTAGTCACTGGCCTATCTGATCTTAACTTGCATTGATTAGCAAGAAAACTCACAAAGAAACGACTTATAATCAAAACCAGAAGATCTTTTAAACTTGAGATCCTCGTTAAAAACAATCGACTGATTTGAGAAGAATATTAAAGGGTGTGTTACTGGGATGAATGCCTGTTATTCGAAAATTAATGAAAGGAGGGACTTATACCCTGAAAACCTTTTATTATAAAAAACTCGTAGTGACATTGATCTGAAACTATTTAAAGGCATGCGTAATCAAGTGGTTAAACAATTCAGAACGTCCAAATCAAATTACTACATCCACGCTCTATCAGAGGCAAAAGGAAATGGCAAAATTATCTGGAAGCAATTAAATAGCCTATTAAATCCAAAGGTTAACACTACCCAAAGCCAATATAAACTTAAAATTCGAAAAAACATAGTCACTGATAGTACACAAGTCTCAAACGAGTTCAATGATTTCTTCATAGAATCTGTTAAAAACCATGCCTCAGGTTTCTCCTGCAGGAATGATATTGCCCTAACAGCAATAGACATGCCTGATGATCAAGATGGCTCATTTCAGCTCAGGGAGGTTGGTCAGACAGCTGTCCTAAAAGCTATACATGACCTAAACACTACTTGCTCAAAAGATATTTAAAATCTAGACACAGCTTTTCTTAAGAAATATAGTAGCATTCTAATCCAGCCTCTCACCCATCTTATTTTAATATCTCCATTAAATCTGGGCAATTCCCAGATTTGGGTGGAAAAAACTGCTCAAGTAAATATTCCACTTTTTAAATCTGGAGATGCTGCAATGACCCTCTTTAACTATAGACCCTTGAGTCTTCTTCCAGTTTTCTCTAAAGTCCTGGCGAGATTAGATTGTCTCAGAACAAAACTGATGCACCACCTTGAGACAAACCATTATTTGCATCCCCTGCAATATCGGATTCAGACTCAACTATTTTCTACAGAATCCTGCCATTGGTTTTTTAACCGAAAAATATCAAACATTCACTTGATAAGGAAATGTTGGTTGGTGTAGTATTTTTAGATCTAAAAAAGGAGTTAGATACAGTAATCGTGACATCTTCATTTCAAAACTAACTAAGTTCACAATTGTTTTCAAAACAGTTATTGTCCTGGTTTGAGTCATACTTAAAGGTCCGTGAACAATAGTGGTTCACAATTAATAGTGTGATATACTTTTCTCTACAAAATTGAACAGGGATCCCTCAGGGCACTGTCTTGGGACCTATACTCTTCAGCCTCTACATCAATGATTTGCCAGATGTATGCCCAGATATAGGGGTCTACAGATGTAGCAGATGACATGGTTGTATATGCATCTGGTAAAACCTGTACTTTTGTGGCTGAGAAAACTAAATGCCAACTTAGACAAAATATCATCTTGTTTAACTTTAAACACTAAAAGACAAACTCTGTCAGCTTCTCCATCAAAAAAAAAATATCCCTAACAAACTTCCTCCTCAATATAAAAATCAATGGTGAGCTCATTGAACAAGTACCTGAAGTAAAGTATCTGGGAATAATTATAGACAATCAGTTGAACTTTAAAAGTCATATTAAGAAAATGTGCAAAACCATTAAGGCAAAAACTTGGGCTGTTTTTATGATTATGAGAAACTGTTTGAGCTTTTAACTGTGCTTTTTCTTTTCATGAATTCTATGATTCTCTGCATATATCTTATGGCTTAACCACATGGTCCCCAGGCCTCAGCAGTCTTCAATTAAGGCCATAGAGTGTCTCTATAACCGAGCCTTGAAAGTCCTGGACAAAAAAAGAATAAGGTTATCATCACTGTCAAATTCTAAGCAAATATAAGAATCCTACGTTTTGCTAACTTATTTCCTTACATTTAGTTAAATTGGTCTTCAGGTGCCTAAATGGCGCTGCTCCCCCAGCTACTGTGCAAAACAATAACAAAACTGCAAAGTGGTACCAGATCCACCACCCAAGCAGCGTCAAAAGGCACTGTAGTATCCCCTTCTGCAGCACATTTTACTCAAACTGCCTTTTCAGTAGAATGACAAAATTATGGAAAACTCACTGCCAGCCCACTTGAAATGTATCCCTACATATGTCACATTCAAAAGAAACACAAAATTGTGGCTAATTCAACAACAATCTTGTTCTCATATTTAGTTTTTACACTGTACTCTCTCTGTATGTCTTTTTCTCTTTTCCATTTTTTATCTCATTTCCATTTCCATTTTCCTATTTTTAATAATGTTAATCTGTATTATCATTTTTAACCAAAAGCCCTACTAGGGACAAGTGTTGCGAATTAGCTTTGGCTAAAAACACTGTGATGCATACATCAGATGACTGTTTCAAGTGTATCTATGTTTTTGTATCTGTCCCTATTTAAATAAACCTTAATAATAATAATTAACTTAAACCTATGTCCTCTAGTTCTCAACTCCACTACTTTGTATATTAACGCTCAATATTCCCCTCATGACTCTACACTACTATACAATCAGACATCGGCCTCCTGCACTCCAAGGAACACTCATAGTCTGTTCAACCTTTCTCTATAGCTCAGTCGCTCAGGTCGTCGAACATCTTTGTAAATCTTATTTTTACAGCTTATTGGCATCTCTCCGGCAGCAGAGTGACCAAAACTATACGCAATACTCCAACGTCTTATAGAAACTATATAGATGTCTTATAATATCCCAACTTCTGTCCTTCATTCACTGACTGGTGAAGGTCAGCATACCAATTCTTGAGTGACCATGTCAATCACCCGATCAGAACCCAATTGAGCATGCCTTTTATATGCTGAAGAGAAAACTGAAGGGGACAAGCCCCCAAAACAAGCATAAGTTAACGATGGCTGCAATACAGTCCTGGCAGAGCATCACCAGAGAAGACACCAGCAACTGGTGATGTCCATGAATCGCAGACTTCAACTCATTCCCGATAGCAACATATGCAAATTTATGTCTTCTGTTGATCATGACAATGCAATATCATAGATTAATTTTCACTTGATACTGTGCTCAATTTGTGAGCAAAAACTAGCAATATAAACAATGTGCACTGTGACTGCATCTATTGAAATCTCTATCCTTATAACCATGCCTATTGAAGTATTTATTGTACATTTCAAATGCCAATGAATGCCTACATCTCCTTAAACATTTCCCTTCATTATAACCAGCTGTTAATAGGATGGTGTTCCATGAATATTAACATTTCAGATTATGTGGTTTGCATAGCCTGTGCAATTGTGACTATCATTTCATGTTATTTTAGAAAGATCAATAGTTCAAGCATAAATCACCCATTGTTCTTCAGTAATTAGTTGAGCATTGATTCAATGGCTATTGGTCGACAGCTTTGATTTATTGTCCTTATTGAATTTCAGTCCACCTCCATTTAATCCCACATTCGTTCAACATCTATGCATTGAGCAGATGCTTGTTCTTCACCACTATCTGGGTAAATGTGAAAGATAGTCCCAGTTTAAGAACCTGGAACAGAAATGTACAACAGAGAATATGGTCTGAAGAAGGGTCCCGACCCAAAACGTCCCCTATCCATGCCCTCCAGAGATGTTGCCTGACCTGTTGAGTTACTCCAGCTCTTTGTGGATTTTTTTTGCAAGCCATGGTGTCGCCATTTTACTTAGGATACTGTCTCAGAATAAGAGGTCACTTATTCTAAACAGAGATGGGAATTTTTTTTTTTCGCTGATGGTTGAATTGTTGAATACAGAATTGGTTTACAAATGAATCACAGATTATTTCCTCATTACAGGGGGCAACATTAGAATGGACTTGAGACCCAAATCAAAACAGTTTGATCGTATCGACTGGTGGAATAAAATCAAGGTTACTCCTAATCCTATTTCTTGTGTTCTTAAATGGCTCCTCAAGCCTTGCTGATAGTTGTAGTTAACATTGCCATACCCTTGCCAACCGTGCGAGATGGAGGTAAATCAGGCTGTCCTGTCAACAGCAGTCCTCAAGTAAATTCCAGGAACCAGGGGATTTGAGGCAACAACCACCTGTGGATTAAACCATCACCTGCCCCAACACTGAATATACTGAAAATAATTGAGGGCTCACATAGATATCCCCCAACATAGAGTCATAGTCAAACAGCATGGAAACAGACCCTTCAGCCCAACATGCCCACGATGACCATCTACGCTAGTCCCACCTGCCTGAATTTGGCCCATATCCTTCTAAATCTATCCTAGCTATGTACCTGTCCAAATGTCTTTTAAACGATTTAAACTATTTTTTGGTATGATAGTTTGAGGCAATCCTTCAACCAATATGTGTGATTAGGTCCCTGAAACAGCCAAAGGTTGCCCGAGCTTCACATCAGGTCAAAAGTTGCCACCTCCAATCACGCAGTACTCCCTCAGTTTTGCACTGATGTCTAAATTATGTGCCTGAGTCCACAGTAAGGAGAGAGTTAACAAATCTCAAGGTAAACAACTTCTATTTATTTTTTATTTTATCAATGAACATCCAGTATCGGGTTATCTCTCTTTAAACTATAAATATCACGTTTACTTTGGAACTTACTACTTAAATGGTGCATTTTAGAAACTCACCTCAATGAAGCAGCACTTTGTAAGATTTATGATCCAAATTGACTGACCACAAAGGTTGCAAACGAATTAACTTTCCATTATGTTTAAGTGTCCTGCAAACCTATGGAGACCTATACCATTAAAACAGAGAGTGAAGATATTAACCAGGCTGACCCAGACAGTTGCTGTAAACAAAATGACAAAAGTTCATGTCAGCAGTGACCAAAAATTCAATTACGGAGGCTACAAAATAAAGCACCCCTGCAACACCAATTAATAGTAAGATTAAACGAGAACTTGCCAGTTCGAAGTTTGATCCTTATTTTATGAGGCGTTATGATGAGGGATTACGTGAAGAAGTCCCGCCAGAGTGCATGCTTGTCATACTTCAAAGCCGCAGCGTGAAAACACAGAAACCCAATAGCCGAAATAACATAGTAAGGCTTTTAGAAGACTAGAACTACCAGATGATCCTTTAGATTATGAGGGTGGGAGGGGAGGGCACGTAATCCCTCATCGTAACTCCTTATAAAATAAGGATCAAACTTCAAACTGGTAAGTTCTCGTTTAATCTTACTATTTTACTTCGGAGTCATGTGAGTGACTACGTGAAGAGTTCAAAGCTCTGTGCTTTCATGCCGTAGATACAGTTCCATACCACACACTGCCTTGGTTGACACAGGATAACCAAATGATGTATCAAACATTGTTTAATTTATACAATAAATGTCTTAAACAATAAAATTTTCTACAACAGTAATAACCCCTCTTTCGCAGGGGAAATTACAAAGGAGATCTCAAACAGAACCCAAAACTGCTTGCCCAATCTTTGCATTGCGAGGACAGGTTTGTCATAAACCCTAAAAGGTTCCTTAACTGGACTATCCTGTGGTGAGGATTTGGTCTAATGGCACGTCCTGCGCCTTTGCTGCGTACGTTGATGCTGCCCTGGTGGAGTGATTTAAACACATCAGTGTCTACTCCAGCAACATGCAACCTGTTTCGGCCATCTAGCAATAGCTTGTGGCTGATGACCATCGCTGTTTTCAGAGTGGCTGATGACATCGCTGTTTCAGAGCCTCTGTTTTATGTGGCTGATGACCATCGCTGTTTCAGAGCCTCTGAGACTCTTGATGATATTATTAGCTCAGATGCATAATTACATATAGTCTTAGATCAATAGGTATATTTTAAGCTTATTTTGGTTCCAGCATTCCCTGGCCTGCTCTGTTTGATTAGATCATATGCATAAAACACAATATCATCTACAGAAGAATGCATGCTGTCCAGTCATAACTTTTGCAATATTTGGACCCATAATGCTGCCACTAGCACCTTGAACATGATCACTTTGAGTGTTAACTTCCGGAAAGGCAGAGATGTAATTGGAGCCCATTGCCAAAGCAATGTGAGAATTGCTCACATCCCAGATTTCTGAATATGTACGTCTGGGAGGGTTTTGTTAAATTACCTCCTATGAATCGGCCAACAATAGATGAGATCTGACAGAGTCTGGACCCTTGGCCTAAATAGGAGGACAAAGTACTTCTAGTACTATAAATGGCATCATAGCTTAACTGCTCATCAAATTGCAATGTAGCCAGGAACTCCAATACATCCGGTATGCCTGCAACTTATGATAAGATATATTTAACTGTAAACAGGACATCTCCCATTTCTTAATATGAGATACATATTGTTTTGTGTTTTTTATTTTTATATATTTTTTTATTTTTAGTACTATCTCTCCAGACCATCGTAATCACATCTACGGTTCTACTCAATAGTCTGAGTCCCTGGAACAGTCTGGTCAGAAGATACAAATCAATAAATTAATATACTCATGTAAAGGGGAACTTTCCTCCTGTCCCAGTGTGAACCAACAAGTTACTGTAATTGGGATGATCATGAATGCGGTGTCATCCGTCTCAACCCAATGGGACCATGCTGTGTGGACCAGTTTAGAACCCACTAAATACCTAAGTGTAGTCATACTCTTATTTAGTGAGACCTTGATTGAATGAGGAAATGGGGAAAGCGTAAGAACGTACATCCCCAATGTAGCGAGAATGTATCCTCCACTACTCCCCTAGATTTGGTTCCCATGCCGAATACAGGTACTGGTAATTTAACCCAGATGCAACAGATCTATGTCTGGCAATCCATACTGGCTAACAATGATTTTGAAACTTTTGGATTCTTAATTCATTTTTTGGTTGTCATGGAATTTACATGACCTGGTGTCTGCAACTTTTGCATTATCTCTACCTGATAGATAGATATCTGAGACCCAGATGTTCCTTTATAATGCACTAGTGCCAGATGAGGCCAGGCAGACTTACAGAATAATGACCTCATTCTACCCATGTGATTGATATGGGTACCAGCTGTGGTATTGTGAATCTGAAGCTGCACATGCAATCATGCATTGTTGAGCAGAATTCTTTAGGCCATAGAATGCACCCAGCAATTCAATGCAGTTTACCCCAGCCTCTGCAGGGTGAATGCTTCTTTCACTTTTTATCTGTCACCCCAGCCAGACTTGATATCAGTAGTCTACTCATCCTGAAGCCACATCAGTTTGTAAACTAAAGGTTATTGAGTCAGAATTGGTCGCTAGTACATCACAAGACATTAGTTCAATTTTGGCGTAGGCAAAGTACTGTCATGTAATGTAACCAATGATGACCTCAAATAGCCAATCATTCTAAATGGTAAAATGGTACTAACTGAATCTAAGTTTAATAGATTGTGGTGAGGACCTAACCTCTCAACAGGTGGTGTGGCTTCGCCTGAATATTTATCTTTCAGATCTATGGCTGCCAATATAACACCCTTGTTATCCCAGTTACAATAGTGACATTTTTATTTAAACCTTTTATACTGGACCATAAGGGTTAAGTTGGTTCTGCCCAGATGACTCGACACCCACCATCGTTCCTTTTGGCTGGGGAATTGGACACAATTGTTAAGGCTGATATGCACCATCTACCTGTAGAGTTAGTGGTATTGAACCCCAATACCCAACTATGTGTATTTTGTATGGGTAGATGTACTTCCGATATACCTATTCGAGATCCCCGGATACAGTCCAATAATTTTCATATTCACTTACTGTTTCTTAATCTGAACGGATATGGTTTTTGAGGTGGCATCCTGGCCTCAGTTTTAGTCTCATCGTCCAGGTGTTCCCCTGGGTAGTAGAAGATCTGCGCAAGGCTGTGAACCGTGGGTTGAGCGTAGGCAGGATATTTATTCGTAAATATTAAACTAACAAATGGGCATTACACAGCAGGGTCCTTATCCTGCTGTGTTTAGATAGTGGCCTTGCCATTTTGTCCAAAAACGCCATAATTCCTGCTTCAACCAGTTTTTATTTATTTATTATTATTATTTTTTCCTTTTTATTTTTAATTTTATTATTATTTTTATTTTTAGTTTATTTTATTTATTTAAGTATTTATTTTAATTATTAGGACTTTTGCAGCCTTAATTCATGCGCCCTCATGATAAGCTCCTTTAGAGCGATGCATAGTAAACAGGTGTTTGATATGTGAATGTTTTTAATTTATTTTTTCCCCATTATGAAGTCCTGGAACTGGTGAGGACCATTAATTTGCTGGCCAGATTGTCATCCCTGACTTCACCGGTATGGTAAATTGCTAACCACATCCGGCACACCTGGAGCGTGGCTCTTGTACTTTGGTGTATGCACATAAGCAGTGACACTAACTTCAGGGTCAGCATTCTACTGCCCTGGCTCTCCTGGCTGATGCTCACAGGAGGTCACACACACAGCCCTAACAAGGTGCTGCTGTGCTGAGTCCCCATGTCATGGCTCTCCCGGCTGATGCTCACGGGAAGTCACCACTTCAGGGTCAGATTTATACTGCCCTGCTCCTGCTTACAGGAGGTCATACAAATAGCCCTGACAACGGGTTTGCTTGTGGCATGCTCTACCGTAGGCCTGCGCTGTGAAAAGTTCGGTGTCAGCAACCCATTGACCCGATATGGGTCTGCCCTTTACCACCGGGAGACCTTGAGCAGCCTCTCGTAAGGCTCTGCTGGCACGGCTCTCCCGTAGGCCAGCATTTTCACACATGAAGCAGCCCTATATCCAGGCGCAGCTAGCGCGGGCTTCTCCGTAGGCCTCCAGCGCTGTGGCAGATTACGTCGCGTCAGTAGAACACTGAACCCATGCCATGGTCTACCCCTCAGCAGGGAGACTGATGGCAGATACGGCGTCATGCTCGGCGCGAACACGTGACCATCCTGGTCTCCCTCCTGCTGGGAGGACTTGATCAACCCTGTCCTAGGCGTTGATGGCGCCGCTCTCCGAAGGGCGGCGCTTTTTTAATGAAGCTGCCCTGTCATAGGGCGTTGCTGGCGCGCCCTGTACCATAGACCCGCGCTATTATAGTGGAGTCTCACTAATTTGGTAGTGTGAATATTTTGTAAAGGGTGAAAATAACCCTTATTATCGCAGTGAGAACCCTTGCAGCCTACGACTCATCCGAGTTCGATTTAGGGCTGCACAACTTCTCTTTCCCTCCAATTTTAACTTCATGCCGGGGCAACGTGTCTGTGAGTCCGCGCTGACCCACTGTCAGTGACTCTATCATTATTTTTAACGGCAACCCCGCAGGCTGGAAGCCACTGACTCGGCTTTGTCAAAGCGGCTGTTATCAGGGAACCCGATCTTTTGCCGGCTATCCGCTTCAGCGGTCGGACCGGGGTGCCCCCGCAGCCCATAGCCGGCTAAGGCATCGGACCTCCAATAAATCCGGCAGGAATCCTCTGAAAAGAGAGGCTCCTGCTCGAATACACAATGCTGGTAAGTAAAAACACTTACCTTCTAGGTTTAAACTTACCGCCGGCAGGAGCGTTGCCCCGCCAGTGAAGGATGTGATAACAGATGTTACTGCACTGGTCATTATTAAGGAGCAGGAGAGGTGATGAAAGATAAACTATTTTGAAGTTATCTTCCAATATGTTTAGGAGGTTTTTTGAGGAGGTGAAGAGGAGAATGATGAAGGTAGGGCGGTAGATGTTGTGTACATGGATTTCAGTAAGGCTTTTGATAAGAACCCTCAAGGTAGGCTAATCCAAAAGATTAAGATGCATAGGATTTATGGTGACTGAGTCATAAGGATTCAGATCTGGCTTATACAGAGAAGACAGGGGGTTGTGGTGGAAGGAAGATATTTTGGCTGGAGACAAATGTAGATGCACAGGAATGTAAGTTTGCTGATGACACCAGAATTGGAGAACATGCAGGCAGTGAGGAAGGTTGTCAGTTGAATACATCGAGCTACAGATCAGCTGCAGAAATGGACGGAGAAATGGCAGATGGAGTTTCATCCAAGCAAGTGTGAGGTGTTGCACTTTGGGAGTTTGAATGTAAGGGGAGTTAATGGGAAGATCCTTAACAGCATTGATGTGGAGTGGGATCTTGGAGTCCAAGTTCATAGCTCGCTGAAGGTGGCTGCACTAGATCAGGTGGTAAAGAAGGTGTATGGAATGCTTGCCTACATTGCTAGGCGCATTGATTGTAAGTCAGAAAGTCAATGATGCAGTCCTTTAAGACTTTGATTAGGTTGCATTTGGAGTATTGCATGCAGTTCTCATCACCCGATTACAGGAAGGTGCTTTGGAGAGGGCGCAGAGGAGGTTTATAAGAATGCATGGATTAGAGAGTTTTAGCAACAAGTGGAGGTTGGACAAATTTGGATTGTTTTCTTTGAACATGGAAGACAGAGGAGAGACTTGATACAAGTATAGAAAATTATGAGAGGTATAGATAGGGAAAACAGTCAGAAACTATTTCCCTGGGTGAAAATGTACAACAGTAGATGGCATAGCTATATGGTGAGTTGGAGAAAGTTTAATGGAATTGTGTCGGTCAGGTTTTTTGCTCAGAGAGTGGTGTGGGGCAGGAATGCACTGCCAGAGGGATTGGCGGAGGCAGATACAATAGTGGTAATTAAGAAGCTTTTAGATAAGCATATGAAAGTGCAATGAATAGAGGGATACAGATCATGTACAGGCAAATGAGATCATTATAACTTGGCATCATGTTGGACAAAAACAGTGCGATTCGAAGGGTCGATTCCTGTGCTGTACTGTACTTTGTTCCGGTGTGAATATGTTCTATGTTTCGTTTAGAGATACTGCGTGAAAACAGGTGCTTCAGCCCACCAAGTCCATGTGACCATTGATCAACTGTTCACACTATCTTTTTCATTTTCATCCAACACTTGAATCATGCTTCTGTTAACCATTTATTTTCTTCTGATGTTCTGATGAAGGATAGGTAAAGAATCACAAAGGTTTTGCTAAAACAAAGGGGTGAACACCACAGCTGCAAAAAATATGAGAAGGGGCCTCCATTAGATTCTAAGATAGAAGCCTCACACGCAGTAAATTATGTTCTCACTGTCTGCTATTCTGCCAACCCACAAGTTTTAATGCGAGAGGAATCCCAGGCAAGGCAGATGAACTCAGGGCATGGATATATACATGCGACTGGGATGTTGTGGCCATTACAAAAACCTGGCTAAGGGACGGACAGGACTGGCAGCTTAATGTTCCAGAGTACAAATGCTTCTGGAAAGGTGAGGTAAATGAAGGGAGAGTGTGGATTTATTTATTAAGGATGATGTCATGGCTATGATCAGAGATGACACTCTCCTCTCCCATCCCATCATACAAGGAAACTGTAGAAGTTGGAATCTTGAACAAAAAGCAAAATGTTGGAGAAACCAACATTCCAGGCAGCAACTGTGGAAGTTAATGACCCATCCCGAAACATCATCTCCCCATTTCCCTCCACACATGATGCCTGGCTTGTTTATCTAGCACTTTGCTTTTTGCTCAAGCATTTCTAATTGACTTCTGAAACATTTCACTAAGAATTAAATCAAGATTGATGCCTAATCATGAGATTAAAATGGAAATATGGTGAACCAATTTTGGAAACATAAAGAATTAACTACTTTAATTGTTTTAATATCCATTGAATAATGAAATAGTTATCTGAATCAATGGCAGCAGGCAACCATTAAAATTTATTGTGCCAATGCCTGTGAGATAGTTAAACATTACTTATTTACAATCAATACAATGAGCAATATTTTTAGGAATTAAAAAATGGGAATAATTTTTGAATATGTTTTCATCAGATAGCTAATTTCTGAAGATTTTGCAGTGTAAAGTATGCGTATTAGAACAGGAATATTAGAATCAGCTGGAACAGCCGCTTTTGTATGGATTACATTAGTCATTAGCCTCATGGTATAATGACAACAAATATTAATGGTTATATTCAACTTTTCAACCCCAAATTCCAGGCTCAGGTTTACTGGTTTCATTTATGGCCAGTTTTTGAAAAATATACAGCCTCTCATGTCTCTGGGCAAATGTTAGCCTTGACCCCTACATAGCTCTGGCTGTTAAACAACTGAGACATATTTTAATTAAACGACTAATTGTTCTTGGCACATTTAACCTCCAACACTCAAAGCACGAGCTGTAATTGATAAGTAGCGACATCTCATGCAGTCCCAAATGATAAAATAAGGTAGGAAAACACATTAACTCTGAACATTTCATCTTGGAAAATCAGTATCTTAAATACAGTATTGTAATGAATTAGCTTTTGGGGCGTTGACTTAGAAAACAAACATAAATGGAAAAATATTACACCTCACAATATCTATCTGCTAATTCTATCCTTTCACAATATTAAAATTGCCATTTGTTCTCAGAACCAGAAAGAGGAAAACAGAAAAAAGTAGCAGAACAAACAGCAATGACAGGGCGGCACAGTGATACACCAGTAGAGTTGCTGCCTCGCAGCACCAGAGACCCGGGTTCGATCTTGACTACAGGTGCTGTCTATATAGAGTTTCAACATTCTCACTGTGACCGCATGGATTTTGTCCGGTTTCTCCAGTTTCCTCCCACATTCCAAAGATGTGTAGGTTTAAGGGTTAATTGCCTTCTGTATATTTTCCTTAGTGTGTAGGATAGAACTAGTGGACAGGTGATCGAAGGTCGGAGCAGACTCGGTGGACCAAAGGGCCTGTTTTCCGCTGTATCTCTAAACTAAGACATTAGTCCTTTGCAGCTCCTACCACATACTAAGAAAATAATATTTAGAAATTAATGTTAACCTTTACAGAAATTAACATATGTAACAGAGATGCAGAAACATTCAGTCAATAGGACTAGAGGTTATTTCAACATGTTACATTTGTTTAGAAACAAAGAACAGCAGATGCTAGTTTATACCAAAGATAGACTCAAAATGCTGGAATAACTCTGTGGTCAGGCAGCATCTCGGGAGAAAAAGGATAGATGACCTGTTATTTTTCTCCAGAGATTCTACGACCCGTTGAGTATCTCCAGCACCCAGTGTTACATTTATTTGTTCATTTTGTCAATTTTTTAATTTATATTCCCAGATTTGGAAATGTTTGCATTCAGCGCATAACATTTCCATTGAATCTCAGAAAGATTCAAAAATTGATTTAACTACAAAAACATGTCTGAGGAAGGGTCTGATCTGAAATGTCACCTATTCCTGTTCTCCGAAAGTTGCTGCCTGACCTGCTGAGTTACTCCAGCACTTTGTATCTTTTTTCACACAGCACACGTGATTGCATGCAGTTCTGGTCACCTCATTACAGGAAGGATGTGGAGATTTTGGAAACGGTGCAGAGGAGGTATACCACAATTATGCCTGGATTAGAAGGCATTAGCTCCAGGGAGGGATTGGACAGATTTGGATTGTTTTCTCTAAAATTCCAGAGGTTGCACTGAAATGTGATAGATATTATGAGAGGCATAGATAGGGTAAATAGTCAGAACCTTTTTCCCAGAATAGATAAATCAAATAGTAGAGGGCATAGCTTTAAGGTGAGTGGGGCAAAGTTTAAAGGAGATGTGCCAGACAAGTGCCTTACACAGAGGGTGGTAAGTGCATGGAACATGCTGCCGAGAGTGGTGGTTGCAGCATATACGATAGTGACATTCAAAAGACTTTCGGATTGGCATGTGGATGTGCAGAGAATGGAGGGATATTAAGAGCAGGGAAATAAGAAGTAGTCTTGGCATCATATTCTGCACTGACATTGTTGTCCAAGGGTCCTGTTCTCATGCTCATATTTTGCTGGCCTCGATATATAGTAATGCAATCAGCAGGTCTGCATGTGCAATAAGTTATATCAAAATCTTCTATGCATGAAAGGCACTTCGGCAGGACCCACTCCGACCTTCCTGTCCTGGGCCTGCTGCATTGCCAGAGCGAGGCCACACACAAAATAAAGGAATGGCACTTCATATTCCATTTGGGCAGCTTACAACCCAATGTATGAACATTGAATTTGTACAACTTTAGGTAATTTCTACAAACACTTCGCCTCTCCCTCTCCCACTCCACCCCCCCACCACACCCAACACTTCTCCCCTTACCCCTCCACACACACACACACACACGCACACACACACACACACACACACACACACACACACACACACACCCTATCCCTGTACCCTGGCAGACCTTGTATCAGTTTCTCCCCCCTTCACTAAAAGTGCTTTAACTAGCTTCGCAGTTCGCAACTATGTAACCCTCAGGCACATCAATCTACCTATCAGGGAGCCCCCTCGACTGAAGTCATCAGTTGCCAGCCTTGATTTGTCCCGTTTCTTTTCGCTTCCAGTTTCTTTTCTCAGGTCCCCTACTACAATCAGTCTGAAGAAGGGACCGCTCCCTACTTCAATCAGCCTGAAGAAGGGTCCGACACAAAATGGCACCTATCCATTTTCTCCAAAGATGCTGCCTGACCCATTGACACACTCCAGCATTTTGTATCTATAAGTGATAGATGAATGCAGGGAAAATTGATTGGCAGTTGGTGGACAAAGGCAAGATATGATAAGGAGTCATGTCTCTATGTCTCTTATACACTTAGTTTTTACCTTGGTGTTGGTGGGGAGCACAGGAACGAGAGAGAGGGAAGGGATGTGTTACTAAAAATTAGAGAATATAATGTACCGTTGGGATGTATTGTAAGCTACCCAAGCAGAGTATTAGTTACTGTTCCCTCCTCTTTCTCCCTCTCCCCTTCCTGAACCCCTCCGCAACCTGATGCACACCCATATCCCACTATCCTGCCTCACTTTACCCTCCCACTTATACCCCTGCCTCTGGCTTTACATTTCACTCCTCTCTGCATCTAACAACCTTTATTCTTCTTTTCATCTCGAGCCTTTTTCATTTATTCCACCCGTATGCTAATTAAAAACCCATCCACCTGTATCCACCGATCACTTTTCAGACGTTGTTCCACCTCCACCTCTTTTCCAGCGTTCTCCCCCCATCTGTTTGAAGAAGGGTTCCAATCTGAAAGGTCGCTTATGCAGTCCCTCCAGGGTGTTGCCTGACCTGCTGAGTTACTCCAGCACTTTGATTCAAGATTCAAGTATCTGCAGTTCCTTGTGCCTCCTTTCAATGTTGGGATGGCTTTCATTTTAGACGTGATGGACAGATGGAAAGCTTTTTCCTTTGGCAGCTTTAATGAAATATGTTTGAAAGTTTCTTTAAAAATCCCTTGTACATCACTACAACATTTGTAATATTCTTTTTTTTTTAATATTTTATTTATTAGAGGTAAATACATCAATGTACGTCACATATATATTGTTACAATCATTGTACCCCATAATTGTATGGCTTTTAAAGAAAAAGAATAGAAAGAAAGAGAGTGAAATAGGTGAAAAGAGTTGTGATAGCGAAAGAGAGTGCCAAAAGGGAGAAGAAACCCTTGGTCAAAGAATTAGAGAAAGGGGGTTAAGAGATGGACCCTAAAAAAAAAAGGAAAAGGAAAAAAAAAGCCAGTTACTCTGTTATATATATCACGCAAAAGGAATCCACCAACTCCATAGTTTTTCATCCCCCCCTACCAAGGCCTGAGGTACTCCTGCAACCCTATCTTTGTAGCAATTCTATAAATGCAGACCACGTCTGAAATAAGCGTTCTGATTTTCCTTCCAGGCGGAGTCTCATATCTTCCAGATGTATGTGTTTCCAAACATAGTTGAAATCCACTATTTAAATGTTGGTATAGGAGCATTTTTCCAGAATTTTAAGATTAGTTTTTTTCCTATTATTAAGCCGTAATCAAATAAATTCTTTTGATACACATTTAATTCCGGACTACCATCTGTCATTCCGAATATAATCCATTCTGGCTTTGTGTCATTTTTATTTTAAAACATTTTTTGTGAAAAATTTCAATCCAAAACCTTTGAATTTCTGTGCAAAAGATGAATGAGTGCGTTATTGTAGCTTCTTGACAGTGGCATTTATCACAAATTGGTGAAACGTTAGGGTAAAAATTATTTAATTTAGTTTTTGAGTAGTATAATCTATGTATAATTTTAAATTGTATTAAAGTGTGTCTTACGTTAATTGAGCATTTGTGCACATTTAATTAGGTATTTTACTTCGGAGTCACGTGAGTGACTACGTGAATAGAAGCCCGTACAGCCGTTGGTGCGTCATGACGTCAGACGCTGGTGCAGTCGGCCGGTTGGAGCAGCAGCGCTCCTCCGAGCGGTAAGTTTAAACCGCGGGTTATACGAAGAGCTGGAGAATTTAGCGGGTGCAGCAGCATCTAAGGAGCGAAGGAGATGGGCGACGTTGCGGGTCGAGACCCTTCTTCAGACTTCACCCTCGATTCTCCAGCATTTGCAGTTCTTCGTTAACAAGTTTAAACGGAGGTAAGGTTTTAAAAATTTTTTTACCACATGTCATTTTCTGCGACGATTTGGAGTTCTTACACGCGAGCGAATGTTGCAGAAAGTGAAGAAGGTTGTCGGCGAGGCGCTCCGGGGGTAGAAAGGAAAAGTGGCCAGGAAGAGGATGTTGAGGATGGAGTGCCCGTCTGGTACACCTGGTCCGGTGCTGGCTACACAGCCAGTGGTTGCGGACCCACTGCCGGGGGGCAGTGGGAGGCTTGTCAGTAGGGCGGAAGGCCACTGGCAAGTCACTGTGGCCCGTAAATGAGTCGGGCCTGGAGGTTATACCCTCCATAGGAGAGTCCGTTTGCTCACGGCTCTCCCACGTCGAGATTCTATTACAAAAGAATGCTTCGACAGGGACCAGCTCCGGGAGGAGGAGTGGTGCCCAAGCCATGGCTGATGGAGAGTGTGCTAGCAGCGCCTGTTTTTCAGGGCTGCAGAACTAATCCTGCCTGTGAGGAGGATGTTCCATCAGTGCAGTTTGCTGACACTGATTCTATGCTGAGGGGAGAGCAGTAAAGGTGTTTCGGTTGGAGGTAATTCCGAACATTGCTGGGAAGTTTGCTGAGTGTAGAGAGGCAGCAAAGGAGATTGATGTAGAATGATTGGCCGAAGCCATTCAGTATATGCTCCCCCACCAGTTACAGGAGCTAAGCTATGGATGAAGTAGCAAAAAAACTATAAAGCTCCTGTTAATTGTGATCTCCTGAATGTACCGGTGGTTTAATCACCAAATTTGGTCATAGATGGGTTTGCCTGCTAGGGCCCCAGGAGATGTAGTTTAAAAAAGTGCTTAAAACTGTTGTCAGCAGGTATTACAGCTGTGGTGAAAGTTATTGATACAAACAATATGGTTGAAGCACACCAGGATGAACTGGGGATTCCTTTGTAATGCATTTTGAAATTAATAATATCGGGAGGGCCGCTATTAGGCCAGTGCTAAACCCGAATTTGGCGAGTTGTGCAAACCGCCCAGTGTACCACCACAAAATCTGTTGTTTGGTGGTAAACCTTGCAAAAAGGGTCAAAGACTGTCATGAGGTTTGTTATAAACCATGGCCCTCATTAAGCCAGCTGGCAAGCAAGGCAAAAAAGGTTCTCTACAAGAAGTCGAGGACAACAAGGTCCGCAAGGAAAGATGCTGGTAAGGAAATATAACATTGACAGACGATGAATTAACTGATGTTCCTGTTCAAATTGGGGAAGGTTAAAATTGTTTCTCAAACAATGGCAGCAGTTGACATCAGATTTGTTCATACTTAGTGTATTGAAGGGGTGAAAAATTGGATTTTTACTCTAAGGACAGTCTACCTAATCAACATTTTCCTAGTCGTAAACTTATTTTTCAGATGAGGAAAATGTGCTTATTCAAGCAGAGATTCAGTCGTTACATAAGAAATGGGGTAATTGAGCCTTCTGTCTATCAAAGTCAACAATTTCTGTCAAGTATATTTCCCAGATCTAAAAAGACTGGGGATGTAGAATTATTCTGGATTTATCGAATTTGAACAAATTTGTTTGTTATAGGCATTTCAAAATGGAGACCTTTACCACGGGCAAACATCTAGTGTCCAAAGGGTATTATATGGCAACCATTGATTTAAAGAATGCGTATTACCCAGTGTCTATTCATGGTGATGATAGAAGATATTTGAAATTTATTTGGATGACTGAGCTGTGGCAATTCAGGACATTGCCGAATGGATTAACTTCAGCTCCTAGATTATTTACTAAATTGGTAAAACCTGTGTTAGCATTACTTAGAGCTCGGGGGCATGTGGTAATGGCCTATTTAGATGATATTCTGATTGTTGGAAAGACTCATGCTGAAACTCAATCATCAGTTTCAGTTGTTAAAATCACTTTTGAACAAATGGGATTTGTTATTCACCCAGATAAATCTAAATTATCACCAGTCCAAATTATTGATTATCTGGGATTTACCATTAATTCCAATCACATGTTGGTAACTTTGCCCAGGGATAAATTGAATCAGTTAATTGAGGACTGTGTTAATCTCGTTGGAGAACAACGGCCTTCAATTAGACAAGTAGCCAGTTTAATTGGGAAGTTGTTGCAGCCTTTCCAGCTGTGCAGTATGGTCCTCTGCATTATCAACAATTACAACGATCAAAGGAACAGGCACTGAGAATACAAAGGGGCCATTTTTGATAGGCCTATGCAGTTGTCAGCTGGGGCGATTGCTGACATACAATGGTGGATAGTACATGTTTCAAAAAATTTAAGGAAGGTTTTTGTGGAATCACCATCACTGATATTACAGACTGATGTAAGTGCACTGGGTTGGGTGCAACAGATATGTCTTCTAGTTGTGGAGGCAGATGGAATATGGATGAGACATCGCTTCCTCAATTAAGAGGGATTCATTATTTAGAGTTGTTGGGCACCTGGTATGGGCTCAAAGCTTATTGTTCTACAAGGAGGGATCTGCATGTGCAGGTCAGATTGACAACACCACAGCAGTGGCATATGTAAACCACATGGGTGGAGTTAAGTCACAGTCTTGTGATAGACTGGCTAACCAGATTTGGAGCTGGTTGTATTGACCAAAATATCTGGCTTTCAGCACTTTATTTGCCAGGAAGAGGTCACGTCAGTTTAATGACAACATTGAATGGATGTTAAATCAGGATGTATTTAACCAAATGATTGATCAGTATGCATTGCCAGATATTGACTTGTTTGCATCTCGATTAAATCATCAGTTACCTAGATATGTTTCATGGTAACCAGATCCTGGGGCAGTAGCAGTGTATGCATTTTCGCTGCATTGGGGAGGAATGTTTGTGTATGTATTTCCTCCATTCTGTCTCATCAGCAGATGTTTGCAAAAGATCAAGGAGGACTCTGCTTCAGGGGTATTGGTAGTGCCAGATTGGCCTACACGAGCATGGTTTTCCCGTTGTATTACAAATGGCTAGGGAGCCTTTACATGCTTATGCCCAAGAATAAAAAATCTACTGGTAAATCCAGTCACTGGGGATCAACATCCTTTATATGATTGTATTGATCTGTTAATTTGCAGATTTTAAGGAGGCCATACCTGGGGAGAGGACTGTCTCATCGGACTGTGGATGTTCTCACGTCGGCCTGCAGGGATAGTACACAGCAGCAATATATCACCTATATAAGGAATTGGGAGCAATTCTGCCTACAGCGAATATTGTATATCACACTGCAGGGATCACGGATGTATTGGAGTTTGTCAACTCTTTTTGACCAAAAAATTAAGTTACAGTGCGATTAATTCAGCCAGAAGTGCTCTGTCTTCTTATTTACCTATGAATGCAGAATTCCATACAGTAGGGACACATCCGTTAGTTTCACGATTCATGAAGGGAGTTTTTCAATTTTAATCCTCCTAAACCCAGGTATGCCGGTATTTTGAATGTGAGTGAGGTTTTTATGGTTCTTCGCCAGTGGGCTCCGGTTACAAGCCTATCAATAGCCAAATTATCTATGAAGGTGGTCATGCTTATGGCGTTGGTTTCAGCTCAACGTGTACAAATGTTGCAAAAGCTACGGCTAGATAGAATGCATGTGTCGGCTGATGCCATTATATTTTATGTCTATGATTTGCTTAAACATAATAGACGAGGCATGACAGGATGTAAGATTGTGTTTTCAGCATACCCCGCAAATGATCGCTTCTGTGTAGTCTCACATTTATCTTGTTACATTGAGATTACTAAACCTCTGAGAGGAACAGAGTTGGCTTTGTTTATTAGTCACAAAAAAACACACAGTAAGGTGTCGGTGCAAACGATTTCAAGGTGGCTAAAGTGGGTCCTGGCAAGTGCTGGAATTGATACTGATAAATTCAAATCTCATTCCACCAGGGCGGCATCAACTTCCGCGGCAAGGGCGATGGACTTGCCAATAGACCATGTCCTCGCGGGCCGCAGGATGGTCCAGTGAGCAAACTTTTCAGAGGTTTTATCACAAGCCGATTTCAAGCTCGGGGTGTTTGCTCATTCTGGTTTCAGTACTGTTACATTTTTCCCCTGAGTTAGAGGAGTTTGTTATGATTTGTTTGTAAATACACTGTTATTTCATTTAACAAATGTATTACTGATGCATGATTGATTGTTAACGACTTTTGAGTCAAATCCAGGCAGTGTGAACGTCGGATTTGGGTCTGCGGCGTGAATTCACAGTGCTTTGAAGTCTTCACGTAGTCACTCACGTGACTCCGAAGTAAGTAAGATTAAACGAGAACTTACCAGTTTGAAGTTTGATCTTTATTTTATGAGGAGTCGAGTTGAGGGACTACGTGCCCTCTGCTCCCGCCCTCATAGATCTCCTTTGGTAGTTCTAGTTTTATCATCTTACCGTTATACTTCGGTCATTGTTAGCTGTGAATTCATTCCGCTGCTTTGAAGATTGACGCACCAACGGCTGTACGGGCTTCTATTCACGTAGTCTCTCAACTCGACTCCTCATAAAATAAAGATCAAACTTCAAACTGGTAAGTTCTCGTTTAATCTTACTATTCTTTCCACCTTTCATTGGAAATTTTTATGCTTAGTTCATTTTCCCACTCACCTCTAATACCTTCCGTTGTTGGTATTACTGCATTTAGTATAATATTACAGTGGCTTGCAAAAGTATTCATACCCCTTGAACTTTTCCACATTTTGTCACGTTACAACCACAAACGTAAATGTATTTTATTGGGATTTTATGTGATAGACCAACACAAAGTGGTGCATAATTGTGAAGTGGAAGGAAAATGATACATGGTTTCCAAATTTTATTACAAATAAAAAACTGAAAAGTGTGGCTTGCAAAAGTATTCAGCCCCCATGAGACAATACTTTGTAGAACCACCTTTCGCTGCAATTACAGCTACAAGTCTTTTGGGGTATGTCTCTACCAGCTTTGCACATCTAGAGACTGAAATTTTTGCCCATTGTTCTTTGCAAAATAGCTCAAGCTCAGTCGGATTGGATGGAGAGCATCTGTGAACAGCATTTTTCAAGTCTTGCCAGAGATTCTCAATTGGATTAGGTCTGGACTTTGACTGGGCCATTCTAACACATAAATATGCTTTGATCTAAACCATTCCATTGTAGCTCTGGCTGTATGTTTAGGGTTGTTGTCCTGCTGGAAGGTGAACCTCCGCCCCAGTCTCAAGTCTTTTGCAGACTCTAACAGGTTTTCTTCCAAGATTGCCCTGTTTTTGGCTCCATCCATCTTCCCATCAACACTGACCAGCTTCCCTGTCCCTGCTGAAGAAAAGCATCCCAACAACATGATGCTGCCACCACCATGTTTCACAGTGGGGATGGTGTGTTCAGGGTGATGTGCAGTGTTAGTTTTCCACTACACATAGCGTTTTGCATTTATGCCAAAAACTTCAATTTTGGTCTCATCAGACCAGAGCACCTTCCTCCACATGTTTGCTGTGTCCCCCACATGGCTTGTGGCAAACTGCAAACGGGACTTCTTATGGCTTTGTTTCAACAATGGCTTTCTTCTTGCCACTCTTCCATAAAGGTCCGATTTGTGGCGTGCACGACTAATAGTTGTCCTATGGACAGAATCTCCCACCTGAGCTGTGGATCTCTGCAGCTCCTCCAGAGTTACCATGGGCCTATTGGCTGCTTCTCTGATCAATGCTCTCCTTGCCCGGCCTGTCAGTTTAGGTGGACGGCCATGTCTTGGTAGGTTTGCAGTTGTGCCATACTCTTTCCATTTTCGGATGATGGATTGAACAGTGCTCCGTGAGATGTTCAAAGCTTGGGATATTTTTTTTATAACCTAACCCTGTTTTAAACGTCTCCACAACTTTATCCCTGACCAGTCTGGTGTGTTTCTTGGGCTTCATGATGCCCAAGGAACATTGTTTGTTCACTAATGTTCTCTAACAAACCTCTGAGGCCTTCACAGAACAGCTGTATTTATAGTGAGATTAGATTACACACAAGTGGACTCTATTTGCTTGCACTGGATTTCATTTAGGGGTATGAGAGTAAAGGGGGCTGAATACTTTTGCATGCCACACTTTTCAGTTTTTTATTTGTAAAAAGATTTCAAAACCATGTATCATTTTCCTTCCACTTCGCAATTATGCGCCACTTTGTGTTGGTCTATCACATAAAATCCTAATAAAATACATTTACGTTTGTGGTTGTAACGTGACAAAATGTGGAAAAGTTCAAGGGGTATGAATACTTTTGCAAGCCACTGTATATATATGTGAAATTAAATTTGGTGATTCCGCCTTTGTATTCATTACTTCATCTAGTAAGTCTAATGGCATTTTGTGAAATTCATGTGCATGTTTTTTCAAATAATCACATATTTGGAAATATTTAAAATACTGATTGTTACCCAGATTGTATTTTAGTTGTAATTGTTTAAATGATAATAGTTTTCCCGTATCATACAAATCTCCCAAAGTTTTAATTCCTGCTCTTTCCCATTGTATGAATGCTTTGTCTATAATCGAGGATTTAAACAGAGGGTTTTTAGCAATAGGAGATAGGAGAGATAAGTTTCTTATGTTTAATTGTATTTTATTTGTTTCCAAATTCTGATTGTACTATGTATAATTGGGTTTTTGTTGTAGTTTGTATTATTCACCGTCATTGGTGAAAGAAGGATCGCACCAATATTAAAGGGGGAGCATTCCTCTTTTACCATAATGATCCATTCCGGTTGATGAAGAGCATTATCCAACAATTGAATCATATATCTAATTTTTACCTACCAATAATGATACATAAAATTAGGGAGTGCTAATCCCCCTACTACTTTGGGTTTATTCAGGTGTGGTCTTTGTATTCTATGGGTTTTATAATCCCAAATAAAATTTGTAATATGAGTCCAATTTTTTTTTTAAACTTTTTGGGTAGATATGGTGGGATTGATTGGAACAAGTATAGAATTTGTGGTAGAAAAATCATTTTTATGGCGTTTATTCGACCTATTAAGGACATCGGGAGCGTTTTCCAGAATTTTATTAAATTATGTAATTTCTTAAGTACAGGGTTATAGTTTGCTTTAAACATGTCTTGATATCTTCTAGCAATTTCAATGCCCAAGTATTTAAATTTTTCCCCAGCTATTTTAAAAGAAAATTGTACGAGATGTATAGAATCTTTCGGTTTTATTGACATGATTTCACTTTTATTCCAGTTTATTCTGTAACCTGAAAATGAACCGAAATCCTCAATTAAATTTAAAATATTGGGTATAGTGATATGAGGCTTTGTGATGTACAAAAGTACATCATCAGCGTATAATGATATTTTATTGTTTGAATGTTTTGTCTTATATCCGTGGATATTCGGAGGAGTTCTAATACTCTCCGCTAGTGGTTCAATTATGAGGGCAAATAACAATGGTGATAATGAACAACATTGTCTATTACCCCTTGACAGTGAAATTTCGTGGATAAAATATTATTAGTTAATATTCTGACCATTGGCTTATTATATATTAATTTAATCCATTGAATGAAATTCTCTCCCAGTTGAAATTTTTGCAATATTTTAAGCATATACTTCCATTCAACCTGATCGAATGCTTTCTCTGCATCCAGCAAAATAATTGTGAGATTTGGATCTTTAGTTTGGTGTGAGTGCATTATATTAAGCAGACGTCTCAAATTATTAAATGAATGTCTCTTAGGGATAAACCCCGTTTGATCCGGATGTATTAGTTTAATGGCGTACTTACTTAATCTTCTTGGTAATATTTTTGCTAATATTTTTTGATCTGTATTTAAAAACGCGATAGCTTTATAGGATCCAGGTACTTCCTCATCTTTATCTTTATTAAGTATTAATGTAATCGTAGATTCTGCTAGTGTATCAGGTAATATATGTTCTCTGAAAGCGTGTGTGTACATTTTCTGTAGACGAGGACTAAATATATCGTAAAAACTTTTATAGAATTCATTACTAAATCCGTCGGGACCTGGTGTTTTTCCATTTTTTAATGAGAATATTGTTTCTTCTATTTCCTTATTTGAGATTTGTGCTCCCAATTCCTCTTGTTCCTGCAATTCTAGTTTGGGAAGATTGCAATTATCCAGAAACTCAGTGATTGTGTTGGTGTCCGTTGTCGTTTTGGATGTATACAAATTCTCATAACATTGCACAAATTTTTAATTAATTTCATTCGGTAATGTTAATACTTCCCCTTTGTCTGATTTAATCTTTGAAATCGTGTGTTCCTTTTCTCGTTTTTTTAATTGGCGTGCGAGAAGTTTATGAGACTTCTCCCCAAATTCAAATTGTTCCTGTCTTGTAATTTGGAATAATCTTATAACTTTCTCTGATAGTAATTTATTTAATTTGAATTTTAGTATTAATATTTTATTGTGTTTATCCATGGACGGGTCTTTAGCATTATCTATATCCAATTGTCTAATTTGTTCCTCTAGCTGCCGTTGTTCATTCTTATTTTTTTTTATTCTGAAAGGCTTGGTATGAGATTATAACACCTCTAATAAAAGCTTTGAAAGATTCCCATAATAATGTAGGTGGTGTGTCTGGCATATCATTTATTTCGAAAAAAAAGATCCATTTGCTGTCTTAGATATATACTCCCTTGCTGGTCTTTTAAAATGTGGGGGTTATACCTCCAGAATGATGTATTCTTAGACATGCCTTCTATTTAAAAAAAAAGTTAGGGGGGAATGATCTGAAATCGTATTTGTGTGGCATTTTGGCTTAAGAGTATACGGAATTAATTTTGTGTCTACCAGGAAATAATCTATATGTGAATAAGTCTTGTGTACCAATGAATAAAACAAATATTCCTTGCCTGTTGGATTTGCAATCCTCCAAACATCGATTATATTTGTATTTTTTATATATGTGTTTAAAAGTTCACTAGTTTTAGATTCCGTATTACCTCGTTGTTTTTGACTGGATTTATCTAAATAAGGATCTAAGACGCAGTTAAAGTCTCCCCCAATTATAACATTCTGGTAATTATATTCTGCAATTATATTCAAAATTTTATTTAAAAAATGCGGATTATCAAAGTTAGGCGCATATATATTTATCAACGTAATTGGGATTGCATGGATCTCACCGGTAACTATCAAATATCTCCCATCCTTATTTGTTAAGGTATTTTTCTGTTTAAATGGTATATCTTTGCGAATCATGATGGACGTGCCTCTGGATTTTGACGTGTATGACGAATGAAAAGTTTGACCTATCCAGTTGGCCCTCAATCTACTTGATCTTGAACTTTAAGATGTGTTTCTTGGAGAAATATAATATCTGACTTAAATGCTTTCAGCTGTGCTAAAATCTTACCCCTTTTAATACGTTTGTTAGCCCCCCTAATATTCCAACTGGAAAATGAGATTCCTCCCGATTTACTTTGTTTAGTGTCTTGCATTTTGACTAGGTTTAGTACCTATGTATCTTGTGGTGCATCCATACCTCAGGTCTTTAAGCAATGGGGGAACAGTCAACCGACCAAGTTCAGTTTGTGGATTTCTTCTAAGATTATCCTTGAATAAAAAAACACACATGTGATTAATTATGATAGTAAAAAAAAATAGTAAAAGTGAAAATACAGTGACCGAGCTTGTCGGCACTGTAATAAGTGGCCCACCTGTTGGTGGGAGAAAACATTGTATCGACTTCCGTTGTCGATGTTAATAAACAAATAGCTCCGTTCCCTCAATAAGTCATAACATATCCATACTAGAACCGAGCCGATTCCAAATCAACTATATAATAGCTAATTGCAGTACATATATCCATTTCATATGTATTCCCAAATATATCTAACTGTTTTATCTACAGAGTGTTAAGCATCAGTTTTTACCTCAATAATTATCAGCTATTGGTTGAAGGGGCTACCTAGGGCAGACTTCTGGATCTGAGCCAGGAGCCCGTCATCCCCCTCACAACCCGGTTATAAATCTGCCCCTTACTACTGATCTGGTTAATGTTCATTACAATTTCTATGATAGTATTCTATGTTTTAAGTGTTAAAAGTGTTTTTTCTATAACATTAGGTTATTCAGTTAAAAATTTTAAACCACAGTAATTGCTCTGTTCAGATTATATTATAAAGCTCTGTATTCAGTGTTTATCTTTTTCCACTTCACTTTGAACCCAGTATGTCCTTGAATTAACATTCCTCGATAAGCCGTCGAGTCTAAACACAGGGAGAGTTCCATCTTCTGTTGAACACATTTCATGTTAAAATAGTAAAGAGAGAGAGTATCCATACAGTACAGCTTTTCAAGTTACTTATTCCCTTCCACGATGGTTAAGGCATATTTATATGCGCTCTCCGGATTTGTAAACGATTTTTGCTAATCGTTGTAAGAAATGCGCATTCTGGCGGGAAAGTAGGCTCCATATCTGACACCCTTCACGCCTTGGAGCGCTTGCTTTACCTTGAAGAACTGGTTTCTTTTTTGGACCACTTCATAGGGGTAATCTCTAAATATTTTGAAGGTTGTCTGCTCGTATTTCAGTGGTACTCCATATTTGATATTACTCATCACCTCTTCCACGCCAGAGATGTCCCGAAATTTCACAATGATCTCATGTGTGTATTCTGAGCCTGTTTGGGATTTTTGTTTGAATCTCAGAATTCAATGTGCCACTTCAATTTTAGGAAGGTTAGGAAGATTGAGAGATTCTTTAATTAGATCTGCAGCAAACTCCCGAGGGTTATCTTCCTCGGCTTCCTCAGGTACTCCTACTAGCCTTAGATTAAAGCGTCTCGAACGCGTTTCCAAGTCTAGGCACTTATCCGAATTTTGCCAGTTGTTTGGCAGTGAGGTCGTGCTGTGTCTTCATTTTCTTCATATCCTCGGCCGTTCGTCCCATCTCTTCCTCCATCTCTTTCATTGTTTTCACATATGAGGCGACAGTCTCATGCACTGCAACAAACTTCTTATTAGTGTCTTCTTCCCCCTTGTCCATTTGCTCCAATGGTTCAACTCTCACATCTTCAATTCTTTTATTTACGGTGTTGATCGAATCCTGCACAGACTCAATAACTTTCAAATTGCCTGTATTCGTATTCAGCATTAGTTTATCTGTCATATCTTTCATCATTTTTTCCATGTGCGTTCCGTCCACCTTTGTAATATTCTTTCTTACTAAAAAAAATGAATAGCATAACTGTGTAAACGATTAGATTTTCAGAGAGATCAGAATCATTGGACCCCCCCACAGGTATTATAGTGCAGAAATGGACATTTGTCTCTATAGCCATCATATGTGCAAATACACTACTTGGCAGTATTACACCAATAAACATTTATTATGAACGATGATGATATTTGCAACCCTCAGGTGGTTAGTTAATTGTCTTCCAATGCGCCAACATCACAACTATTTATCATTGCGCTCCAATTACATTGCAAAGAAGGAAAGGCTGAGAATTTCACTTTATAATCTGTGCATCTAACTCACATATTTTAATCCTACCCTAGGACGGGCATTGCTTTTGCCAGAAGTATATTATATTTTTATACCCTTAGTTTGTACCAGAAGAATGCCACTAATTGAATTAAACATAAAGTTGACGTCTACTGGGCCATTATATGCTTGGTAGTCAGGCACTGTTAGGTTTTCAGAAATGTGTTTCATGCTCTCAACTTAGCAAGGGTAAAGGAGTCACTGGTGCAGCTGTGGTTATGTTGTGCTTGATGATATTTCTGGAAATTGTACATCAATAGAGTGGAAGCAAATGGTCCCTTTTCCCTGGTGCCAACGTAATGAGACTGTGCATGCAGTCAATAGCACCCAGGACATCAGCAATGATGAAGAAGTCTTGCCACGTTCTCTGTCATTGCAGCTGGGATTTGTGAAGTCTGATACAGTAATGCATGCTGCTGACGAAATCATCTGCAACTTGATAAATCACTTTATACATTGGTGACAGATTGTTGCCTGTTGATGCCCCAGCTGTGGTCTGATGGGTGCCAATAGTGCTGGCCTCTACCCTAGCCCTGGCTCTGATTAATTTAGATATTTGGAGTATTGTGTGCAATTCTCATCACCCCATTACAGGAAGGATATCAAGGCTGTGGAAAGGGTGCAGAGGAGGTCAAATAGAATGATGCCTGGATTAGAGGGTATTAAATACAGGCTTGGATTGTTTTCTCTGGAATACCGGTGGTTGCAGGGAGTGCTGATAGTAAAAAAATTATGAGAGGCATACAGGGTGTTGAGTGCCTACTGCCGGGGGTGGTGGTTGACGCAGATACGATAGTGACATTTAAAAAACATTTGGATAGGTATATGAATATGAAGGGTTTGGAGGGATGTGGATTATGTGCAGGCAGATAAGAATGGTTCTTGGCATTATGTTCAGCATTGTGGGCCAAAGGGCCTGTTCTATGTCCCATGTATAACATCCATTTATAACTCATTCCCTATGGCTATCCCTTGTTTTCTAAATCATTTAAATGGAAATAGAAAGGACACAAAGTGCTCGCGTAACTCAATGGGTCAGGCAGCATCTCTGGAGAACATGAATAGGTGATGGTGTCTGAAGAAGGCTCCTGTCCCCAAACATCAACTCTCCATGTACTTTTGACCCGCTGAGTTACTCCAGCACTTTGTGTTCTTTTGTGTAAACCATCATCTGCAGTTCCTTGTTCCTACATTCTAAACTTGGGACTGTACATGCCAATGGAGTAAAATGGGCCATGATCACAGTGAACAGGATAGACCTGGTCTGAATGATCTAAATTAGATTTCTTCCCACTCTTTTGAATATGTTTCCTGCAATGCAAATTTGCATGAAGAATGATGGTTTGAAAAGAAATATATTATTCCAAATGGAAGTTCATGGTGACATTTTAGGGGCTGGAGCTGGAACAGATAACAGGCATGGGCAAGTCTATAATAAATCTGAAATGCACAGAAGGTTATAATAGTAAGATTAAACGTGAACTTACCAGTTCGAAGTTTGATCGTTATTTTATGAGGAGTAACGATGAGGGATTACGTGAAGAAGCCCCGCCTGGCGCTGGAACGGCATACTTCAAAGCAGCGGCATGAAAAACACAGAACATAATAGCCGGAGTAAGATAGTAAGGCTCAACATAGATTTAGAACTACCAGATGATCATTTATTTTATGAGGGTCGGGAGTGGAGGGCACGTAATCCCTCATCGTTACTCCTCATAAAATAATGATCAAACTTCGAACTGGTAAGTTCTCGTTTAATCTTACTATTTTACTTCGGAGTCACGTGAGTGACTACGTGAAGATTTTGAAGCTTTCTGTGTTTTTTATGTCGTAGACTCATTCCATATGTCACTGGCTCACACAACACAGTAATGAGCAAAATAACACATTTTTTCCTCCAAACATTGCCTCAAGTTATGTGATAAATTATTTCACATTATAAAAGAATAAAAGTAATGCCCTTTCTATTGAAAGGCAAGTTTATCACAAAATATCAATTGATATATATAATTTGATGGTATGAACAAAGCAACAATTATAGAGAACCCAACACTCCATGTCCAATCGTGACACAATGACTGATTTCATTTAATTTAATATTTATTTTACACCCTCCTGTGGCCTTGCATCTTTGCTCGAGCGGCTCATCCTGTGCCATTCCTGTGAATGTATCTACCTCCTTAACAGAGTAATTTTCCACATTTCAGTGTCTAGTTCCACTGAGTGTTATTCAATGTTTAACCATCTAGAATACATTTCTCTAGAACCATCAGTTTTACTGAAACCTAATGTGGTTTTTTGTGTGTAATAAGTAGTGCTGTCTCATTACCACAGAGACTCTTACTTATTTTAACATATTTCATCAATGTTCACACACACACACACACACACAATTTAAGGCCGACAGGATATGCTTATAGGTTTACCTTGGTTTCAGCTCTTCTTGGTCTGCTTTGTTTGGTAAATTCATAAACATATATGATAATGTAATCTGTATCCACACACAATTATAACGTAATATTTACAATGTTTGCACTCTTATCTTGATACTAAAGTCATCAGCATTATTACTTTCAATGTTAACTTTTTTGAATCATTGATAGAACTGGAATAGATAGAATTGCCTAAGGCAATTCAGGACTATATTGATCTCCAGACTTATGTATTGCAATTTTGGACAGATTATATATATATATATATATATATATATACACATATATATACCTATATTTATATCTACATATATATCCCTTTTCATATCGGGATTTTACGAATGAACCTGATAACTTCTTGGTTAGTATATTGTCCATAAATAGGACGATAAACACTCTGAGCCCTATTATTGGCTCTATCAATTAGATACTCAGAAAAAATGCAATCCACAAGAACTCACATATATCTAATATGACAAATAATTTTACTGTATACACAGACTTCCAATTTCTTATAAAATATTGTTTTTTTTTCTTATTTCTGAAAATTGCAGGTATAACACTTCTTTATACATAATGATTTTATTGTTATGTTGTTATATTAGTTAAACATTCATAGACTTATTTGACCATTAAACTAATCAATCCTTTCTACAATTTTTTTTTTTATAGTCCTTAGTTATATTAAATTAATGATCATAATACACCTGTAATCCCCCACAATCAGAGATTTCATGAATTTATTTTGTAACAGTTGTTTGCACCTCTTCAACGTACTTCAAGCCGTCTTGAGACGTGAATTGGCCAAGATTGACTGGCAATTAATTCTAAAAGGGTTGACGGTGGATATACAATGGAAGACATTTAAAGACTGCATGGATGAACTACAAAAATTGTTCATCCCAGTTTGGCAAAAGAATAAATCGGGGAAGGTAGTGCATCCGTGGATAACAAGGGAAATCAGGGATAGTATCAAAGCAAAGGATGATGCATACAAAGTAGCCAGAAAAAGCAGCATACCAGAGGACTGGGAGAAATTCAGAGACCAGCAGAGGAGGACAAAGGGCTTAATTAGGAAAGGAAAAATAGATTATGAAAGAAAACTGGCAGGGAACATAAAAACTGACTGCAAAAGTTTTTATAGATATGTGAAGAGAAAGAGGTTAGTTAAAACAAATGTAGGTCCCTTGCAGTCAGAAACGGGTGAGTTGATCATGGGGAACAAGGATATGGCGGACCAATTGAATAACTACTTTGGTTCCGTCTTCACTAAGGAAGACATAAATAATCTGCCTGAAATAGCAGGGGACTGTGGGTCAAAGGAGGAATTGAGTGAAATCCAGGTCAGTCGGGAAGTGGTGTTGGGTAAATTGAATAGATTAAAGGCCGATAAATCCCCAGGGCCAGATAGGCTGCATCCCAGAGTACTTAAGGAAGTAGCTCAGGAAATAGTGGATGCATTAGTGATAATCTTTCAAAACTCTTTAGATTCTGGAGTAGTTCCAGAGGATTGGCGGGTAGCAAATGTAACCCCTCTTTTTAAGAAGGGAGGGAGAGAGAAAACGGGGAATTACAGACCAGTTAGTCTAACATCGGTAGTGGGGAAACTGCTAGAGTCAGTTATTAAAGATGGGATAGCAGCACATTTGGAAAGTGGTGAAATCATTGGACAAAGTCAGCATGGATTTACAAAAGGTAAATCATGTCTGACGAATCTTGTGGAATTTTTCGAGGATGTAACTAGTAGCGTGGATAAGGGAGAACCAGTGGATGTGGTATATCTGGACTTCCAGAAGGCTTTCGACAAGGTCCCACATAAGAGATTAGTATACAAACTTAAAGCATACGGTATTAGGGGTTCAGTATTGATGTGGATAGAGAACTGGCTGGCAAACAGGAAGCAAAGAGTAGGAGTAAACGGGTCCTTTTCACAATGGCAGACAGTAACTAGTGGGGGTACCGCAGGGCTCAGTGCTGGGACCCCAGCTATTTACAATATATATTAATGATCTGGATGAGGGAATTGAAGGCAATATCTCCAAGTTTGCGGATGACACTAAGCTGGGGGGCAGTGTTCGCTGTGAGGAGGATGCTAGGAGACTGCAAGGTGACTTGGATAGGCTGGGTGAGTGGGCAAATGTTTGGCAGATGCAGTATAATGTGGATAAATGTGAGGTTATCCACTTTGGTGGCAAAAAACAGGAAAGCAGACTATTATTTGAATGGTGGCCGATTAGGAAAAGGGGAGATGCAGCGAGACCTGGGTGTCATGGTACACCAGTCATTGAAAGTAGGCATGCAGGTGCAGCAGGCAGTGAAAAAAGCGAATGGTATGTTAGCTTTCATAGCAAAAGGATTTGAGTACAGGAGCAGGGAGGTTCTACTTCAGTTGTACAGGGTCTTGGTGAGACCACACCTGGAGTATTGCGTGCAGTTTTGGTCTCCAAATCTGAGGAAGGACATTATTGCCATAGAGGGAGTGCAGAGAAGGTTCACCAGACTGATTCCTGGGATGTCAGGACTGTCTTATGAAGAAAGACTGGATAGACTCGGTTTATACTCTCTGGAATTTAGGAGATTAAGAGGGGATCTTATAGAAACTTACAAAATTCTTAAGGGGTTGGACAGGCTAGATGCAGGAAGATTGTTCCCGATGTTGGGGAAGTCCAGGACAAGGGGTCACAGCTTAAGGATAAGGGGGAAATCCTTTAAGACCGAGATGAGAAAGACTTTTTTCACACAGAGAGTGGTGAGTCTCTGGAACTCTCTGCCACAGAGGGTAGTTGAGGCCAGTTAATTGGCTATATTTAAGAGTGAGTTGGATGTGGCCCTTGTGGCTAAGGGGATCAGAGGGTATGGAGAGAAGGCAGGTACGGGATACTGAGTTGGATGATCAGCCATGATCATATTGAATGGCGGTGCAGGCTCGAAGGGCTGAATGGCCTACTCCTGCACCTAATTTCTATGTTTCTATGTTTCTATGTCTTTTCCCAATTATATGGGTTCGGATAAGGCTATCAGTGCATTTTTAGGGTCAGTTTTCCATTTTATTTTTACTGCCCTTGTTACTCCTGAGTTTTTCCTCAAGGAGACTACCTTCAAATATATCTGAGGTAGATATTCCCACTATATTTCATCATATATATTAATATATGAAAACCCCTTTAGGGTAGGTTAGAGAATGTTTTTGGGCCTTTTAACCCTTTTTGGCTTGAATTCTTTATTTACTTTATTTTTATTTTTTGGAATCTTTTTGTTTTTCCAATATTTTTTCAAGCCATAAAGCTTTTTTAGTCTGAAGGCCTTTTATTGTTTTTTTTTAAATTATGGCCTTTCTGACTTTATAAAGTTCCCCCCACCCCCGTGCCAAAAGCTTGTGGAGCGACTAAAAAATCTTTCTAACGTAATTTTGACGGCTACCGGTATCGGAACCGGCTCCGTAATCTCCCATTCCGATCGCTCCCCTTAGGACGTTCTTTTAAAACTCCGTTGTTTTTCAACTTTTTTTTTTTTTTTCTTTTAAATTAGTTTTAAATTCTGGTATTCAATACCAGCCACGGAGTTTTTTAGACCCTGAAAATGTTTTCCACTGCACTTACCTGCGGGCCCGTACCCACCGCTGTCGAGGAGCTGCCTCTGCAGCTCTTGCTCTGCCATCAGCGTCGACGTAATGCCGTTCCAGCGCCAGGCGGGGCTTCTTCACGTAGTCACTCACGTGACTCCAAAGTAAAATGATGGAGGTGCATTGAAGAAGGGATTCCTTGTTACGAGAGGCAACAGGTTGTGAGAAGCAAAAGGTTGTGAAGTCAAAATGTGAAGTCACAACGGTCATGAAATCAAACAGGAGAAGATTGCTGATTAATCAAATGCAATTTAGGTTAATCTTCATCCCTTCTCCTCCAGCAGTCTATGACATTACAATATGCCAATTAGAACAGTGCACGGTGTGGTCTAAAAAGGTTCTATATGTTCTGCAGAAATTCACTACATTTTTAAAATTCTGTCAATTGTGAAATGCATTCTCATGCTTAGTCTGCTGTTTTCTTGAGATCTTATTATCTTGTGCTACCTCATTTGGTGCTTTACCTCTTTGTGCTTCTGAATGGCTTTAATTGCCTACCTTATTTATAAATTTTTTACTTTCCATGTGGTATGTGTCCTCTCAATTTTTGCTACTGCAATAACTTGCAAATTTATCAATGCAGTAATTTCTTTGCCAGTTATAAACAGGTTCTGAAAGTTTATCTTCATTTGCTGCAGTGCTCCATAACCATCAATATCTGTTAATTGATATATGGAGATTTTGAAAATCTCACCCTGATTCCCAAGTTAATTTGTTGACAAAAAATGTGAACAGTAAAAAGGTGAACAGCACTGTGTGGGAGGCACAGTGGCACAGTGGTAGAGTTGCTGATTTATAGTGCCAGAGGTTGATTGTCAGTGGCAGATTAATTGTGTGGTAGGGGTAGTTTGTTGAATGACTTTGGTCTTGCAGATGTTTTAACTGTGAAGTTCTTCCTCTCGGATATTTCCGTGAGGATTTGGAGAGCAAGTTCCTTGGACACACTTCCATGGACATCGTCAATGTGCTGCAACTCATTGACTGAATTGGTGATGATGACTATTGGAGATGATGAAGATTGAACGGTTTCCCATTCATCATGTACCATTCTACACTTCCTGGCGAATTACGTCTCCCATAGTTCAGGCATTTAGCTTCAACTATCAGATGTATATCTTTGAAGTGCATCCGGTGAATTTCATCATTTCTCTTGTGCCAAAATTCTTCATTCCCCCAAGCAATTCTAAGTAAGGGCAGCACATGCAGAATGCTCTGATTCTCCCCAGGGATGAAGGGCTTATGGACAGTGGTCATCAGTGTAAAGGACTGTCTGGAGTCATCAGGATTCTGGGACTGATGTTTTCTGACCTCAATAGATGCTGCCTCGACTGCTGTGGCTGTGTGTAACTTCTCCTGTTAATTGGCAAGTTCCAACTAGTCAGCTTCCTGAGCTGACATTTACCAATCTCTTTGGCCTAATCATATGACTGCTACCCGGCGAGCACTGTCTGTTAGGCTCTTCTGCATTTATCTCTCAGACCATCATTGTCCCTAACTGTATTTGTCTCTAACATTCCTTGTGTTGTTCTAATTCCTCTATCTACTTCTTGTCCATATCTTTCTCTTTGCATGTGCTCAAACTGTTCCTTATATCTTTCCCACTTTAGTTCTCTGTACACTTGTCCCTTTCCTTCTCTAGCTCAGCTACTTGTACACTCTACGCCTCTTGCTTTTGTCGCAGTATAGGGAATAGCCTCTCCCTACTAATTACTACTACTCCTCAAGATTAATTCTTGTTTTGATTTCATGGTTATTCAATTATATCCCTGAACAATCCCTAACAGATCCTGCAGGTTATTTTTCTAATCAGTGATAGATTTCCAGTGATACCACTGGATTGCATTGTGGCCAAATGCAACATATCCAGGACTCCTATTCACAGTCTAAAACAAAATGTTGATGGTAATAGTCCACTGCAGATATGGCTTCATAAGCTTAAGTCCATGCCTGTTTAATACACGCTTGATTGGATCTTCTTCATGCAGTACATTTTATCATCCATTAATAACTTTTTTTAAATTGCTTTTCCTTTCTCAACCACTCTCCAGTTGAACAAATGGCCCCCTTTGTCTCCAGAGGCTGGTTGGGAGAGGAAGCTTGGCAGTGAAAGAACAAGCCTGGTGTTGACCCAATTTTGTTTTTATCATTCCCCTCGAGCAGTTTCCATCAGATGGATAAGCTTTGACAATTAGTCCATATGTCAGTTTGAAGGAACATATTTTAACATGCCAAAGAGTATCATTCTACATTACCGACACTGAGCTATTTCTGCTGCATTTACTACCAGCCTTGGAGTGGAGTACAAAATGGTTACTTCTAGTTGGGTTTTTAACCCCCTGCCTAAGGGATGCTGCATTCAACTGGATGAAAGCAGGACAGTATCGGTTAGACAAAATCTGCTTATTATTTTGGCATGTTTAACCATTTTTTGATCAGTCAACATGGTATTCATGGTTGCACCATATTCGGGAAAAAGTTAGACAATACACTGGAAAAATAAAGTGACATGATGTTAGTTGATTTGTGATCAACTCAAATCACAAGAATTTCAGCATGCTGTCATTAGTAATCTTTCTTAATTGTCAGCAAATCAATTTAGCATGATTGAAATAAAATTTTGTCGGAACTCATCAAGTCAGGCAACATCCGTCTATTTCCAGCAGATTCCAGCATCTGCATTTTCCGTTGATTGAATGGTACTCCAAGGAACACACATGAAGACAATCAATTGCTGCTGTGAGGCCATCAATTTAATGAAACATACAGTTTAATCTACCCAAAGCTTATTGATCTTTAGATGCAAGGAAATGTCTACAAGCAAATGCTGCTGAGTGGCACTTTCTAAGGTGCAGGAGTGTGAGCTGATGGATGGGCTGTAATGGTTAGAGATACGTAGAAATAAAACATGACACAAGAACAGGCTTATCGGCACACAATGTCTTTGCTGAACATCATTCCAAGACCATCATTTATCTACCTGCACATAACCCAAATCCCTCCATTCCCTCAATATCCCAAAACATTTTAAATATTACTAACATATATGCTTCAACCACCACCCGGGCACTTACAACCCTCTGTGTAAAAAACCTTCACCACACATCTCCTTTAAACCGTGTCCCTCTCAATTTAAAGTTATGCCCTCTAGTTTTTTCTATCCTGGGAAAAAGGTTCTAACTGTCTATGCCTGTCTTATCTATGCCTCACATAAAATTGTATACTTCTATCAGGTATCCCTACAACTTCTGGCATTCCAGAGAAAACAATCCAAGTCTATCCAACCTCTCCCAGCTAATACTTGTAATCCAAGCATCATTCCTATGCACCATTTCCAACGCCTCCACATCGTTCCTGTAATAGGGTGACCAGAACTGCAAACAATGCTCCAAATGTGGCCTAACCAGTCATATAAAGCTGCATCATGACTTCCTGAATCTTGCAGTCAAAGCAAGCATACCACATGCCTTCTTTAAGCCCTACTTGTATTGCCACTTTCAGGGAGTTGTAGACTTGGACCCCAAGATCCTTCTGTACATCATTGCTGTTAAGGGTAATGCCAGTAATTGTATATATTCCCCTTACATTTACCCTCAAGTGCAACATGTCATAATGTACTTGCCCGTATTAAACTCCATCTGCCACTTCTCCGCCCATTTCAATACCTGATCTATATCCTGCTGTATACTTTGACAGCCTTCCTCACAGTCCATGACCAAGCAATCTTGGTGTCATCTGCAAATTTACTAAACAACCTGCCAATGTTTTTATCCATTTATATATATCACAAATAGCAGAGGTCCCAGCACAGATCCCTGTGGAACTCCACAGGTCACAAAATTCCAGCCTGAATACTGTCCTTCCACCACAACCCTGTGTTTTTTATCAATAAAACAGTTCAGAATCCATACGATCAAGTCATTATTAATTCCGTGCAACTTAACCTTTTGGAACAACCTTGGGGGACTTTTCAAAAACCTTACTAAAATTCACGTAGACAAATGTTGCCGTCCTACACTCGTCAATCACCTTTGTCACCTACTCAAAAAACTCAATCAAGTTAGTAAGACTGACCCTAATTAACCTATTCTATTCCAAATGGGAGAAATACCCTATCCCAAAGAATCCTCTCCAATAGCCTCCCTACCACTGGCATGCAGCTCACTGGCCTAAAGTTCCCTTGATTCTCTGTACTTCCCCTTCTTAAATAAAGGAACAAGATTAGTTACTCTCTGTTCTCCGGGACCTTACCTGTGCCTAGAGAAGATGCAATAGAGGGAGTGCAGAGAAGGTTCACCAGACTGATTCCTGGGATGTCAGGACTGTCTTATGAAGAAAGACTGGATAGACTCGGTTTATACTCTCTGGAATTTAGGAGATTAAGAGGGGATCTTATAGAAACTTACAAAATTCTTAAGGGGTTGGACAGGCTAGATGCAGGAAGATTGTTCCCGATGTTGGGGAAGTCCAGGACAAGGGGTCACAGCTTAAGGATAAGGGGGAAATCCTTTAAGACCGAGATGAGAAAGACTTTCTTCACACAGAGAGTGGTGAGTCTCTGGAACTCTCTGCCACAGAGGGTAGTTGAGGCCAGTTCATTGGCTATATTTAAGAGTGAGTTGGATGTGGCCCTTGTGGCTAAGGGGATCAGAGGGTATGGAGAGAAGGCAGGTACGGGATACTGAGTTGGATGATCAGCCATGATCATATTGAATGGCGGTGCAGGCTCGAAGGGCTGAATGGCCTACTCCTGCACCTAATTTCTATGTTTCTATGTTTCTATGCAAGACATCTTCATCAAGGATCCTCTCTTGCCTCTCCCAATAAATGGAGCAAATGGACAAGAAGTAAATAATTCTGTGGGGCAACACAGTAGCGTGACTATTGAGGTCCTTGCCTCACGTTCAATCCTGACCTCCAATTTTACTTCGGAGTCACGTGAGTGACTACGTGAAGAACCCGCCTCACGCTGGCAACGGCATGACGTCAACGCTGACGGCGCGAGGAGGAGCTGCAGTAAGGAGCAGCTCCTCGGCAGCGGTCGGAACGGCCCGCAGGTAAGTGCAGTTAGACCGGGGCGTTTTTTAGGTTACGCTGGGTGGCTCCAGCAAACGAAACCAAAAGTAAAATTTAGAGCCACGTTAACGTGCTGATTGAGCACTGATTATTAAAGAAAAATGGAGAAATCGGGAAAGAAGTTTTCGCGGGTAAAAAGATGTTCCCGGGGTGAAAGTAAAAATACGGGACGCGAAGTTAGTGCGGACCCGGTTCCGATACCGTTGGCCGCCGATTTACCCGATAGTGAGTTTCCAGATTCTCCAGAAATAATAACCACGGAGGAAAATGTTCCTAAAAAATGCAAAAAGAAATCTGAGAGGCCCGTGGTTTCTGATGACTCTGATATTGAAAGACCTCCAGACAATAAAACTATGTGGCTAAAAATGGAGCATATGGAGAAAGTTCTCCAAACAATAATGAGACAAGGGTCAGAGTACCCAGATGAATCCCAAAAAATCCCTGAGGGGTTTGAATATGATGAATATGGCTGTGGGCCAAGTTGGGAATATGATACTCCGGACCCAGGATTTGGGCTGGAAGAAGTCTCATGGGATGATATCCCAATTGATTTAGGGCTGCAGAAGGCAGACCCTGCTGGTGGCTATATGGCTTTTGAAAGCACACCACAAAGTAAAAAGAAAAGGCCTAATGTGCCTGGGATAGCACAAGATTTTGCTATACCTGAAGGAAGTGGTGAGGCTATGGAAGAAATCCTAGCTGCAAACATAAATTATATGGTATCTCACCAACTTCACAATTCTGTGATGAATGAAACATCAGAATTATATAAAGCTCCAAGAAATTGTGCCTCATTGGAAGTACCTACGGTGAATCCGATGATATGACTCCTATGAGAGCCCTAGAAGTGAAGTTTCAAAAGGTGCTCAAATTAATTTCTGCTGCCATTACGGCCTATGGCAGGCAAATGGAGAATCTGGAAATGGAAAAGATTCAAAAGGATACTTTGGGCTTATTATGTAATTCGTTCTATGAAATTAATTGCATGAGAAAAATGGCGATTCGGCCCATATTTCACCCTAGATTTGCAAGCCTGTGTCAAGAAAGTGGAGTTCAAGCTCCTGGGTATTTGTTTGGAGAAAATCTGCCGAAACAGCTGAAAGAGTTGGATGAAGAAGCTAAATATTTTAGCAATGTTAAACCTTTTGTTTTTGGACAAAGAAGGGGTTTTTCGACCCGAAGGGGTTTCGATTTCCGTTATAGAAGCAGAAGTTTGTCACGAAAATACTATCGTGCTGTGCAGGCAAGTGCTTCCCTGTATTCGGGAAGAAGGAGACCACCACGCTCATACGGAGAGGTATTAAAGACTTATATACTTAAAGAAACTGTGGATGACTCTCCAGTTGGAGGGAGATTGCAAAAATTTTATAATGTCTGGCTTAACATTACTTCTGATCGATATGTATTACAAGCAGTTTCGGGAGCCATTATTATTTTAAAGAAAGATTAATGTGGAAATTGACAAATTATCTGGAAAAGGCGTAATTGAAAAGACTTATGAACATAAGCATCAATTTGTCTCTAATATATTTCGAAGAGATAAAAAAGATGGGGGTTGCAGAATTATTCTGGACCTTACAGATCTGAATAAGTTTGTAGAATACAAACATTTTAAGATGGAGACATTCAGTACTGCAAAATATCTTATCTCAGCAGGGTGTTATATGGCTAAGATTGATTTGAAGGATGCCTATTATTCTGTAGCAATTCATCAATGCTTCAGGAGGTATTTAAAATTTAATTGGCTGGGACAATTATGGCAGTTTAAAGCTTTACCAAATGGATTGAGTTCGGCTCCTAGACTCTTTACAAAACTGTTGAAACCAGTTTTAGCCCAATTAAGAGCACAGAAACACATTGTTATGGCTTATCTGGATGATATTCTCATCATTAGTGATACTCAAGAGTCAGCTGAGCACTCAGTTTCAGTTACTAAAGCTTTGTTTGAAAAGCTAGGGTTTTTTGATTCATCCAATTAAGTCCCAGCTGCAGCCAGCACAATCAATTAACTTTTTGGGTTTGTAATTAACTCAGTGACTATGTTAGTTACTTTGCCAACAGAGAAGGCCAATGACATCTTGATGACTTGTAATTACCTCATTCACAAACCTTATCCCTCCATCCGAGAAGTGGCGAAAACCATTGGGAAACTGGTAGCAGCATTTCCGGCAGTGGAATTTGGTCCATTACATTATCAAAATCTTCAAAGGGACAAAATAAGGGCTCTTAAAGAGAAGGCAGGTCACTTTGACAGGCCTATGCAATTAACAAAAGAAGCCGTGTTGGAATTACAATGGTGGGTTGAAAATGTCCCACAAGCTGCTAAGAATATCATGATTAAACAACCTGAAATGGTTTTACAAACGGATGCTAGTGCTCTCGGATGGGGGGCTACAGATTCGTCCTCCAGTTGTGGAGGTAGATGGAAAGCTCAAGAAGAAGCGTTTCTTCAAGTTTATGGTATTAACTATTTGGAGTTATTGGGTGCTTTTTATGGACTTAAAGCATATTGTTGTGCTAAACAAGGTCTACATGTGTTTAATACAGTTAGACAATAAAACGGCTGTTGCATACATTAATCACATGGGGGGAGTTAGGTCAGTATCATGTGATTGTCTGGCCAATGAGATATGGCAATGGTGTATTGGTCGCCAAATATGGATTTCAGCAAGCTACATTCCGGGTAAGGACAATGTGGTAGCAGATGAAAGGTCCAGGATTCTTAAAGATAATACGGAATGGATGCTTAAGCCAGCAATATTTAAGAATATTGTAAACCAATTTGGGTTGCCAGAAATAGATTTGTTTGCATCTAGGCTTAATCATCAGTTGCCTACTTATGTGTCTTGGGAACACGATCCAGATGCAGTAGCAGTAGATGCTTTTTCAATACACTGGGGAAATATGTTCTTTTATGCTTTTCCACCATTTGCTTTGATTCAGAGATGCCTGAAGAAGATAGAACAAGATTCTGCTTCTGGATTGTTGGTAGTTCCAAATTGGCCAACTCAACCTTGGTTCCCAGTAATGCTGAATATGATTAAAGAACCATATATGTCGATTCCTAACTGTAGTGATATCTTGACTAATCCGGTAACTAAAGAGATTTACCCATTGTATGCATATATGAATTTGTTAATCTGCAGGTTTTGACCAGACCACTACAGGAGCTGGGATAGTCGGACCAAACTATGGAAGTTATGGTTGCATCATGGCGCAATAGCACACAAAAGCAATATATGACACATATTAAGAAATGGGAAGACTTTTGCACACAGTCACATATTTCTTATGATACTGTAAATATTGCAAATGTTTTGGAATTCCTTGCCAATTTGCATTTTCAGCAACATTTAAGTTACAGTGCCATTAACACTGCACGCAGTGCCTTGTCGTCATATTTAGGGCTTATGACTGATCAGAGATCAATTGGGTCGCATCCATTAATATCTAGATTCATGAAAGGAATCTTTAATATTAATCCACCCAAACCAAGATACACAGAGATTTGGGATGTGAGCATTGTACTTACGCTACTTAGACAATGGACTCCAATTGAAGGGTTGACATTGGAAAGATTGACATTGAAATTAGTCATGTTAATGTCACTGGTCTCAGCTCAAAGAGTGCAAACTTTACAAATGTTGCGTTTAGACTGTATGCATGTGACTACAGATAATGTTGTGTTCTATGTTTACGAGTTGATCAAACAAAGCAGACCAGGGAGATCTGGAACAAAGGTAACCTTTCAAGCTTATCATATTGATCCTACTTTGTGTGTGGTTAAACATTTGAACGAATATATTAAAGTTACTGACACCCTTCGAGGAAATGAAAAAGCGTTAATGGTTACGCACAAAAAACCACACACAAAAGCTTCAGTTCAAACTATCTCAAAATGGTTGAAACAGGTGTTGGTTTTAGCGGGAGTAGACACTGATGTGTTCAAATCTCACTCCACCAGGGCGGCAGCTACGTCCGTGGCGAAGGGGCGGGACGTACCTCTCGAGCATATTTTAAAAGTCGCAGGGTGGAGTAAAGAAGAAACTTTTTCAAAGTTCTACAATAAACCTGTTCACACTATGACAAGCTTTGGACACGCGGTGTTGGGAGCACTATAATCACCTGCTTTGTTTACTATTAATTGCTATAATCAATGGTGTAGTCACTTCTATCTTTTATCACTTGTAATCATTTTCCCTCAGATATAAGGAGGGTTATTATATGGTCTTTAAACCATTAAAAAGTTAATTGTGAAATGATCTAACATTAGTCTGGTTTCTCATGTATGTGTTTACTTAGCCGGACTGTCGTACGGATTGATTCTACGACATAAAAAACACAGAAAGCTTTAAAATCTTCACGTAGTCACTCACGTGACTCCGAAGTAAAATAGTAAGATTAAACAAGAACTTACCAGTTTCGAAGTTTGATCGTTATTTTATGAGGAGTTACGATGAGGGATTACGTGCCCTCCGCTTCCACCCTCATAAAATAAATGATCAAATGGTAGTTCTAAGTCTTTTATGAGCCTTACTATGTTACTACGGCTTTTGGTGTTCTGTGTTTTTCATGCCGCTGCTTTGAAGTATGCCGTTGCCAGCGTGAGGCGGGTTCTTCACGTAATCCCTCATCGTAACTCCTCATAAAATAACGATCAAACTTCGAACTGGTAAGTTCTTGTTTAATCTTACTCCAATTCTCTCTGCATGGAATTTGAAAGCTTTTCCAAGTGTATTTCCTAAGGGTCCTTCAGTTTCTTCTCGCATTCTAAAGGCATGTGGTTTGGTCACTATACATTTCCCCTATCGTGTAGGTAATGGAAGTATTTGGGCGAGTTGATGGGAATGTGGAGAGAATTTTAAAATGCAATTTGTGTAAATGAGTGTTTGACATTCACCATGGACTTGATGGGCCAAAGGGCCCGTGTCCATGCTCAATGAATCTATCTGAGCAAGAGTGATAACAGGATACACATGGAGTACATTTCTGGAGGTAAGAATGTAATGACTAATACAATTACTAACATAAATGTGAGCATATGAAGAAATTCTTGTGAGCATTTGGATCTGCGGAACTCTGGAGTAAGAAACAAAGGCAATGTGCGCGAGTGTAAGGAATAATAGACTGACTAATCATGCAGCAGTTATGCCTCTGGTTCTTTCAGAGTGCAGTCTGCACATGACTTACAGATTACAATGCATCTGCCTCCCAAAATGATAAAGTAGCCTTGAGTTCCATAATAAATGGTTTATGAGCATGAAATAAATCAATTGATGTTATGAAATCTTATGCTTACCATCTCTCGCGAGTTCTATATGCTCTATAAATTCCACATAAAGTAAGCGGAAACAACCTGCAGCTTATAACAATATTTCCCTGCAGTCACTGTTCCCACATCTAGAGGATTTTGTCAAAGAATCATTCATCATTTACAAAGAGAAACAAGTGTGGTGTATAATTTCAGAAGAGTTGTCAGTGTGTGAAGATAGAACTTTATCCGTTTAAAGATCGTGCCGTGGTCACTCTTGCCACTAGCTTCCAATTTGATTGATGTGGCAAAGTGAAACATATTTAGTCCTTGCACTCTTTCTCTACCTGTCACAATTCTAGATTGGCATGTAAATGTTTTTGTGTATGACAGAACTGCAGATGCTGGTTTATAGCGAAGATACACACAAAATGAAAGAGTCATTCAATGAGTCAGGCAGCATAGGCGACATTTCGGACCTGAAGTCTAAAAAAGGGTTGCAACCCAAAACGCCAGCTACTCCTTTTCTCCAGAGATGGTGCCTGACTCGTTGAGTTACTCCAGCATTTTGTATCCATCTTCCTTCAGACTTGGTCAGCTTGAAACTATTTGTTCTATTTGTGATGTTGGTATTCAAATACATAGCCGTCGGCAGTACAAGTGCTGTTGAAAATCATGAAGATGCATGAAAGCTTTTGGAGCATGCGCTTCTTGTTTATTCAGCTCTCCAACTACACTGTGCATGGATGCATTTGTTATACATCACTCACACCTAAAAGGAAAATCAATTTACCTCTTCACATTCTTTATGGATTTATCCACTTTACAGTTTATTTTAAATGTTACAATTTCTCCTCCAATGCTAGCTGAACGTCTGCCTGCGGCGGGATGTAGACCACGGTTATGATGATGGTGGTGAATTTCCTTCGGAGGTAGTAGGAATGATCACTTCATCGTTTGGTTTGGGATTAGTCTGAATGTCCGAACCTAGAACATCACCGATCCATGTTCTCCAAAGTGCTGCCAGACCCATTGAGTTACTCCAGCACTTAGTGTCTTTTATTGTAAACCAGCATCTGCAGTTCCTGTATCTACAACCTATTTGCATACTTTGTTAAGATCTCAGTAGCCACGTTGTAAATTTTTTTTTTGTGGCTTAGCTCTGCAACTTTGTCTTTATCTTTTCCAAGGTCTTTATGCAACCCAGGTCATCACACAAACTTCTGACAATGGATTCATGCTCACTATCACAAAATATTTAGCAGTAGTCTCTTTGAAAACCTTTCAACACACGTGGCAGAACAACACTGTGGCCCAATTAACATAAGTTTGTTGAACTGGCAACTCAGTTCATCAGTTGAATAAGGCCTCAGGATTCCATCTTGACATTTGTTTGATCCAGTCCATTCTCTTAAAACTTTTTTAAGGCTCACTATATCTCCTTGTATCTTCTTGATTATTTCCATTTCTTCAACTCAGAGCTCAACTCTTACCCATGTTCAATGGGATGACAATGTTTTCACTCCATTGCCTACATTCTAATATGGTAATCTTAACAACACATCTGGAATGGATCAAGGCTACAGTGGTTTGAAATGGATATTAGTATGGTAAGCTATAATACCTATGTAAGTACACTGAAACATTTCTAAATACTTTTTAATCATCTGGCTAAGCATGAATTTCAAGCATCAATACTGTGCACATTTTTCAATATTTTGATCCATTCTTGGCACACTTTGTTTGTTGATTATTATAATCAAACACAACCATAGGATTGACTTCACGTTTCAATATTTCCTAAACCCATCTCTGTAGCATTTTTGCTTTGAAAAAGTCCCTCTGTGAAATAAAACAGTTGCTTTGATTCACTGCCTTGGCTTATGTTTTGCATGCCCAGCATATGTTCCTCTTTTCTGCAGTTGCTGCCATTTAAATCAGCATATGTGTGCTGACTGTCTTAAGTTACATGTGTAATAGCTATTCGGCCCAATCTTACACGCTCATGTGGTATTGTGCTGTACACTTTGCTGCTGCTCTCTGACAGTAAATTACTGTTGATTTGTACTTTTTAATGAACATAAAAAAAGAACACATCAATATCACAATATCTGCATTGTTTCTGATTGACTTGAATGGGATACAGTTCTTTAGCAAGACTCAATGCCATTCCAATAATGTTGCAACTGGGCAATCTCATCAGAAGTTCATGCCCTTCCTCCGACCTCATCGTCTGTATCCACTGTTAGGAGTCCAGGCATCGTCTGTGTGGACTCCTATATATTGGCGAGACCAAGCGCAGACTGGTCGATCGTTTCACTGAACTCCTTTGCTCAGTCCACCTGGGTCCATGTGATCTCCTGGTTGCCAAACACATTAGCTCCCCTTTCCATTCCCACACTTACCTTTCTTACCTGGCCCATTTAAATCGGCTTATGTGTCCTGACTACCTTAAGTCACTTGTGTAATAGGTATTCGATCAGTCTCACAACCATGTTTTGTATTCTGCTGTACTAATGAACACTGCAACTCCCCCTCCCGTTCCCATACTGACCTTTCTGTCCTGGGCCTCCTCCATTGTCAGAGTGAAAAATGCAAATTGGAGGAACATTACCTCACATTTTGCTTGGACAGTTTACGACCCAGCGGAACATTGATTTCTCTAGCTTCACATGATCCTTGCATCCCCTCTATATTTGCCCCTCAACTACCTTAGCCATCATACTAGTTTCACTGTTGTCCTGTTGAGTTTCACTGTCTGTATAACTCTTTATCACCTATCCCCAGCCAATAATGGACCATTCTGGGCTCCACCTTTCCTTGATCCTCATTACTTTTTGCATATCTTTCATTCATTTGTTCTATATCTCTCTATATCATCATAATTTTCCTTCCCCCTGACTCTCAGTCTGAAGAATCAATTTGAAACATCACTAATTCCTTTTTCCAGAGATGCTGCCTGATCCAGCTTTTTGTGTTGTGTCTATCCTCAGTTTAAATCAGCATCTGCAGTTCCTTCCTACATATGGAAAGCTAGGATGTTGTCGACACAGTCGTTGATGGGGCCACATTTAGAGCATTGTATTCAGTATTGGTCACGCAGCAAAAGGAAGGATGTCAGTAAGCTGGAAGGAGTGCAGAGATGATTTACAAAGATATTGCCAGGACCCGAGGGCCAGTGTTACAGGGAGAGATTGGCCAAGCTAGCAATTTATTCCTTGGTGGTTATGGGCTGATCTTTTAGGTGTGTTCATAATCATGAGGGGAATAGATAGGATGAATGCACAGCATATTTTATCCACGGTTGTGGAATCAAGAACCAGAGGACATTGGTTTAAGTTAAGAGGGAAAGATTTCATAGGAACTTGAGGGACAACCTTTTCACTCAGAGAGTGGTGAGTTTATGGAATGAGCAGGCAGAGGAAGTAGTTGAATCATGTACAATAACAATATTTTAAAGACACTTTGACAGGTACATGGATAGGAAAGGTTTATAGGGATATGGACTTTTATTTTCAAAAATGGGGCTTAGATTGGGCATGTTGGTCAGCATGGACTGCATCACATGTTTCCCTACTTTATAACTATGATTTATACATGGAATTTCATGTCAGAAGCAAGTAAGCCAGTTTCAATACAAGTATGGGTGGGTAAGGTTTGATGTTTGTATTTTCTCAACTAAAATGTTCTGTCCATGTAAATAATGGTAATTCCATTGAAACTGGATTTGCACTATTAAAATCATGCATAACTACCTGGAATTCACTTCAAAATTGTGTTATAACATTAGAATGGAACTAAATAGCTGATGGAGATACCTGCTAGGAGAAAGGAAAATCATGAAGGTTGTATGGTTATGCCAGGAGGGGAGGTGATAAGTGTAAAACTTAGTTCTAGATTAACAGGAAGTTACAGTTTCAGCGATCAGTGTTTCATGGGGTTTTTCCTTAAAAGTAAAATTTATCCACCACAAGGGTACTCTTTCAGGGGAAGGGTGACTTGGTCAGTCACCAGAGGTTCATCTTCTGGTGGCATAGAACACAGCTGGTAGAGCTACTGCCTCCCAGAGCAATAGACACATGTTTGATTCTAACCTCAGGTTCTGTATGGTCAAAGTATGTCCATTCTCCCAGTAACCACGTGGGTTTTCTCTCGGATGCTCTGGTTTCCAAACACATCCCAAAGATGTGTGGGTTTCTAGGATAATTGGCCTCTGTAAAATTACCCTCAGTGTGAGGAAGTCAATGAGAAAGTGGGATAATCCTAATATGAATGGGCGATCAGTGTTTGGAGTGGACTCTGGGCCAAAGGGCCTGTTTCCATGCTCTACCTCTAAACTAAATTTAACTACGCCATAATTCATTGATGATTTCATGGATGACTCCCGTGATCTTTGTGAGTACCTCGGGATCAGCTTGCAGTATTGTGTGGAATTGGGTAGTGTGTCACAGTTCAGCTGTTACTTTGTTTATTAAATGACTGTGTCAGGATGAGAGATTATGTCAGAGAATAAATGATCTTGTTTTTTGTCATTGACTAACATCCATAGTCAGGAACTTTGCAGAACTGATCGTAATTAAATTTCTGGCTCATTGCAAACATAAGTATGGGACTACACCATTCCTAGCATGCAAACAACTGCATTACCTGTAGACATTATGAAAAGCAAAGGGATAAATGCCTATCATGCAAAAATACAGAGAGCAGCCAGAACAACTTGTTATTCAATCATCCTGCGATCTGTGCATATCTCATAGGTAAACCTCGCGGATTTGCATATTCTACTCATGGTGATAAACATTGAAGACTTTAGCTGGAGAATCATTTTCCATTTAAAGCTACTCTACTACATTTATGAAACAAAGTTTGATAAAGATGAAAAAGCTGATGGTATTTATTCTATCCAAAATCCTTCTACTAAACTAATCAAGTCATCTGTAAACTCCTGGTTATTCAATTCATCAATAAATTACATGCAAGTCTTGCCCATTCCCAGCAAGAATGTGGGAACGTGGGAGTTTTTAGACTGCACACTCTTCATTGTGAATGCAAAGTACAAACATTATGAAACATCATGGGAAGGTGGGCAGAGGGTGTGCTGTATATTTGTTTCCTGTATATTTTGTTCCAGGAGAAGCTATAATCTATAAGCAGTATTTCTAGACAGAAGGATTTGGCCATGAATCAACCAAATAATGTGAGCATAAAGTGCATTATGAGCCTCGACATGTCCCCTTATTAAACAGAAGCTCGCAGTCTGCGGATGAGTGCAAACACTGCAACCTGAACAAGGTATCAGATAGAAAAAGGTGCTAGTGGCAGAGGATATACCAGGATATACTGTTGGCTATAGTAGCGACAGAGAGCTGCAAAGGTTGTCAGAGTTAAGAATATTTCTTGACATCTGAGGAAGAACATAGGGTATGAAGGTGGAAGAGATCCAATTATCTTGCTTCATGCAGTAATGAAATTTGGTTGCAAATGTTTGAGAAGCTGGCGCAAAATTAATATGCGGAAGCTGACAGGCAATAAGCATTGGTTGGTAAGTTAAGCCATGAACAAATTGGCATAAGTACAAATTGGCACCAGCAATCCTGACAGAACAGTGTGGGAGGCAGTGGTTTTTGCTTCAGGGGCGCTGGCACCTGTATTGGAGAAAGAGAGAACTGTTTCATTTGAATGAACTCAATTTAAATGAGCAGGGACCGATATTTGGCGAAATGAATAACTGGGACGGCAGCTCGGTTTTTGATCTAATGGAGTGGGTGGAATAAATGCGGAAAAGATACAGTCAAAAACATCAAAATAAATATAAAGATTGCAGAGGAGAATGGTGCTTAAGGTGAGTAAGGAAAGTGGATCAGGACAGCATAGAAAGCTTGTCTAAAGAAATAGGGAAATAATGACAGTTGATTTAAAAAACAGGATTATATTCAGGAAGGATATGTAGGATAGTCTATGTCCTTAATCTATCCTTTCTATGTACCTGTCCAAATGTTTTTTAAACGTTTTGAAAATACTTGCCTCTGGAAGGGAACATTATCCCCCACAATTAAAATGTGGACAGTGGAAATGTTGGAGACGTTGCATTTGGAAAGAATCACATTTGTCCTAATGGACAAATACGAACTCTTTGAACAGATATGGTCTCCATATACAGAATATTTGAAGGGGTAGCTGTTCTTGGCATCACAACTCAATGGGTACCCGGCAGGATTAGATGAAACATAGAAACATAGAAATTAGGTGCAGGAGTAGGCCATTCAGCCCTTCGAGCCTGCACCGCCATTCAATATGATCATGGCTGATCATCCAACTCAGTATCCCGTACCTGCCTTCTCTCCATACCCTCTGATCCCCTTAGCCACAAGGGCCACATCCAACTCACTCTTAAATATAGCCAATGAACTGGCCTCAACTACCCTCTGTGGCAGAGAGTTCCAGAGACTTACCACTCTCTGTGTGAAAAAAGTCTTTCTCATCTCAGTCTTAAAGGATTTCCCCCTTATCCTTAAGCTGTGACCCCTTGTCCTGGACTTCCCCAACATCGGGAACAATCTTCCTGCATCTAGCCTGTCCAACCCCTTAAGAATTTTGTAGGTTTCTATAAGATCCCCTCTCAATCTCCTAAATTCCAGAGAGTATAAACCGAGTCTATCCAGTCTTTTCTTCATAAGACAGTCCTGACATCCCAGGAATCAGTCTGGTGAACCTTCTCTGCACTCCTTCTATGGCAATAATGTACTTCCTCAGATTGGAGACCAAAACTGTACGCAATACTCCAGGTGTGGTCTCACCAAGACCCTGTACAACTGAAGTAGAACCTCCCTGCTCCTGTACTCAAATCCTTTTGCTATGAAAGCTAACATACCATTCGCTTTTTTCACTGCCTGCTGCACCTGCATGCCTACTTTCAATGACTGGTGTACCATGACACCCAGGTCTCGCTGCATCACCCCTTTTCCTAATCGGCCACCATTTAAATAATAGTCTGCTTTCCTGTTTTTGCCACCAAAGTGGATAACCTCACATTTATCCACATTATACTGCATTGCCAAACATTTGCCACTCACCCAGCCTATCCAAGTCACCTTGCAGTCTCCTAGCATCCTCCTCACAGCTAACACTGCCCCCAGCTTAGTGTCATCCGCAAACTTGGAGATATTGCCTTCAATTCCCTCATCCAGATCATTAATATATATTGTAAATAGCTGGGGTCCCAGCACTGAGCCCTGCGGTACCCCACTAGTTACTGCCTGCCATTGTGAAAAGGACCCGTTTACTCCTACTCTTTGCTTCCTGTTTGCCAGCCAGTTCTCAATCCACATCAATACTGAACCCTAATACCGTATGCTTTAAGTTTGTATACTAATCTCTTATGTGGGACCTTGTCGAAAGCCTTCTGGAAGTCCAGATATACCACATCCACTGGTTCTCCCTTATCCACGCTACTAGTTACATCCTCGAAAAAATTCCACAAGATTCGTCAGACATGATTTACCTTTTGTAAATCCATGCTGACTTTGTCCAATGATTTCACCACTTTCAAAATGGGCTGCTATCCCATCTTTAATAACTGACTCTAGCAGTTTACCCACTACCGATGTGAGACTAACTGGTCTGTAATTCCCCGTTTTCTCTCTCCTAAAAAGAGGGGTTACATTTGCTACCCGCCAATCCTCAGGAACTACTCCAGAATCTAAAGAGTTTTGAAAGATTATCACTAATGCATCCACTATTTCCTGAGCTACTTCCTTAAATACTCTGGGATGCAGCCTATCTGGCCCTGGGGATTTATCGGCCTTTAATCTATTCAATTTACCCAACACCACTTCCCGACTGACCTGGATTTCACTCAATTCCTCCTTTGACCACAGTCCCCTGCTATTTCAGGCAGATTATTTATGTCTTCCTTAGTGAAGACGGAACCAAAGTAGTTATTCAATTGGTCCGCCATATCCTTGTTCCCCATGATCAACTCACCTGTTTCTGACTGCAAGGGACCTACATTTGTTTTAACTAACCTCTTTCTCTTCACATATCTATAAAACTTTTGCACTTTTGCAGTTTTTATGTTCCCTGCCAGTTTTCTTTCATAATCTATTTTTCCTTTCCTAATTAAGCCCTTTGTCCTCCTCTGCTGGTCTCTGAATTTCTCCCAGTCCTCTGGTATGCTGCTTTTTCTGGCTACTTTGTACGCATCATCCTTTGCTTTGATACTATCCCTGATTTCCCTTGTTATCCACGGATGCACTACCTTCCCCGATTTATTCTTTTGCCAAACTGGGATGAACAATTTTTGTAGTTCATCCATGCAGTCTTTGAATGTCTTCCATTGTATATCCACCGTCAACCCTTTTAGAATTAATTGCCAGTCAATCTTGGCAAAGAAAATAACTCTTTGTTTCTCTTTTTGATTTGTATACATGTCTCCATTAATATTGTATTTGAAATTGTTATTCACTATTAAGATGTATAGTATACTCTCTCTCTTTTTCTATATAATACATTATTTTCATTAAATATAAATAACAAGAATATATACATATACATACATATTTTTTCTCCTCTTTTTTCTTTTCCTCTTTTTTTATAACCAAAATTATTATTTAATCACCACTTTTATTGATTAAAATCTATTCTTTTCTTTTTCTACTTTTAAAAAAAATAGTTTATAAGTACTATTCGTAACATTCGTATACTTATTGAAATAAGTTGGTTGTGTATTGGAAAAGTTGTAATACCGTTGTTATGATGGATTCCTTTTAATAAAAATATTATTACACGAAAATACTTGCCTCTGTCAGCTCATTCCATATATCTACCACCCTTTGTGTACAAAAATGTTGCCGCTCAGGTTCCTATTACATTTTTCCTCCTTCACATTAAACGTGTGCCCTCTTGTTCTTGACGGTGGGGTGGGGAAGACACCACATGGACAGCGGCTACAGCAATACACTCATGGTAGACTGAGGGTACACAAAAGGCTGGAGAAACTCAGCGGGTGCAGCAGCCTCTAAGGAGCGAAGGAGATAGGCGACATTTCGGGTCAAGACCCTTACCCGCTGAGTTTCTCCAGCCTTTTGTGTACCCTCGATTCTCCAGCATCTGCAGTTCCTTCTTTAACACATGGTAGACTGAACTCAGTTTTAATTTAGTTTAGAGATACAGCATGGAAACAGGCCTTTCAACTCACTGAGTCTGTGCCAACCAACAATCATCCGGACAATAGTTCAACATTATCCCCAGTTTTGCATCCTGCCCACTAGGGTCAAAGAAACCGGAGCACTGGGAGAAAATCCACGCAGTCACAGGGAGAGTGTACAAACTCCGTACAGACAGGATCCTTGGTCAAGATCGACCCAAGGTCTCCGGAGCGGTAAGGTAGCAACTCTACCCTAACGCCATTGTGCCGCCATGAAAAGTTTCATTTATGTTGAAGGAGGTTAGTCAGGAGAAGGTGAAGGTCTTGGTGGATGCACATCCTTCATCATCTGTGGGCAAGTAAGGTGCTGGCAGTCTCAGGCTTATCCTGGCTGTGTAGTCTTGCTCCAAGAGGTGGTGCAGGTGGTCTCAGACTTGTCCCAGCAGCTCAGTCTTGCACTCCGAGTTGGGGCACAGTACCTAGTCGTCTCTGGGCAGGTGAGGAGGCAGTAGTATGTTGAGGCATATCCCAGCAGCTCAATCTTGCATCAAATCTGCAAAGGGAAGCACAGCGAGTAGAGAGGCATCCCACTTTCTCCAGGGATATCTGGAACCGCCTTGATTTTAAAGAGTGGGGTAGATGATATGGCGGAAATCTCCTCTGGCTGTTACTTCAGTTCAGTCCGGAACCATGTCCATGGTGCTGATGTTTTCCTGCAGACAAATGCTGTCCATGGTTCTGGTCTTCAACCCCTCCTGGCCTGTTTGCCAGTAACAGGGATCAGAGCAGCATTTAGGGTGGATGCAAACATACCAATCATGCCGTACACATTCCCATATTGATAAATTGATATCCTCTCGAGCCGAGTAATAACACAAGAATCCAAACTGGGCATTGATGAGTAGGTTATTTGCCTGCAGGAGATAATGGAAAGCACCGTTCTAACACTTTGCTGAGACCAATTCTGATTATGTGGTAAGTAATTGGTTGGGTTTACCCATTTTTTCAGAGTAGGACATATATGAGCAGATTTTTGTTGTTGTCTGTTAGTTGTCCGGTTTATAACCACCCTGGAACAGCAGGGTGTTGTTATATAACTAAGATTTGCTCTAGAGCACAGATCTTCAGCAGCAGGCACAGGAGACTCTTCCTTTCTTTTTTTCAATTCCTTCTCTCTGCCTTTAAATTCCCTCTCCTCCTATCTCCTCCTCTAATTTCTCTCTCTATCACTCTTTCTTTCTTGTTCTCATCTGCTACCTGAAATACTGGATTTCAAAAAGCTGGGTCAGCCAGTCAGGTGCCTTCCACATTTCCTCATGTGTCTCAGGAGGTTTGGAGGATTGTTGAAATATTGGAAGTGTCCAGCATCAGAGATCCAGTAGTAGGTCAGGTGGCAGTAGTCAAATGGCGCACAAGCGTTGGAAATCGAATTGGGTGGATGGCAGTCAGTAGGGCTGTGTTGGCACGGGCAGTGGGTATTGAATTGCCGCAGATTGTGGGTTCTGAATATGGGGACAGAGGAAGCTGTTGGAGGGTTGTGGGCAGTAGTGGGACCTGATTTATAAGCCAAGGTACTGGGCCAAATGTTGGTTGGGAAAGTTACTCCTTGATAGTCAATTTTGAGATTTCCTGGAATATTATTTTCCTGAAATCATGTTCGTAGAAGTAATCCATAATTTTTCAGGTACAGCAACCAAATGCCAGCCCTGCTACCTCCTTGGCCCTGCAGTTTAGCGCCCTGGTGAACGATCTTGTCTCCCCCACACTTTCAGGCAGTAAGCTGCAGATATCAACTCCTCTTTGGCTGAAAAAATGTTTACCTCAACTGCCCTCTAATCCACTTGGCAATATTTAAAATTGTGCTCAGTATTTTGGATCTTGTTTTTGCAGTGCTCCTAATGACAAGACCTACCTCATTAAATATACCTTCCTCATTTATTCCCATTTGGATAATAAATGAGAAAAAGATGGGTCTCACAAATTATTGCAGCTAATGAAATGCTTGTCAGCAACAAGCTTACTATTTAATAAAGCAGCAGTCTCCACATATTAAAAGCAAAACAATTTTTTCAACCTCTCATCACCAAGCAAGTGCAATCAGTCATTCGTATGTGACATGGCCAAATACACCGACAGAATAATATGTTTAGTTACTAGAATGTGACAGTGATTTGTAAAAATATCTTACTTGACCACCTCCTGTAACCAGGCACTTGTGTGCGCATTATTTCATAGCATTGATATGGCTTTTGTAATTGAGGTGTATATCATAATTAGGTGAAAGCTGGCAGAAATATTAAAGCTTCTGAGGTTAGTTTAGAGGTGGCACAGTGACACAGCAGTAGAGTTGTTGCTTTACAGCGCCAGAGACCTGGATTCGATCCTAACTGTGGGTGCTGCCTGTACGCTCTCCTTGTGACCATGTGGGTTTTCCCTGGTTGCTCCGGTTTCCTCCCACACTCCAGTGACATACAGGTTTGTAGGTTAATTGGCTTCATAAGTTGTAAAATTGTCGTTAGTGCGTGTTAGTCCGTGTGCGGGGTGATCGCTGGTTGGCGCAGACAACCGAAGGGCATGTTTCCCCGATGTATCTTTAAAGTCTCGAAAGCCAAAAGTTTAAGAAATACTATGGAAATATTTAGTCAGCTGCTTGTGAGAAACCGAGGTAAGCTGTTGGTTTTGGAATAGTGTCCGCTGTTATGTCCCAGTCGAGAGAGTGCACGACAGTACCAGTTGGTCCAGCAGATTGCGCAGATAATGTGGAGTTTGAGCTGTTTCCTTCTCATGATGATAGAATTTCTCCTCTCACTATCACCGACAGGGCAGTCTTTGCCTCATGACTATATTTTCCATTCCATGCGCAGTTGAATAACCTAAAGCCAGCTCTTCAAAGCCAGACCATCATCAGACATCCAGCACATCCAGCCATTTTTCTCCATTCAATGGGAGAAACCTTCCAAGAGCCAGGCACTGATCACAATCATAAACCAGTTTTAAAGGCAAGCCTCAATATATAAATGCAAGTTTATGTAATCAATTTCATTTATGCATTACATTTGTGTTAATGTTCTCCTAGGATGAGAGATTTTTTAATATTATTTCAGAATAAATGAGGCACTTTCTGTTGCATGTTAAAGGAGCTTTGCAGAACACTGGGAATTGAGGCTGAATGGAGGTGAATTTGTCATCATAATAAATGCCATGACTGTGACACTGTAACTGCTATTTCCATGGGGCATATTGATGGAGGGAGGGAGGCTTAATTACAGAGGATTAGATAATTAGGTGCACTTAGTTTAGTTTAGGGAAACAGACATGTGAGAAGGTGACCCTTATGGATACTTTTTAGCAGGATGACCTGTCAAGAGTCAGCAGCAGTAGCAGTCAGGTATGTGGCACCCAGTCTCAAACTCGGAGGTACAGTGGAGAACATAATGTCGTGCAGAGCCATAGGGAGGGGGGACTTATTAGTTGGGGAGGGGGGGGGGGGGGGGGGGGGGGGGGGGGGGGGGGGGGGAGGGGGGGGGGGGGCAAACAGGAGATTCTGTGGCAGCAATCACGACTCCAGGATGCTGTGTCGCCTCCTTGGTGCTCCAAGGTGTCTCGGAGTGGCTGCATGACATCCTCAAGAGGGAGAGGTGCATCTGAACTGGAGAGGAATCAATATCATGGCAGGCTGGCTTGCTAGTGCAACACAGGTGGGTTTAAACTAAAATGGCCAGGGCGTGGGATCCATTGCAGGAGTGAGGCTGGTGGGAGGCGAGAAGTCATTATGGAAGGTGATGAAAGTACAGTTGACAGAAAATACTGTAGCCTGGCAGGGAGTGAGGAAGGACTGTTGGATTAAATTGCATATATACTACTGTAATCTATTAGGTAAGGCAGATTAACTCAGGAACGTGGATAGGCACGTGTGACTAGGATGTACAATTTCTCCCACTATTCCCCCACCCCACCCCCCTTCCACCTTTATTCACCTCTATCTCTCTATCTTTATGTTTCAATTTTTTTCTTATCTGGCACCCTTTTGTCTTTCTTCTTTGATACTTACTCCACCCATTTGTCAATTGCCTCGGACCAGAATACGATCCTGACCTGATCCTGTCTGCATGTAGTTTGCACGTTCTCTCTGTAGCCGTGTGGGCTTCCTCTGGGTACTCTTCTTTCCTCCCACATCCCAAAGACATGCGGGATTGTAGGTTAATTGGCCTGTGAAATAATTGCCCCTAGAGTGTTGGATGTGGATGTGTCGCAGTGCCTGCTGGTTCCTTGCTGACCACTTGAGGGCGACATAGTCTGTTTGTTCTTCAGTGTTCCTTATGTTTAACTATTTTCACCTGTATTTTCTTATAGTTTGGATGAAACTTTATTTATTGTTTCTATCTCCATTCAGGTGCATATTCAGCATGAAAGACAGGTCCTACAAGGCTTCCCAGATAACCAGTTAGATCTGAAGCGAGAAAAATGTGAATGTCATGTTTCCACAGTCTCCTACATAGATTATATTATTTCAAGTGGCACCGTTCAGATGGACCGTTCCATGGTTCACGCAACAGTTAATTGGCCAACTCCCATGTCAATAAAACAGGTTTAACATTTCTGTAGTTTCGCCGTTTTATTATTAGCGGTTTATTGGCAACTTTTGTTCTTTTGCAGCCCTCTGAAAGCCCTGTCTAAACCTGTCTTTGTCTGATTCCACTAGTACACGGAGGCAGAACAAGCCTTCCAAGAGCTTATGAAACGTTTTGTCTCGGCTCCCATCCTCATTCGCCCTGATCCCTCACCTCACTGTTGGAATGGATGCCGCGGATGTGGGAGTGGGAGCTGTCCTTTCACAAAGTTCTCCTGAGAACCATAAGCTTCATCTGCGTGGCTTTTTCTCTTAGCTTAGTTTAGTTTAGTTTATTGTCGCGTGTACCGAGGTTCAATGGAAAGCTTTAGTTGCATGCTAACCAGCCAACAAAAAGCCAATACATGATTACAATCGATCCATCTCTTGTCGACTTAATTCGGCTGAGAGGAATTATGATAAAGGCAATTGGACTTCAGAGATACAGCATGGACCCAGGCCCTTCAGCCACTGGGCTTGCGTCGACCAGCGAACTCCACGTACACAAACACTATCCTTCACATGTAGGAGTATTTTACCAAAGCCAATTAACCTACAAGCATGTACATCGTTGGAGTGGGCGAGGAAACCGGACCACCCGGATAAAACCCTTGCGGTCATAGAGAGAATGTACAAAATCTGCACAGACAGCAGCCACAGTCAGGATTGGGCCTGGGTCTCTGGTGCTGTAAGGCAGCAACTCTACTAAGGCTGCACCACTGTTCCACCCACAATTGTAAACTCCTGGCAGTCAAGTTGGCTTTAGAGGCGTGGTGGCAATGGCTGGAGGGAACTGATCACCCCTTTGGCGTCTTGGCAGATCGGAACAACCTGGAGTAAATCCAGACAATAAACCACCTCAGCTCAAGCTGGGCCCTTGTCTTTGATCATTTAAATTTTGTTTTATCATATCATCCAGGTTCTACGAATTAAAAATTTAACTCCCCTCCCCATTCCCACATTGACTTTCTATCCTGGGCCTCTTTCATTTCCAGAATGAGGCCGCACGCAAACAGGAGGAACAACACCTCAAATTTTGCTTGGATAGCCTACAACCCAGTGGTATGAACATTGAATTATGTAATTTTAGGTAACCTAGAAACATATCTTTCTCTGCCTACTTCACTCTCCTTCCCCTTCCTCCCTTCTTTCACTGAAGGGCCTGTCCCACTAAGGTGATTTTTCAGCAGACTGCCGGCGACTGTCAAGTACCTGGCATTCGCCTGAAAAACCGGGAACTGGAACGGCGACTGTCAGAGTGGAGGCGGGGGCAAGGGAAAGCGGGGGAGCGCTGTCTGAAATTCACACGGTACAAAGCCAAGGTGATGCAGGCACACACTGTAATGAACAGCAAGGTTAAGACAGCTAGCACAGTGTACGTTAGGTCCTTTAAAAGAGGGCGAAGTGGGGAGAGGGAGGGAGAAGGGGGGAAAGGTGGGGGAATTGGAGGGGGGAAGGGGGGAGGGGGGAGGGAGGGGCGTAAGGGGGGGTAAGGGGGGAGGAGATGGTAAGGAGGGGAAGAATGGGGGGAGAAGGGGGGAAGAGGGGGGGAGAGGGGCAGAAGGGAAGGGGGGGGAGGGGGAATTGAAGGGGGGGAAGGGGGGAAGGAGGGGGGGAAGGGGGGGAGGAGGAGTGAAGAATGAGACCGGTTTTCTCATTTTGCCTTCCATTTTGGAAGGCATTTTGTTCCCTTCTAGGTGCCTCTGCTAGCCTGTCTTCTGGGTTCCACATGCAATCCAATGGCCAGATGAAATTGGTCAACCAGGACCTGAGAGGTGCTCCTTTGTTTTATTTTAGTTTATCTCAGAGATATAGTGTGGAAACGGACCTTTGGGCCCATTGAGTACACACTGGCCATCGATCACCCAAAGGTTCATTAGTTGAATTGTTCTATATTATCACGTACAGATTTACGGTGAAATTATTTTATTTTTCCATAGAGTTCAGTAAAGTATTGCTTTACCCAAGTACATTCCCTGATTAGTACAAAGTGCATAGAAACAGTCCGCTGAGTCTGCATGCAAGAATGGCCAGGTTTTGGCACATTTTCAATGTCCAGTCCGGTCTGCGCGCTTGGCCACCTGGAAGCGGCGCTCAATCCGGGCAAGCCCCAGGCTGCAGCAAGCCCTCCAGCAGTTGCTTCTGTCCAGATTGTTCAGTGAACAATCATCCCTTTCCTCGCAAGGCCACCTTCAGTCTTTGTATCCCTGGGAGCCTCACACAGCTGAAATGAATTAAATGAAATGAAATGAAATGAAATGAAATAGTAAGATTAAACGAGAACTTACCAAGTTTGAAGGTTGATCTGTATTTTACGAGGAGTCGCGGTGAGGGATTTCGTGAAGACCCCGCCAGCACGCATGCGCGGCATCCTTCAAAGCAGCGGTGTGGAATCACAGAAAACAAATCATGACTAAAAATAGTAAGATGAAAAACGTAGAACTTCCTGGTTGACCTTATGATAGAGGGTGGGAGCGGTGGGCACGAAATCCCTCACCGCGACTCCTCGTAAAATACAGATCAACCTTCAAACTTGGTAAGTTCTCGTTTAATCTTACTATTTTACTTCGGAGTCACGTGAGTGACTTCATGAAGATTTCAAAGCTCTGTGATTTCACACCCTGGACAACGTCCATGCTTATCACACTGCCGCCATTCTGATGGAGGAAGGCTGTTTAATGGAGCTCAGTCGAAACTGGCTGAAAAATCAACACAATTTATTAATCAAATAAACAACAAATAACCCCTAATTCGGGGACAGACATTCACTGAGCGGTTCCCAGGATAGCTTCTGCGAATGTCGCAGGGGCGACCAGTGGCTTGTTATAGAACCGTTGAAAGGTTTCTTCACTGGCCCAGCCCGCAGTGGCAAGAATGTGGTCCATGGGCACCTCCATGGCCCTCGCCGCTGATATGGATGCAGCCCTGGTGGAATGAGACTTAAAAATGTCAGTAGCAACTCCTGCTGCATCCAACACCACCCTGAGCCACCTGGCGATAGTCTGTGTAGTCACCCGATGATGCGGAGGTTTATGACTGATGAGGAGCCCCTGTTCCTTCATCCTGATAACTCCAGTAACCCGGATGTAGTGGTGGAGATGGGTGACTATGCAGAGAGTGGCATTTACAGGGTATGCCCGAAATTCCAACTGCAGCCCATGCGCCCCTGGCCTGTGCTGCTTCAATAATTCTTTGACAAAGAAATTTATTTGACCAGGGGTGGCCACCATGCTGTCCAGTCGCAGTTTTTGTAACGTCTGGACTCGTTGGGCTGTAGTCAGTGCCATCAGCATCATCACCTTGAGCGTGAGCTGTTTCAGTGGTAGCTCATCCATTGGAGCCCAGCTCCTAAGGAGGGTCAGCACGATCCCCACATCCCACGTTACTGTATATCTGGGTCGTGGAGGGTTGGTGTTGAACACTCCCCTCATTAGTTTAGACACCGGGTGGTTGGAGCTGATACCCATATCCAGGTATGAGGACAGCACACTCCTGGCGCTGTTAGTGGCACTGTAGCTGAGGCCAGCATCGAAATGGAGGCCCGCTAGAAACTCCAGGACATCAGGTATTGTTGCCGAGTTTGAAGACTTGTTGGTCCGGGCACAGAATGCCTCCCATTTTCTGATCTGGATGAGGTACTGTTTCCGAGTTGACTCTCGGCATGATACGGCGATAAGGTCTATGGCTCGTGAAGAGATGCCTGCCCGGATGAGTGTTCTTTTCAAAACCTGCAGGCCAACAAGTTTAAATGACCATGGCAAGGATGACTAATCCCCGTAATGGGGTGAGTAGTCAATTTGGGGTGTTTCCCAATCGCCATCTATGGTTGTTTCAAAATTTTAACGACCATCGGGTACCATGGTTGTGTAGGCCAGTCGGGAATGATCAATATGCCAGTTGCAGAGTCTAATTTAATTTTCTGCAATACCCGACTGATGAGGCAAAATGGGGGAAAAGCGTAGCAAAACCATTTCCTCCCAATGGATAGAAAACGCATCCATTGCTATTGCCCCAGGGTCTGGTTCCCATGACATATACGTTGGTATCTGATGGTTCAGCCTGGACGCAAATAGGTCAATATCTGGTGTCCCAAAATGAGCTATAATATCTCCAAAAATTTGGGGGTGCAACATCCACTTGATGTTGTCATTGAAGACTCGTGACCTGGTGTCCACCACTGTATTAAGCTTCCCAGGCAAATAGGTCGCAGTAATCCAAATATTTCTTCCAATGCACCAGTGCCAAATTGTATTAGCCAATTCATCACAAGATAGCGACCTGATACCACCCATATGATTGATGTAAGCCACCACTGTAGTATTATCTATTTGAAGGCGGACATGTAAATCCCATGAATTAGTACAGTAAGCCCGCAATCCATGAAATGCCCCCAGCATTTCTATATAGTTTATCCCATGTGACTCCAGGAAGGTAGACTCATGAGAGTTCCATCTGCCACCACAACTGGACATCGTATCAGTTGCTCCCCAGCCTTGTGCACTTGCGTCAGTTTGTAGCACAACATCAGGGTTGCTCACTATGATGGGTCTATGACACTCTCTAATATTGTCAACCCACCATTGTAGCTCGTTTCTAGCTTCCGGTGGTAACCGAATTGGCCGATCAAAGTGCCCAGCGGTGGTTTTTGATCTTTGTAAATTTCGGTAGTGTAGCGGTCCGAATCGTGCAGCTGGGAATGTAGCTACCAATTTGCCTATAACTTTTGCTGTTTGCCGAATAGTCGGTACCCTGGCGCAAGCAGGATTGTGGCACTCTTCTATTATAGCAGTAGCTTTATTAGTTGGGATGGTAATCTTCATTAAATTGGTGTCTAGGGTGAACCCCAAATAATCCATAACCCGTACCGGATGCAATTTTGATTTGTCTGGATGGATTACAAATCCCAGCTTCTCGAACAGAGCCTTGGTTGCAGCCACTCCTTGAATTGCCAATTGGAGGGTCTGACCTACTATAAGAATATCATCCAAATATGCCATTACCATATAATTTTGTTGTCGGAGAAGAGCCAATATAGGTTTTACCAATTTGGTAAACAGCCTAGGGGCTGTGGTGATTCCATTGGGCAATGCCTTGTACTCCCATAATTGACCCTTCCAGACAAACTTCAGAAATTTCCCGTGAGCCTCAGCAATGGGCAACGTATAGTATGCATCTTTCAAATCGATGCATGCCATAAAGTACCCTGGGTAAAGCATCTGCCTAGCTGTTTCTAAAGTATCCATTTTGAAATGGGTATATTGTAAAAAAGTGTTCAACTCAGTTAAGTCTATTATAATCCGACATCCCCCATCTTTTTTAATTCTGGTGAAGATGTTGGACACAAAAAACAGGTTCATGCTCGGTTTTGCCAATTACCCCTTTTTCTGCTAGCCGTATAATTTCAGCATGTCCTGCCTCTCCCTCTTTTTGGGATAGAGAAAAATTCCTATGAGGCGAATGCTGAGTAGGGGGATTTATACCTCCAATAAATTCTATAACATACCCTTGAACACTTTGTAAAATAAACTCATCTGTGGTGACAGTTTTCCATATGTCCAAGAAAGCCCGTAATCGCCCACCTATTCGTGCGGGAGGAGATGCTACGGCGTGAGAGGAACCAGACCCCCTTACCTCCATGGTTAACGGCGGTTCCGTACGTACAGGTGTTTTGGGTGGATGCTTGTGGAGGTTGACGGGGCGGCGGCCGCATTTTCCATGCAGGCCGCTGTTGGCCTTGCCCTAAAAAAGGTCGTTGTGCTTGATGAGATGGAGGTAGGTAGGATCTTTGTGCCCTGTCCGGCAGCCCGTGGTTTCCAAGTTGTATTAGGCTGTTGCCGGTGATATGGGTGAAGTCTGGCCAACGGAGGTTTCATGAGGCCCGCTGTTTTGGCCTCCTCGTCCAATTCCTTCACCTGTTTGGACAGGTCTCCGAATAACTGATGCGGCGGTGGAGCGGTTGATGGTCGGCACAACCCCACGAATTTGGGGTTGAGTGTGGGCTTTATGGAGCTCTTACACAGGCAGTTTATCTCATGTTGGGCGTTGCATAGGAGTGCCAGTGCATCTTGCTGTTCACTGGACACATTATCCCCATCCAGGGTCCTAGCAAACGCCGTTATGCCCGTGGAGAGAACTTTTAATATACGCTGGAGGCGGACATCCTGCATCCTGGTGGCCGTACTCAAGTGTCCCCAGATCTGGGCATTAACCAAGGGCACACTGAGGTTGATGCAGTTCTCGGGCAGTTTTATTTTCTCCAAGGTATCATTGAGAACCTGACTCTGAAGTTGGTGCGTAGTCAGGTAATCAATGGTGCCCGCCAATTTGTGGTGCAGAGGTTCACCTGTCTGGGTGGTAGCGGCAAACTTACTCACCACTTCCAGCATATCCTCCTCATGCTCTGGTTCAGCGGTCACTGGCTGTCCCGGGTCGTCTTCAAACGCAACAGCTGGGCAATCACTCACGCTTCTGGCTGGAGACGATGAGATGCTGAATGGGGTCCTCGCACGGCTAGTGGATGCCCGCGAATCCCAACTCTTCTCGTTCCCGGTCCCGCTGGAGGAGTTGCTCCACTAAGAGCTCCAACTGCTCAATGCGACCGTCCCTGCTATCTGCAGCAGACAAGCCGACTTCCCCAGGCCCTGCGAATTCACTGGGGCTTCCACCATCGGACCACACCCCCTTAGGGTGCTGTCTAGGGTCCAAAGGCAGGTTGTCGTGACCTACAGCCCAAGTAGGATCATACGACTCCCGCACGGACTCTCCGCTAGTCTGTCTTCTCCCAGACTGTGGCGGCCCACCTGTCTGATATGAAGGCAGGTGAGTTGAATCGGCGCCGGCCCCCGGAACCTGGCTCCACGGAGTCTGTGCAGGCTTACCTCCACACTGTCCCATCTTTTGGCGTGGAGGCACATGGTCGGCCGCTCGCAGAGCTGAGCTGACCGACCGCTTCCTGCTGCCACCTCCGCCCTTGACCGCAGCCTGACGGGGTGTGTTGTCGGCGGTATCTGCTCCAGCAGGCCTACACGACGCAGCAGTGATATTGCCAGACTGCACTACGGCAGATTCCCTGGCTGTGGTACGTTTTGCACATTTGCAGGGCTCCCCTGTCGTGCAGCTGTCCCCCGGCCCAGACCCCTCGGGTCTTCTGGAGCTCGGGGAGGGGTTGCTTGTGGAAAGCGAGACCCCTTGCCACGTACCTCTTTTCTTGGGGGAAGGGGGCACGAAGTCTGGATCCATATCCAGCTCCGGCGCGGTAAACCACTCGGGTGAGTCGGCCCCTGAATCAGCGGGAGCGCCCGCAATGCTGCCCCCACATGCCTCGAAGCTGCCGGTATTGCTTGCAGCTCCGGGGACAAGGGCTTTTGGCTGGTCGAGGCTCGGCTCCTCGACAGCGTCGCCTTCTTCTTGCCCTTGTCCATCCTGTGGAGTAAAGGTAAGTACTTACCTACCGACCTTATGAAGGAGCCGGAGGAGAGAGCGCACTCCCTCCCCCAGCCTGCCGATGCAAATGCGCGCGACGATATGCCGCGCATGCGTGCTGGCGGGGTCTTCACGAAGTCACTCACGTGACTCCGAAGTAAAATGCTACCTTTATTGTCATTCAGACCTTTCGGTCTGAACGAAACCTCGTGCCTGCAGTCATACATATAATAAAAATAACAAAAACACACAATAAACACAAATTTAACATCCACCACAGTGAGTACACCAGGCCCATCCTCACTGTAATGGAAGGCAAGAGTTTTACTTTGAGACAGCTGATTTTGAGGGCATGGAAGGTAAGACCCTGGTTCACTCTCTTACCAGTCCTTCTTCTCGTGTCCGCCGTCGCCGGCTCCCTCCATCCTCCTTCCACTTCTCCGGTCATCGGGGGTTGAGCACTCGTCAGCCCGGTGGCTTCCCTCTACAAGATGCGGCCAGCTGATCCTTCCTTCTGGCCGCTCAGCGAGAACACTAGTTCTATTTTACCCCGTTTTCTCATCCGATGCACTAGGGGCAATTTACAGACGCCAATTAACCCACAAAGTCAAGTCAGATCAAGAGAATTTATTGTCATGTGTCTCAGATAGGACAATGAAATTCTTGCTGCAGCAGAACAGGATATTGTAGTCATAAATACAGATCAGATCAGTGTGTCCATATACCATAGAGTATATATATACACACATAAATACACAGATAAAGTGCAATAGGCTGTTATAATTCATAGTTTGTTTGAAAATTCCACATGGTCACAGGGAGAACATTCAGACTCCACACAGACAGCACCCATAGCCAGGATCGATCTCTGGCAAGGTGAGGCAGCAACTCAACTGGTGTTCAAATGTGTTTTCACCTGCGTGTCCTCATCGTCTGTACAGAATTGGTATGCTCTTCCCGTGACCTGCATGGATTTTGTCCGAGATATTCGTTTTCCAACAGGTTTGTAGGTTAATTGGCTTGGTAAATGTAAAATTTGTCCCTCGTGTGTGTAGGACAGCGTTAATGTGCAGGGATCGCTGGTCGGCGCGGACCAGGTGGGACGAAGGGCCTATTTCTGCACTGTATCTCTAAACTAAACTAAAAGAATTGTGTTGCCAATTGAGGTTTCTATTTAAGTTCTGATGTTTGTCTTTGTTCAGTCTTCAATTTTCATCATGTTGTGTCTTGTACTCTTGTTTACCTTTATTCGTGTTTTGACCAGATGTGAGATGTTGCACTTTAAGCGGTATAGTGTAAGGGGATAGTACACAACTAGTAGCAAGCCCAATAACAGCATTGATGTACAAAGGAATCTTTGGGTCCAAGTTCAACTCTCTGAAAGTGGCAACAGAGAGCATAACAAAGAAGGCTTTCGTTGGTTGGGGCATTCAGAATAATTGTCAGGAAGTCATGATGCATCTTTATAGGACTTTTGTTAGACCACATTTGGAGCATTGCATACATTTTTGTTAGACCTGTTTAGAAAGGATGTGGGTATTTTCGAGAGGGTGTAGAATTACCTGAATTATTTAAAAAAACACAAATGCTGGAATATCTCTGGATCAGGCAGAATATCTAGAGGACATGACTAGGAGATATTTTGGGTTGGGATCCTTTTTCAGACTGATTGGTGTGGGGAGTGGGGGGGGGATGCAAGAAAGCTGCAGGAGAGGAGGGGTCGGACAAAGCCTGGCAAGTGATCGGTGGGTGCAGATGAATGGGGATCTGACAGAGTGTGAGACAAATGGATTGAAGTTGCAAATTGCAAAGCTAGTGGAAGGAAATGGTTCTCCAGAGGAAAGAGGGCCGCTGTCCCAGAAAACCTGACAGGAGACCAATGTTTCTTGTGATTTTGATCTTCGGAACCTGGTTTGGATTCATTAAGCTTGGGTGGGTGCGGGAAAGATTCATAAGTATATTACATGGACTACAAGAAGAGATTGGATAGGTTGAGAATGTATCTCCTAATCTACTAAAACCTTATGACTACTTCCATTGTCAAATTTATATCTAATTACCTAGGTCCCCATTGATCCCATGTGACCAACCCTCCTGGACCAGCCTATCATACGAGAACAGGTTATCCATATATCCATCTATCCATCTACCTACATGCCTTCTATCCATTTGTCTGTCTATCTATCCAATCATTCCTTCATTCAATAATTCACTGACCGCTTTACCTAATCGTTGTTCTGTGTTCTCTCTCACTTATTATTTCCGTTGACAATTTGGTGCTTTCTCTGACAGCTAACGTTGAATGGCTATAGTAGGAAGAGAACTTGCAATCTGAAACAATTCACAAGCGTGAGAAGCATTGGCTGTTTCAGGTCTGCGTCAGGTCGAACGTTCACTACACTCGAAGCAGTTTTATCAGTTGGACTCGAAGTATTTTGGAATCGATGTAAAAGTGCCGGAGACAGTTTTATTGTGGAGCTCCGTTTAATGTGTTTCTTCTCTCCTCAACATAATATGAATCTGTGGAAGGAATAGGTAAAATCGTTACAGTGCTGTGTTTTTGTATTCGTTTTGAAAAGCCCGACCGCCAGGTTTAGTTTAATGGACATCTTTTAACAACCGGGAACCGGTCGAAATGGTGTTTCAATTTGAGCTTTCGTGTGAGTCTGAACAGTAGAGACTGCTTGGGGGACTGTATAAATTTGCAATAGACTTCGTATGCAAAATTATCACATCTGAGAATGATTTTCTTTGTCTTCGTTTCTGCAATACATTTCTGAGATTGCACAAGCTTGCGTAATCGTCCTGTTTCATGCAGTGTCTTATATCACTTAGTGACTATATCACTTAGTGCTTCAATAAGGCTGACAACGCCTGTGGCTAGATTGGGCCCACCATGGCAGAAACCGCTCCGAGATCCCACGCACCAGTGTGCTCAGATTTTTCATTCATTATTCTTTCGCGTTTAAATCCCTCAACTCGGTTTTATCTGCCACTGTGGGAATTCTCACACCGTCGCCATCTGCTTGCTCACCTTAAGAACACTCCCCAGTTTAGATGTGTTGAAATACGAATGTCCCCGCAGACCTCCCCTTGGTATAAAAAAAACTCTGGCAATGTCTACCCTAAACCCACATTTGGGAGATATTGCCTCTAATATAAAGGGGTACGTTACGGAGAAAATGTGGAAAACGTATCACACAGTGGACAGAATACTACACGTGATCATTGCTGTCCTAATCGGAGTTCCTGGTAAATGGCCCAATATTGTAAAATGTAGCATGCGTGTCTCGGCCTTGCTCCTTTTATGATAATGTAACTGCACAGTTATGGTCGTTCCCAGAAACATCATCAATGATATCACCGACCAGCGTTGCGCTTTCATTCTGTTCAATGATCCGAAAGATAAGCAACTCTTTGTAACCTGGGGATAGTTGACATTTTTTTTTTCTTCTTGAGTGAAGCGCCGGGTACCATTGTGCCAAATTTCACTGCGAACAGCTATCAAATAGTGAAGAAAATTGATATATTGGAGAAGTTTATTGATAGAAACGTAATAACACGAATCCAATATCTGGCCCGCGACCCTGTATCATACTCTAATAGGAGGATGGAAATAGTTGTTGATCACAATATGATGTTGAATACTTGATTGTGTGCCCGTGTCACTGGATGACTCATCATTCTGGGTGTATTCTCAGTGCGACAATTTTCCAGGTAGAACCCCACTTTGATTCTGGACACAAAATGCCCCCTCTTACCCCTCAACCTCCTCTCGTTTCCCTTTAGAATCCGGATTTTTTGACACACGGAAAAATAAAATTAAAATCTGATATTATAAATCAAACACGTCTGTAAAACAGGCTGTGGATGAAGGAACTGTAGATGCTGGTATAAACCGAAGATAGACACAAAATGCTGGAGTAACTCGGTAGTTGATACGTCCCCATAATGATCGGTATCTGTAGACAATGTTGCGGGTATCCTCAATGCCCAAAGCGCCGAATGCAAATCATGAATTAAGCCTTGAATTTAAATATCTGCTCTTCCCTCTCGCGTGTCAAATCGAATTTATTGTCGTGAACGCAAGTACCGTGTGATACAGGTTCAATTAAAATTCATGCGGGCAGCAGAGTCGCAGAGGCAAACACACAAAGACAAACTATACCTAAATTACACACAAATAACACGTAAAAGTTCTAAAATAAGGACGTCCAGGTAACATCCTAGTGAATCTCTTCTGCATCCTTTCTACTGTATCTTAGACATATTTCCTATTGCTGGGCAACCCAGAACTTCACACAATACTCTGTGCGGTCCAACGGACAACGTGTACAGCTACATTTACATGTCCCAACCTTTGTACTCAACAAACCTCCCAATGATGACAAGCGTGCCAAACGCTACCGGCTCGACACCGCTTTCCGGGAACCAGGCCCCTTTACTCCCAGACCTCGCTATTCTGAAACACTCTCCGGGACTCTCCGCTTTACTGACCAACCTAATTACAACACATCTTGCATGTCATTCCTTGGCACAACTTCCAAATTAATCTTAATCCTGTTCCAAGCCTAGATATCCTTACTCACTCTCCGCTAAACTACCAATTGTATTGTCATCTGTAGAATTACTAATAATGTTAGCTAATAATGTTAGCTACGTTGTCATCCAATTTGTTACTGTAATTGGTAAACGTCGATAAATCCAGCAACAAATCCCAAATCAAGGGTAGTAGTCCACAGTGCAGTGGTCATTTACGAGTGGTCCCAGGTTAAGTGCTGTGATTCACCGTAGATCCTCAGATTTTGACCGCGGCCAGAAGGCTGAACTCACGCTGGCGGCAAGATAAGTTCAAATGTTGTCTCATCAACTCCCTTTTAATCTGAGTGCAGCCGGAATGGCAGTCGAAGCTATGCTATCCTCCCAATGCGGGATGTGGGAGATCAGGAAAAGTGCCAGTGACCCAGATCACTACATTCAACTGGAGATTCTAGCTTGGCGCATGAAGGAACTGGAGCTGGACCTGGATGTACCAATAATTGTAGGTGCGACTAGAGGGCTTTTAGCATTCATAGAAACCTGTCTAAGTGAGGGACAGGACTGGCGAATGAATTTTCTAGAGCACGAATGTTACAGATGAGATACAGGTGGTTGTACAATCGGAGAGGGAGTTGCTTCATTGATTAAATATAACATCACGTCAAAAGTCCGAGATGACACTACTGAGGAATTGTCCATGAGGCTGAAGTTGACAAATAAAACAGGTGGTGGTCGTGGTGTTGTGATTGTATTATAGACAACCAAATATACATGGGAATTAGATTAACAAATACGATGAGAGATCAAAAACTTTTTCACTGAGAGAGTTGTGAATCTGTGGAATTCTCTGCTTCAGTAGTCAGTGGAGGTCGATTCTCTGGATGTTTTCAAGAGAGAGTTAGATAGCGGTCTTAAATTTAGCGTATTCAATGGTTATGGGGAGAAGGCAGGAACGTGGTACTGATTGTGGGTGATCAGCCATGATCACAGTGAATGATGGTGCCGGCTCGAAGGGTGAATGGCCTACACCTGCACCTATTGTTTATTGTCTATCGTCTATTGTCTATTACATACAGCTTCAAGACTAATCAGATTGTCATGGACGGGAATTTTAACTTTTGCAATATGGACTCCGATTGCCATAGGCCCATGGACTCGGACGGGGTAGAGTTAGCCAACAATGTTCAGGGGAGTTTCTTCAGCCAATGTGTAGTGCCCTACAAGGGAGAGGGTAAAGCCTGGCATATTCTTAAGCAACAGGGTAGGGTGAATGACTGAATTGTCAGTGGGCAATTATCTTGGGACTAACAGGCACAGTTCCATTACTTTTGAACTAGATATAGATAAGGACAGGCCTGGTCCTTAAGTTAACGTTCTACATCAGGGCAAACCTAATTTTAAAAGAATTGGAAACAAACTTACAGATTCAAACAGGTTGTTTGCGGGCAAATAGGTGGCTGGGGGATAAAGGTTTTTTTTAACAGTATGATAGTGAAAGGTCAAGATATATCTATTCCTATTAGTGTGAAAGACAAAGGTAAAAGGAATATTGATCCCTGGATGATGAGAGGAATTGAGGGTCTGTTCAGCAAAAAAAAGGGGATATGAATCCTGATATAGGCAGCTTGACTCAAGTCTGTCCCTGGAGCAGTAAAAGATATCGTGGGACACTCTTAGAAAGGAAATCGGGAGAGCCGATAAGATTAAGGAGAATGCAAATAGATTTTAGAAGCCTATTAAGCAAAAATGGGTAGCAGGGCAGTTATAAACTAAATTGTGGAGTCACGGGAGGTCCTCAATGAATACTTATCAGTTTTATCATGAATTTTACTTCGGAGTCACGTGAGTGACTATGTGAAGAAGCCCCGCCTGGCGCTGGAACGGCATTACGTCGACGCAAGAGTTGCTGAGTGCAGCTCCTCGCAGCGGCCGGAACGGACCCGCAGGTAAGTGTAAGGAAAAGTGGGGATGTTCTAAAAAAAAACGTTACGCTGGTAAAACCAGCAAAAGAGCATCAATTTGTGTCAAATATATTTCCACGAAATAAAAAAGATGGTGGTTGCAGAATTATTCTGGACCTTACAAATCTTAATAAATTTGTCGAATATAAACATTTTAAAATGGAAACATTTAACACTGCAAGACATTTGATATCAGCAGGTTGTTATATGGCTACAATTGATTTAAAGGATGCGTACTATTCAGTACCAATACATCAGTTCTTTCGAAGGTATTTAAAATTTAATTGGCTGGGACAGCTGTGGCAATTCAAAGCTTTACCAAATGGGTTAAGTTCAGCTCCCAGGCTCTTTACAAAGCTGTTGAAACCAGCTTTAGCACAATTAAGAGCACAACACACCATTATGGCTTATCTGGATGACATTTTAATCATCAATAGTAATCAGGAATCAGCTGAAAAATCAGTTTCAGCAACTAAAACTTTATTTGAGAATTTGGTTTCTTGATTCATCTAATTAAGTCCCAGCTGCAGCCAGCACAGTCAATGAACTATTTGGGGTTTGTAATTAACTCAGTTACTATGTTAGTAACTTTGCCAACAGATAAGATTTATTATATTTTAGTGACCTGTAGGGGTCTCATTCACAAACCTTATCCCTCCATCCGAGAAGTAGCAAAGGTTATTGGTAAATTAGTAGCAGCATTTCCTGCAGTAGAATTTGGTCCATTACATTACCAAAACCTTCAAAGGGACAAAATAAGAGCTCTAAAAAAGAGAGCAGGCCATTTTGATAGGCCTATGCAATTAACAAAAGAAGCTTTATTGGAATCACAATGGTGGATTGAAAATGTCCCACAAGCTGCTAAAAACATTCTGATACAACAGCCTGAAGTAATTTTACAAACAGATGCTAGTGCTCTCGGATGGGGGGGCGACAGATTCATTCACCAGCTGTGGGGGCAGATGGACTGTCCAAGAGGAAATGTTTCTCCAAACATATGGTATTAACTATTTAGAATTATTGGGTGCATTTTATTGGTTGAAGGCATATTGTTCTACAAAAAAGAATCTGCATGTACTGATACAATTAGACAATAAAACAGCTGTTGCATATATTAATCACATGGGTGGAGTCAGATCGGTATCATGTGATTGTTTGGTCAATCAGATATGGCAATGGTGTATTAACCACCAAATTTGGATTTCGGCAAATTACATCCCAGGTAAAGATAATGTGGTGGCAGACAATAGATCAAGGATGTTTAAAGACAACACAGAATGGATGTTGAATCCAGTAATTTTCAGTAAAATTGTGACTCAATATGGGTTACCAGACATTGATCTGTTTGCATCAAGACTAAATCATCAATTGCCTAAATATGTGTCTTGGGAACCAGATCAAGACGCAGTAGCAATAGATGCTTTTTCACTAAACTGGGGGATATGTTCTTTTATGCTTTTCCGCCATTTGCTCTGGTTCAGCAATGTCTGAAGAAAATAGAACAAGATTCTGCCACAGGATTATTGGTAATTCCAAATTGGCCGACACAACCATGGTTCCCATTGATGTTAAACATGATTAAAGAACCATATATGTCAATTCCTATCAGCAGTGATTTATTGATAAAACCAGTAACCAAAGAAATTCATCCATTACATGGTTATATGAATTTGTTAATCTGCAGGTTTTCGACCAGACCACTACAGGAGCTTGGATTGTCGGATAGAACTATGGATATTATAGTCGCATCATGGCGAGATAGCACTCAGAGACAATATATAACACATATAAAGAAATGGGAAAAATTTTTGCAGACAGTCAAATATATCCTATCATACTGTGAACATTGCAAACATATTGGAGTTCCTTGCCGAGTTGCATTTTGAACAACACTTAAGTTACAGTGCCATTAATAGTGCACGTAGTGCCTTATCATCTTATTTAGGACAAATCTCTGACCAGAAATCAATTGGATCACATCCATTAATATCCAGATTTATGAAAGGAATCTTTAACAAAAATCCACCCAAACCAAGATATACAGAAATTTGGGATGTTAGCATTGTACTTACCTTACTTATGCAATGGACTCCAATCGAAGTTTTGTCATTGGAAAGGTTAACATTTAAATTAGTAATGTTAATGGCATTGGTTTCAGCTCAAAGGGTGCAAACATTACAAATGTTACGTTTAGGACTGTATGCATATGACTGCAGATAACATTGTGTTCTATGTTTATGATCTGTTTACAAACAAAGCAGACCAGGGAGAACTGGAGCGAAGGTAATGTTTCAAGCTTATTCCATTGATCCAACGTTGTGTGTAGTTAAACATTTTGAATCATTATGTAAAAGTTACCAAAACTCTTTGAGGAGATGAAAAAACATTAATGATTACGCATAAGAAACCACACACAAAAAGCTTCAGTGCAAACAATCTCAAGGTGGTTAAAACAGGTGTTACTTTTAGCAGGAGTAGACACTGATGTGTTCAAATCTCACTCCACCAGGGCAGCAGCTACATCCGCGGCGAAGTTACAGGACGTACCACTCGAACATATTTTAGAAACCGCAGGGTGGTGTAAAGAAGAAACTTTTTCAAAGTTCTACAATAAACCTGTTCACACAATGACAGGCTTTGGACACGAGGTGTTGGGTTCACTATAATCACCTGCTTTGTTTCACTATTGATTGATATTATCAATTATGATATCACTTATATCTTTTATCACTTTGTAATGGTTCCCTCAGGTGTAAAAAGAGGGTTATTATATGTTCTTTTATCATTAAAAGATTTATGGAAAGAACTAAAACTAGTCTGTTTTTTCTCATGTATGTGTTGACCTAGCCGGACTGTCGTATGGAAGAATTCTACGACATGAAAAACACAGAAGCTTCAAAATCTTCACGTAGTCACTCACGTGACTCCGAAGTAAAATAGTAAGATTAAACGAGAACTTACCAGTTCGAATTTGATCTTTATTTTATGAGGAGTAACGATGAGGGATTACGCGCCCTCCACTCCACACCCTCATAAAATAAATGATCATATGGTAGTTCTAAATCTATGATGAGCCTTACTATCTTACTCCGGCTATTGTGTTCTGTGTTTTTCATGCCGCTGCTTTGAAGTATGCCGTTCCAGCGCCAGGCGGGGCTTCTTCACGTAATCCCTCATCATTGCTCCTCATAAAATAAAGATCAAACTTCGAACTGGTAAGTTCTCGTTTAATCTTACTATTAAAACGTGGAGACTAGGGGACTTGGGAATTTTAATGGTGGTATCTTGACGATAGCCCGTATTCAGTCGAGGAGTTGCTGGATGTCCTAATACAAATTAAGTTAGATAAATGTCCGTGGTCTGATCGGGTACACCCAAGGACATTATGGTAAGCTAAAGAAGAAATTGCTGGAGCTATAATTGAGATATATGAGTCATCATTAGGCATTCACCCCCCAACCTCTTCTGCTCCAAGGAATAAAGTGCCAGCTTGCCAGCTTCCTTTAGCTTAGGCCCTCGGGACCAGGCAAAATCATTAATGTCTGCACTCACTTTATGCTTCTCTGTAATGTTAGATGACACGAGAGCTAGCTAACTGGATGTAGCATTGGCATCACGATAGGAAGCAGCGAGTGTTCTTGCAACGTTTGTTTGCGGGCTGGAGGTACCTGACTGGTGGTGTGCCTTGGGGATCGACACCGGGTCCATAGCTGTTAGTCATTTATATAAAACGATCTGAATGAGAACATCCAAGGCGTGATTCGCAGATGACATCAATATGGGTGATATCATAGGTAGCGAAGATGTTTGTCAAGAATAGGGTGGTGGAGATGGCTTTTGGGATGGAGACCTTCCCAGGGCAAGGAATTATGTATAGAGGCTGGAACATAGTTGGTGAGATCACACCTGGAATATTGTGCTCAGTATCAGTCACAGGAGACTATAGAACAGCACTTCGGTCTACAATGTTTATGCCGAATATGATGCCAAATTAAACTGATCACATCTGCCTGTGTATAATCGACATCCCTCTATATCCTGCACTTCCATGTGCCCACATGCCAGTGGTGGAGGCAGGATCGATTTTAACATTTAAGAGTAAAGTGGATAGGTATATGGACGTGAAGGGAATGGAGGGGTATGGTCTGAGTGTAGGTAGATGGGACTAGGGGAAAACAAATGGTCGGCACGGACTGGAAGGGCCGAGAGGGCCTGTTTCCGTGCTGTAATTGTTATATGGTTATATGGTTATTTAAAAGCCCCTTAAAATCCACTATCGGATCTGCCTCCAACAGCCCTGGCAGCGCTTTTATATCGGGGGGGGGGGGGGGTGTTATTAGACACCATATTCGTATTGCTGGCAGAATGCTGCGCCCATATTTCACCAATCAGCGTGATTAATTTTGCAGTTACCAGATTCAGTAATAAATCGCTGTACCAAACACAAACTGTCACAACTGGAATTTCAGTTAGTTATCGCTTTCTGTTTGTTGTTATTCTTCATATATTATTTTTTTAACTGTGTTGAAACCCCAACGTTTCGGTGGCGATTATCAAATACATTCAAATATGCCTCTCTTTCAAAATGTTATTTGGAGAGACAGCCAGCAATATAAAGTGACATAACGTTTCAAATACAACATTGGGAGATATTACCATGTCGACAAAATATTATATGTGATATTTACCATCATTTGAGATCCTGGTAAGTGATTCGAAAATACCGAGTCGTGTAACTCTGCTATGTTATGTGATAACGTTTGAAGTTCACTGTCATTTGTCATCGTGCAAAGGCAAATTCATTGGTATCACCATGTTGATTCATATTCCAAGCCACGGCATAATTTGATAACAATCAGCCACATGGAAATAACCTTATGCTTGTAGTTCTGCAGTCAATTAGAGGGCGGCGGGAGTGGGGGAGGAGGTGGTGGGGTTGGGAGAAGGGAAAGGAAATGCCGGCGGCTGTGCGTACTTCAGTAGCTCACCTCCCGTACGCTCGGAAGGCGCCCTGAACTTTAGTGTACGATTCGGGAGGCAGGACACGACGACTTCGGCGCACAGAGGTGGGCAGTTGGCTGCCGGCGGGGATAGTCCACATGTTCGCGTTCGGATCCTGACACCAGTCTGCATCCCACCACATGCTGATGCTGTGCCCTCATTTGAGGAACAACATATCGTCTACATACAGAGACTCACTACACAGAGAAATGGTTTCATGGAAAGAAACATAGGGTGATGTTGAAAGGTTGTATTTCCGCTTGGAAGCCTGAGACTAGTGGTGTGCGCCAGGAATCAGTGCCGATCTCATTGTGGGTTACACAAAAAGCTGGATAAACTCAGCGGGTGCAGCAGCATCTAAGGAGCGAAGGGGATAGGCGACGTTTCGGGTCGAGACCCTTCTTCAGACTGGTCAAGGATCAGGGAAACGAGAGATGTGGAGAGATAAAGAACAATGAATGAAAGATATGCAAAAAAGTATCGATGATAAAGGGAACAAGCCATTGTAAGCTGTTTGTGGTGTGAACATGAGAAGCTAGTGCGACTAGGGTGGGGGAGGGAGATAGAGATAGAGGGAATGCCAGGGCCCGAGAGGTGGGAGGGGGAGGACACAGCAGGGGTTAACAGAATTGAGAAAATTCAATGTTCAAGCCCAAAGGATGCAGGCTCCCCAAGCGGAATATGAGGTGCTGTTCCTCCAACTTGCGGTGTTGCTCACTCTGGCCATGGAGGAGGCCCAGGACCGAGAGGTCGGATGCGGAATGGGAGGGGGAGTTGAAGTGCTGAGCGACCGGGAGGTCGGGTTGGTTTTTGTGGACCGAGCGGAGGTGTTCGGCGAAACATTTGTTGTGGCTATATCGATGATTTCGATGAGGATGAAAAAGGCACAATTAGTACGTTTGTAGCTGAAGCTACGCGGGTGGCATCGTAAATAGCACATACATAGCCTACACCAGGGGTGGGGAACCTTTTCATGTTGGAATGCAAGTTAGTTGTAATCTAATAAGGCCGCGTCCAAGAAACTTCAATTAGATATACTTCAAAATGTACATTATTTTGTTAAAATAGCCCTCATGACTTACTCATGTTTTAATTGGGGCCGTCAGTCGGGGAGGATTATTTAGTTGAATCGTCTTTTACTCGTTAGTATTTTAAATACGTTCATTTTAAGATTTCAATTAAAATAATTAAAACAAAAATAAAAGACGAACAAAAACATATTAATAAAAGTAAAAGGATTTTGTTCTACAAATTTTGGATTCATTCAAAAGGCCGCACTTAATGGCCTAGAAGGCAGCAGGTTCCCCAGCGCTGGCCTGCAAATCGGCAAGTCAACCCACGTTGAATTGCAGCGCCCTGAGGTGTGTTGTAGAGACGAGGGATCTCGGAGTGCAGATACATAATTAAATTGAGAGTGGCATCGCGGGTGGTCAAGAAATCGTTCGACACGTTGGCCAGCTGTCAGAGAATTTAGTATAGTTTTGTCTATTTAGGATGTTATGTCACTGTTTTACAAGTCGTTGGTGAGGCCACGTTCGGTGCATTGTCTTCAGTTAAAGTCATTCTGCTACAGGATGGGCTTTGTTCAGCAGAAAAGATCTAGGAGGGTATTTCCATGACTTTAAGGCCAGAGCTATAGGGAGAGGTTGGGTAGAATGGGACTTTATTCCTTGGAGCGCAGAAGGCTGAAGAGGGTTCTTATAGAGGCATACAGGATCTTGAGGGTAATAAATGGGGCATATGCACACAGTCTTTTACTTCGAGCAGGAGAATAAGGAACCGGAGGGCGCAGAATTAAGGTAAGAAGGGAAAGCTTTAGTGGATCGCTGTGGGGGGGGGGGGGGGGGGGGGGGGGGGGGGGGGTTAACACAAAAGGGTGGTAGGTTTATGGAAAGAGCCACCAGAGGAGGTAGTTGAAGCAGGTACTATAAACATATTTAAAAGGCATTTGGACAGGTACGTGGATAGGAAAGTTTCCGATGGATATGGGACAAACGTAGGCAGGTGGGACCTGTGTAGATCGGGGAATAATTGTCGGCATGGGAAAGGTCGGCCGAAAGGCCAGTTTTCGTGTTGTATGATTCTATGACTCTAATAAACGGAATCTACAAACAGCGTCAGTTAAAGAAAAATAAAGGTGCCGGAAAGGGTGAAGAGCAAACGTTTGGACGTCCTCTTGGTCCTCTCTCTGCATCACTGCGGTTCTTCCCCTTGGTTTGACCCTTCACGAATCCGACAGGACACGAAAATGAGCCAGACTGGAAGGAGCGTTGAGTATCTCATACAACATGGCGTTGGAATCTAGACGATTGCTTATTGTTGAAGTACTAACGCCAAAATGCTCATTCGAGCGGAATTGTTTTTTTCGCGGCAGCAGGATTTGGGAAGAATAAAGTTCCTGTCGTTCCCAGAGGTAAGCTGATCCTTTCGATTTTTAAGAATTCCTCAGCCTTTAATGCACCCATTCTATAGCTTTAACCCCAAACTATCGATATTATCGAGGTGGATTGCATATCACACCTCACGGGATGCGAGGCGAGTTGCATATGGAAGAGAGGAATATTTTGTGGGCTTCATCTGAAGGCTTCATACATGGGCGAACAGCATGGTGTAATAATGTGACCGACACTCCCGGGAATCCACGGCTAAAACCTTCAGTGACCCATAACAGTTAACGACCAACACTGAGTATAACCCATGGTGCCGGACGCTCTCAGATACATGTGTTCAGTGTTTGTGTTTGTTCAGTGACAACCAGTAAATCGATGTAATGCTGTTGTGAGAGGTCCGTGGTGAGACTAGGCATGGCGCTGGGTGTTTCATTCTGATCGGCAACTCAGTGGCCGTTAATGTCTCCAATATAAACTATTTGCATCTTCTAATGCTCTGGTGGGATATTCTATTTTGGACAAGAAACGCATATCAGACTCGCACGAGTTAAAGACAAAGTATAATGTTCGGTAGACCAATCCGTACCTAAGCGACAAGATATCACTGATTTGTTCACTGCAAACGGGAAAAAACAACGCGCAAACTTTGCTATGAAAAATGTACACAACGCGAATAGTTGAACTCGCGCACTGGGAATACCAATGATAGCGATGATTGTGTATAATATTTTCTCCACTGAAATAGGTTCCCAGCATGTCATCGTGTAGCGATGTGTTATTTTATACTGCAGGCAATCCCATCGGATGTTATTGGGCGGCGATCTATTCCAGGAGTATTATACCCCATTTGAATCTCCACGAAGATTTATCTATTAAAAATAATGATTTTTAAATTGAGCACAAACAGGTGACAACGCGGAAGTAAAATCCCAGCTAGCAAATAATGTACTTTGTTCATAGATTTAATTGAGAAACACCAAAATATTATAAAATCCGATCACACTAATTGGCGAAGATTGGAAGGGGCACACTTCCAACAAGGGGACGTGGTTTCAAACACAACTAGACCCGTCTTCCCATCTCATTGTATTTGGCTGATATCTTTCAAACTGTTTGAATCATAAATGTAATGTATATAGCTTCGTGATGGAGGTGGATATTATGGATTCATGTCTACCAGAATAAGGAAAGCATTTTGCCATAATCTATATCTAATAGACAATAAAAAAATAACGGCGTGGTGATGTTCCATAGACAAAAGGAACCCCTTCACAGTATGCACGTGTGTGTATCTGTGTGTGTGTGTCTGTCCGTCTATGTGCGTGAGACAGCTATTGACAACAGCATATTTTCATTACCCCGCGATCATCCTGACTCTTTCGCCTCTCAAACCAAGGATGCCCCCTCGTTCTTAAAAGAAAGGAAGATTTTTAATGTTTTGACCAGAGCCCGGGAAGGGGTGAGGGAACTCTTAAATAGCTCTCTGTGCTCCTTTACTTCTGCGATGTGCTAAGCTCCGCTCTCAGACGTGTTGCCGCCACTCCTTACTCTGATAAGTTGCAGAGTCTGTAACACCCTGGTGATGTCGTCCTTGCGAGGACTTGAAGCCAAATTTGGAAGCTGTATTGGGCGTCCGATGACGGGGTTAAAGGCTCTCCCGGGTCGGGGTTTGGGTAACTTGTTAATGCGTCTATAAAGGGTTGGGTGCGTTGGCGCGTCCTCTCCATCCCTCTTGACACGTCCCAGGGCCAGGCGGGACACGCTCTCCCGGCCAGAAGGCACCTTGTCTCGTATCCAGGCGAAACATTCATCCAGTGGACTGAAACTTGCCCCAGAGGTCGTAGAGGTTGGAAGCCCTGCAGATGGAAAGAAGTTTCGGATGGTGATTAGTTAGACAGGAATAAACACGGTGCATCAGGCTAACGACGGGAGAGACGCCCGGCCCCGCCGTCACCCACTTCTCCGACTCGCTATCACCCCATCCGCGCATTGACCTGCCTCTTATTCTTCTCCCTCCATCTATCGCCCCTTCCCGGATCTCAGCTCATTCTCAAATTCTATCCATTCTTCACATGTCATCTAACGCTCTGTACACTTGGTCCCCGATGGGGAAAGGTCAGTATGTCCACTGGACCGAGACGGCCAGTTCCAGAGAGGGAGAGAACATCGTGGCTCGCACACTGTGACACTATCGTAGTGGACAATGGTCTGACGTACTATGAGCAGGTTCTTTAGAGTCACGGGGTAGTGTCTAACAGCCCCTCATTGAGGTGAAGAGGGTGCTGTGTCTAACACATCGTGCGTCCCGTCACTGAGAGCGGGAGAGGCCAATGGTCTTATTGTACCTTTGCACAAGGACCCCGAGGGGGAGAGGACAGGATCTAACGCACAGATACGCCCAATCCTAGTAAAGGAAGGGCACTGCGTCTAACACATCCTAGCACCCGGTCCCACGGGAGTAGAAGACAGTGCATGCAACGTGCCGTCACATATGTCCGGCCGTTCTATGTTCTTGATTGTGTCTGCAGCACATTGGAACTTGGAATAGTAACCCGCTGGTCGTTCTTACATATTTGGTGACCAGACTGGTTCCCACTTCCCTTCCCAGCCGGAATTCCGTCTTAAATTCTCTTTCCTCTCTTGTTTTGTCCTAGTACGAAAACTTGCTCTGGAGGATGACTCCAAGAGATCCAGCAGGACTATCTCTACCTGTCCCTTCGCGCTATTTGATAGGCAGACAAGCTGGGGAAAGTGGGTCAAGTGGTGAGGGTGGGCCGGAAATTAGGGAGGTGCGCTGTCGCCCCTCCCCCACGCGGCGTGATCTCACAAAGAATGAGGGATCTTGGGATGTCTGTCTCTATGACTTCACAGTGCTCCTGTCTTTTTCATAAGTTGGCAACTGGAGATACTGGGTGGTCGCAAAGACTCTCCCGTCCACTCCATGAAGTCCATACAATTCACACAGCAGTTGGTCGCTGCAGAACCTCACCCAAATATGGTTGGACCAAGTTTGGTGGACAGACCAGAGAGAGCAGGCGAAAGAGCCGGAGAGAGGGTCTGGCTTTTGTAACAATCTGGAGCTCAATGCTCTTAAGCCAGTGGAATTGACAGTAGACTTTATGAGAGCCCACCCCCACTCACCATCAACAACACCACAGTCACATCTGGTGGAGTCTTTCAAGTTTCTTGGAACCATCATCTCCAAGGACCTGAACTGGGGGACCACCATCGACTCCATAATCAAAAAGGCCCAACGGAGGATGAGCTTCCTGCTGCAGCTGAGGAAACACAATCTGCCACAGGTAATGATGGTCCAATCCTATACTGCCATCGTAGACGCTGTCCTCACCTTCTCCATCATGGTCTGGTTTGGCTCTACCACCAAGCACGACATCTGGAGGCTGCAGCAATCATCCGATCAGCTGAGATTATTAGCTGCAACCTTCCACCCATTAACGAAATGTACACTGCAAGGGCCAGGAAGCGAGCGGGTAAGATCATCTCTGACCCCTCACACCATGGCTACTAACTCTTTGAAGCACTCCCCTCTGGAAGGCGAATGTCGTGTATGTCGTGTTGTTACTTACGAGCAGAGCACCAAGGCAAATTCCTTGCATGTGTACATACTTGGCCATTAAACTTATTAATTCATTAATTCATTCATTCATTCATTCATTCATTCATTCATTCATTCACTCATTCATTCACTCATTCATTCATTCAAATGAACCCGCACTGCCGCTGGTGTCAAGATTGCCGAGATCGCTAGTTAATGGTGACCTTCATCATCCGCAGTGCGTTATTGTTCTGAAGCGAATCCGTGCACAGTTTCACCTATTATCTCCATAGTTTTTACATCAATTTTCTTCACTCTTCCACCGTTTCCCTACTGTTCATGTCATAATCTAGAACATCGCATTGCACTTTCCAATAAAACGAATCCCCAAAACCAGGTTTCACCATATATTTGTTCCGGATTTCACGACGACCTTGTCTCTCATGGTATTTACATGGTGTTAAATGTGCAATCCTGTTCAACCTTTTCAAAAGTAGCAATCCGCGGGATTTGCCTGATGCTCCCTCATACTTATTTGATCTAAAGGCGAACGGAAAATAGCGGCCTCTGGTGAGATGGGAGACGAAATGCTGCCTTCATCGAATGCTCAGAATCATTATATTATACATAACGCAGAGTGCGATTAAATAATTACGGAGGCGGACGATACAATGTTAGGTTGTACGTGGATGAGCAGTGACCTTAACTGTCTCTGCGGCGCAATACCCCGAAGATCCCACAGAGGAAAGGTGGGGTGGGAGATTGCAACCTTCACGCGGTCCGCCCTGTTTCGACGAATGCAATCAACCTGGCGTGCACAATCAAATAAGATCAAATAGAACAAGTTATCCTACAAATTTAGGCTGGGCATGCCATACGCAAGAAGAAGACGTCGAAGGAAACATTCATCTGATGTTGCGGCACTATTAAAATATTGCCACCGCGGCAGAACATACCACAACCTTTGCAAAATGGCTCAGGATTAGATCGGAAATTTATATTTGAGCTGAGGAGAAATATTTCCACTGGAGGGCGACAAACCTGTGGAAACGTAAACTTAAAGAGTACTGCAGTGGCCAAACTGTTGAACATATTTCCGAGGGCAGTATCAGGATATGGGAGGGAGCAGGAACATGGTGCTGAGATCGAAGTCACGTACCGACAGAGGGTCAGATGTAATCCATATTATTACTTATCTGATTATACTTTGTTTTAGTTCTTAGAGATACGACATGGAATGGAAGCAGGCCCTTCTGCCCACCGAGTCCGCGCCGACCATGTTCAGCTTGTCTGTGACGTTAGTTTAGAGCTGGTATTCAGCCCTAGTAAAATCCACACAAGAGCAGAGAGAGCACTCAAAATGTAACACCCTTGATCCAATCATGCAGAATATTTAGTGTGCTTTATTATCGTCGTTATAATTGGCCTTATCCGAGCCCAGTCTCCAAGACTGAAGCGAATGCGCTTGCATCTATCGACGCGATCCGGGCGAAACACGAAATGGAGATGAAATCTCGCAAGAGTTTGAATAGCACATCAGCAGCAGTAAAACTTTTCACAGAATGAATGAAAATGAGGTTCGACTTGTTGCACCGAGCAACAACTTTTTGTTCCGATCCCAGGCGAATGTTCCTCCAATACACATGAGGACTGATACATGTGCGCTGTCAGGTGGAAACCAGCATCGTTCTCCCTCGACCCTCAGCCAGTATGGCCGTTCCGCCCAGCCTTCGTTCTGCCTCCCATATAACAGACTAAAATGATTGACCATCCGATTATAGCAGCCTGTGGCATTCCGGGTAAGTGATGGCAACCAATTACGACGGCTACGATGCTGTGAGTGAATATTCTACTGATTTTAAGTCGGTAATAATCTGATTTTATTATTTTTCAAACCAACAATTCCATTTTAAAAAATGTGGAAATTGCAGCGGGCGCTTATTCCCGAATCACCGTTCCGTGTCTTTCGTTTCGTTAACATACAAAAATAGGCCTCTATATTTGAATTATTCACAAATATCCAATGTTTCTTTATTTACGGCCTTTAGGTCACAACCTTTGCTAACTATTTTAACACTGAATGTAACCCCTCGCTTTGCTCGCACATTCGGACATCGTGATATGGCGCTAATCCGGGTCTTACATTTCCACTGTCCGAACTCTCGCTTTACTTCTTTAAGAACTTCACGCCGACAGTAGTTTTGACCACGACTGATCGAGTTCATGAGCCACGAACCTTTCCGCCCCGCAACCATCTCTCACTCCTCCACTGTTGCTCGTGAAATCAAATCTGTATTCACCTCTCGGGCAACTTCTCTCCATCTGTCTCCGAAACCTCTGTGAGTTTAAATATTGTCCGTCTGATTTGACCGTCTGAGATCGATAATTTCCTCAGATCTACGTCGAATTATCCCGTTCATCTGAATACTTTAGCGGCAGAGGGTGAACAGGGATGTGGGTATATTTAATCGATTCTTTCTCATGCCTCCGCACTTTAGATTAGTTGAGAGATACAGCGCGGAAACAGACCCTTTGGACCACAGAGTCCGCACCGACCAGTGTATCCTACACTCTAGGGACAATGTTACATTAATACCGAGCCAATTAATCTACAAACCCACCCAGGTCACGATGGGCCAAATGGCTTAAACCACTTATGGCATTAAGACGTCCTAAGACCTACGAAGGTAGATACATTTCTAGAGCCTCGTCAGATATATCCAAGGACACTATGGGAAGCTACCAAAGAATGATTGAGACGCCAAGGGTGCGAGAGGGACAGAATCTGAATGTGCGGAGCGGGTAATTTTTCACACAATGTGGTGGCTGCCTGGACCACCGTGGCAGGGGCGGTAGTGGAGGGAAGTTATAGGCACGTGGATGTGCAGCAGATGGACGCATGCTGATCGTGTGCACGGAGGTGAGATCGGCATAATTCTCGGCAAATTCATCAACGTCCCAAGGGCTATTCGTGTGCTCTAAGTTTCCATGTCCGATGTGGAAGATGGTGAGAGAGAACAGCACCAAAAAATCGCCATTGTCTCATTCGGAAAACGTTTGAAGTACCGCAAATAAAAGACGGGTTCCTCCGTAAAATGGCGGAGGAAAGAGTACGTCCAAGGTGTAAATGACCTGCTGATTCCGACGTGGCCTTTCCTATCAAGGAATATCAGGTCTCGTACAGTTGGAAGTCTGCTATTAAAGAACAAATTAAGGCAAGTCGCATCAGGTCTCTTTATTGCCATTTGGTATTCTGTGAAATGAAACACAAATCGACGAACAGGCCGATCATTGTCCGAGGGTAAATTGTTGACGAAATAATGAACGTGAATCGCTGCCAATGTTCTTCCCTTCTCCCAGTCGCTGGGTAATGAGAATGCAAAGCGCCGCAACGGATCAGGAGCGTTTGCCAATAAATGGTGTTTGCGCAGCGATGTGCTGTCTGTAATCACCTCCTATAGTCAATGCAGAATGCTTACAGTATGCTCAATTTCGTTGATCACATTTCAGAAAACTGGTTTACCAGGGAAGGTGAAGGTGATGGAAATGTTCGAGGATGATGGGTTGGGTGCGGAGGCTGGTAGGGTGAAACGTGAGGACCACAGGAACTTTGCCCTTGTTGCGTCTTGTGGGTAGAGGGAGCGAGAAGGAATTCCGGGACACAGAAGTGGCATCTTCGTCGTTCACCCCACCAGCTTCCGCATCCTCCGACATTTCCATCGCCACCAGCATAATCCAACCACTAATCATATCTTCCCATCTCCACACACTTCCACTCGCAGAAACCGCTCCCTCCACAACTCCTTGGTTCACTCATCTCTTCGCACACATCCATTCCCGCCCCCAAATAGTTTCCACTGCTACCGCTGCAGATGTGACACCTGTCCTAATATCTCCTGGCTAGACTCCATCAAAAGATCGAT